>PVKB01000537.1:0-555961 GCA_004027205.1 Ctenodactylus gundi | reverse complement strand
AGAAAAATCCGTGAAATCAGTGGAAAAGAAAGCAAACAAAATCAGAAATGTTTTCTTCTTATGAAAACAAAGGAGATAACACAGATTCTAATTCTATTTGAGCTTAAAAATCTATTTGTTGTCTGTTTATGTAACTGAAAGTAATACTTATACATCAACACTTTCAAGAGAAGGAAGATGTTCGAACTTTCATGGCAAAACAAACAGAAGGTTGTCAAACTGTCAAAAATCGAGTTTTCGGATCCCCTTGTGAGATTCATGATTCACAATCTGCCATTTCTTCCTCTCCTCAAAGTCTACGGGAGTGTCTATTACTATAAATGTTTAGAAAAAAATTCATCATAAATATGACCATTTAATCTCTGACAAGCTTTTCAAAAGTTTCTTCCTAGGTTACATTTCTCCTTAAGGAAAATTCCTTTGAAAGTTTTAAGAATATTCAGCAAATTCTTTTGGAATAACTCAAAAGCAAAAAATACAATGTTTACTTTTACCACTGAGACAGATTGCACGGAAAGTAAGCTTAACCTTTGCACTCCTTCTTTATTCAAATTTGGTACATCTGTAAGTAGTAACAATAAACTCTCTAAAGTGTTCCTAGAAAAAACCTGCATATTTATTAATCAGTGTGGAGTAAGATTTCCAAGTCACTCTTTAAGGGAAAAGGTGTTACTTAGGTACAAAGCATTTAGGCTTTTAAGTGCCATATTTACCCTGGATGGCTTATGCATTATTTGCAGAGATTGCCTCCATATTAAGGCATAAGCAATCCCTCACAGGGGAAATTTTAAAAAAAGAATTTCCCTCAAGGAAAAGTGATAATAGTATTTAATTTTAACAACAGTCTTTGAGAAGCTGGGAAATAATAACAACGATGTTTTCCTGCCTTATGGTATTACACTAATAATGACAACTGGACATTAATATTTATTGTATCAATGTCCCAGAGAGTAACATGGAGATTATATTAACATTGGTTCCTATATTTTCTAGTTTATTAGATTACATGGGTATAACTGCCAGGCCTTAACTTGAAATCCACCTTTCTCCACCAGCTCTTCCAAAGTGTGCATTGGCAATGGCTGGGAATTCCTACAGGAAGGGGCATGGTCACCATTCTTGTATGTGAACCAAAGATAAGAGAGAGAGGGATTAATGTGGCATGAGAGGACTGTTCTGCTGTGCTTCCTTAAGGATTGCTGCCGTAAGAATATAGTTCCCCTACTTTCTCTAAGTACAGTGACCTGTTTCATCTTCTGTGCCAGTTAATCTTGTTAATGCAGGAAACTCGTAGATAGAAGATTGGACTATGAGCTCACTAGCCTCACTGATGGTCCAATCCACTGATAAACTCATAGCCAAATGGACTAGTAGGAGGTGAGGCCTCGCCTCAGTGGTCATGAGGATAGGACCTTGGGAACTGAATCTGATTCCCAGCCTCTTCCCTTCGTGCTCTTCCTGTTTTTCAAGTTGATGGGCTTTCCTCTGCCATGTGTGCTCCACTCATCCCATGAAGTTTCTTCAGAACTATAAACCTCCTCATATTTGGTTTGCATGTGTTAGGTATTTTGTTCCAGTGATGGGAAAGGTGACCAAGGCATTCTCCTTATATACTGAAAACACATTTGTATTAATCTTTCCTCAAAGAATTGGGTGTAGGTCTTCCTTACAAGGATTGCTACTTTTTCACTTCAGTATTCTAGCAACATGCATGGTATATGTCTTTAAGTTTTTCAGTGTTCTTCATGAAAATAGTCTGAACCTCAGCCTTCATGGTAGGCTCTTTCCTTAAAAGCATGAGCCCTTAAGCCCTTTTTGAGCTAGCCTCGGAGGCTTCCCATTCTGTCTGTCCTCCATTTTCCTTCTTCCTTGTTTCTTCCTCAGTTTCCTCCTTTCTCCATCAGAAAACACACATGCACATATATGTGCACACATATGTACACAAGAAAAACTCCAGATCACTCTTTTCCCCTCACTGAAAAAAATCATTAACTCATGTAAATAGACAAGATTGCCAGTCTTAGTCCAGGGATCAAGCTCAATCCAACTGAATAGTAAAATAATAATGGTGAGCAACAGAGTATTCATTTGAATTTTATGACCAAGTCTTAGATAAGTGTCTTATAGGTTGCTATTGAGAATCATTTTCAAATAGCCAGATATGTTTAATAATGGAAAAACATTCCTAGGAAGTTGTGAGTTTCCAGCAACAAAGACTATTAAATAGGACTTGCAGGATCAACTTGAAGGCAGTTTCCAAAACGTGTTCTTTTTATTACAAGATTAGAAGAATACTGAAGGAAAGGTATCACTTTTCAGTTTTTATTTCATATAACACTAGAAGTTCTAAAGAATTTTGATGTATACAAAGCTCTTTTAATCTTTGCAAGCATCCAGTGCAATAAAGCAACAACTATGTTTATTTAATAAATAAGGAAATAGGTGCAGAAAAATTAATAACTTTTACCAGGCTTATAGCGCTGTGAAGTAGCAGAACTAGAATCTGATCCCAGCTAGTTATGTCTAAGCTTTAAATACATTCTCCAATGCAAACATTCGATGACTACTTACCTCTTTGTTGGCTGGCATTGTTACTTCCCTGGTCTCTCATACTGCCAATGAAACCCCAAAAGACACGAGTTACCAAAATACAGAAAACTCTTGTTTATCATTGTCTTTATCTTCCTCCTAACTAGGGCAAAAATAAATCCACAGGATTTATCACCTCTAGTATAAAAATTAGTAGCCCTAGATTTTGAGTTTCTTTGGGGTGGGAGTCTTATATCTTTGTGTTCCCTCTTTCTGCTACCTAATGTCAGCTTTTTTTTTTTTAAAAAAAAATGTAAGAATGAGGCTTAGTTCTCCATATTGCAGCTGTTCTTTCATGGGTCTTCCTAACATACTAGTTTTTAGCAAAGAGACATTCTGCCACACTGCCTCTCCTGGGTGGCCTCCATGAGTCCACATTTGCACCATTTGTTGTTAATGCACTTTGTCTCAATTGTCCTGGACCCCATGAGTGCTCTGAGACAGGCTGTTAAACAAGCCAGGTTTCTTGCAGAGATTGCACGTTCAGGACTCCAGGACTTGCAGTAGAGCTGTTTCGTGATTTATGGCTGGAGGTGTATACTCCTGCATGCCATTGGTCAATGATGATAAAATATGTCTCAGCGCCTCTGTGGATTTCCTGTTGTCCCTTCAATAGCCACCATTTAGAAGCATTTAATCAGGTGTGAAGTCTATGGTGGTGGGGGGGGGGGGGGGGGGAGGGAAACTTTTCAGGTTGCCACTGCACCGTGGAGCCAACTGTGAGTTTCATCTTCAAATTTCCAAAACTAGCGAGAGGCTGTATTTCACATTTACCTTCATTATATTCTGTGTCTGGCCTTTTCCTACTTGAGCAGATAAAATATTCCAGCTACCATAACGACAAATGCCCTCAGCCCTAACTGTCCTTTTGTCTCCTTCTTTGACCCCAGTGCTAAGGTAAGCTCCAAGGAAGAACTCATCTTCACTGTTAATAGGTGTTCACCCAAGTCCTCTTAGCTGATAGTCATATGTCTGCTAAACAGCATTAACCCCTAATAATCAGCCAATCCACACTTCCTTATTAAATTAAAATCAGGAAGGGGAAAATCAGTATGGAGGTGATAATGCACATCTCAATACAACATCTAAGTATGTTTACATGCATGTGCAGATTATTATGCAGTTGATATTCATGTTTATAAAGCTCAAGTTTTAGGCAGTGGTTCTCATTGCATAGTCTCTGTACAAGTTACATGCCAATCTCACCTGGGACACTGCTAGAAATGCAAATTTTGGGGCCCTTCCCTAAGGTGAAAACTCTAGAAGCCTGCCCAGCAATCAGTGCATTAGAATGCACAAATGATTCTGACTTACACGGAAGCTTGAAAGTTTGAGAGCTACTTGTTTGAGGATGGTTCCAACAATGAGTGTTCTTTTCTCTTTTAAAAACAGAGAAATGGACAAATTAAGTTGTCCCTTTTCTGAACAGCATTTAATCACATAAACTCTAACCTTTTCTCAAACATAAATTAATCATATTAGAAATACCATTCCCCTCTCATTCCAAGGGCAAACTAAGTAACATCTCTCAGCATGGGTTCCCTGATTAATGAGGGTTCCAATCTTAAGAACTGAAACGTGTGCAAATAATCCTTAGCACCTTTGCACTGAAAAATCTCCAAATGAATAAAAATGTGGGAGTGGGGCAAAGGCAGCTTAAAGGTACCTTTTCAGAGATGAGACTGATGTTCGATCACAGATAAAATGCTTTGTAAAGTACTAAGAGGGGGCATCTATGCATTTAATGACTCTGTAAGCCAGTGCTTTGCCATTTTATTATTGTTTTTATTGCTTGGAATTCCATTTCTCTGTGACAATGTTGGGGAAATGTGTGATAAGCATATTACCACATCAGCCTATGATTAATTAGCTGACTTTTACTGAGTGTTTAATATGTGCTCATAACTGAGTTAAAATTGGAATAACGGAAGCATTCCCCCTGCTTTTAACACGTTCACAATCTAGTTCAAGAGGTGGAAATAAAACTTCTGAAACTTTTGAGCTCAGTCAAATAATGTGGTCAGAAGCAAATAAGCATGGTACAGACAGTGGGGGAGTGATGACTCAGAGAGTTTAGTATTTATTTAAAAGGAGGCTTCACAGAGCAGGTGGATCTCAAAGGATGCTAAAGCTCAGTGGGGGACCATTTCAGAAATGGCCTTGGTTCTCCTGCTTCCTGTTTCTCTGCCCCTGAGCAATGTAGCAACGTGATTTTTCAGTTCCTTACAGGAAGAAGAGTCTATTCGTTCTCCTCTGGAATCTAAGCATGCCCTGTCAAGGTGGCAGTGACAAGATGCTAATTTTGAGCCTAGGCCTCAAAAACCTTGCATGCACTTCAGTCACCTTCTTGGAAAACATTCAGCTGCCATAAACAGGCCTAGATTTGTTGAATGATGAACAAGGCCATGTTCTTTACGAGATGAGCTACTCAGCTGAGGCCAATGGAGACATCAGCCCCCAGGTGAAGAATCTCCTTCACCGAGTCAGTCCTAATTGCAAACCACCATAATCCCTGCTAAAATTAATGGACACTGCTTCGGGCAAACATAATTTAGAATGGCTTGTCCGGCAGTGATAGGTAATTGACACAAGGACTGAAAGATGAGAAGTTCGAAAATGTTGTAGTTTAGAACTGTTCCACCAAAAAAAAAAAAAAAAAAAAAAAAAAAAAAAAAAAAAAAAAAAAAAAAAAAAAAATCAAGAGTCAAAGTATGCAAGGTCAGGCCCCAGAAAGTCTAGAGACACTAGGAGGACTGGGTATCTGAGCTAATTTCTTTCAGTAGACAGTGAGGAGTATTGTGTTTTAAGAGACTATTTTCAGGGCTAGAGTAATGGTAGAGCAGTTAAAGTGCTTGCCTCGCAGGCAAAAGGACCTGAGTTTGATTCCCAGCACCAAACAAAACTGGGTGTGGTGTTGCGGGCCTGTAATCCTAGCACTGGGATCCTGAGCCAGGAGGATTGCTCTCAGTCCTAGGCCACCCTGGGCTACAAAGTGAGTCCAGGATCAGCTAACAGGGATATACTATGATGCTGCTATATGAGGAACTGTTTTTGCATGACCAAATCAAGGTGTAAGAAAGAGGAATTCCCATATGTTGCGGGGCACAGTGAGCACTCAAAACAAGTTCTCCTAAGTGAGACTTTGAGTGAAAGATACAGCTTTTCAGGCAACTGTAGAGTGCCAAAAATAAGAGATTTTTAGGCTTTCTTATCTTTTCTTTTTGTGTAAAATTATGAAAGTTGGGCCTGGAGGAATGGCTCAGCAGTTAAAGCGCAAGCGCTGTGTCAAGCTCTAAGTACCTGAGTTCAACCTCCCAGCACCACATAATCTGGGTGTGGAGGCACACACCTGTAATACCAGCACTCTGGAAGCTGAGGCAGGAGGATTACTGTGAGTTCAAGGCCAGCCTGGACTCTATAGTGAGTTCAGGATCAGCCTAGGCTACAGAGTGAGACCCTGTCTCAGAAAAAAAAAAATTATGAAAGTTAATATACAAGGCTTTCTGAAGAGCAGCTTAGAGAATCCTAGAGTGAAACTATTACAAAGTTAGAGTGCTTTTGAAATCTTCACCTCACACCATGTGGCTGGATCTTTTTTTGCCTGTTGAACGATCCAACTCAGGTTTATTAGGTCATCGAATATATTTTTCAACAGAAAAAAGCAAGAAAATATTTACCTTGAAATGTTAAAATGTGTTCTCTTTCTCTTAGATGATATTGCTTGAAAACACATCTCTGAGATACGAGGGACTCTTGTTCTAAAACTGGCTCCTTAAATTTCCCAGGACAGATGGGGTGATGTAGAGGGTCAGATAGGGTGGACTTAAGAGTGAGGGGTGTGGTATTCAGATGGGACAATATTTAACTTACAACTCCTTAGGTCTGGGTTTTTTTTTTTTTTTATTCCACAAGCCACAGAAATTGAAGTTCTTATTTTTTTAAAAATCAGATTGTCAACAAAGTGCCATAAACTTTATCCAAAAGGGCTCCACTGAGCAAATATTTTATTCAAACTATGCTTCCACCAGCACTCTCACAAATGTCCTGAAATCCTGGTCAGTGAAGGAGGAATTTCAAAAGCTAACGAAGGCTCGCGTTAAGAAAGGAGTCGCCAAGCGCCACACCTGAAGTGCAGCGGCGACCAGCGCGTCAGGAGCACCACCGAGCATGTTGCAAAGTTGTTTTAATCAATCATTGCTCTGCTCTCCTTGTGAACATGTTGCTCTCTTGCAACCGTCTGGTAACCAGTTCACCCAAAACTTTTCTTACGCCGGTACCCGCGCGCCCCGCGCCCCACCCTTCCCTCTCCGCCTGCCTCCCGCCCGCGCCCGGCGCCCGCGCCCGCTAGCAGGTTCCCGCTCACTGGAGCGTCACCTCTGGCTCCCCAGTCGTCTCCGCAGCCCACTCGGACTGCAGCCTGTTAGCCGCCCGCCCGCCGGCCTCCCACTGCAGCGTCAGGGCGGCCCAGGGAGGCGGCGCGCCGCGAAGGGAGGACCCAGCGGGACTCACCCGCCGGCCCGGCTCCGGCTCCGGCTCCGGCTCCGACCCCGGCGCGCACCGGCATGGGGCCGCGCGGCGCGGGGCGAGTTCGCACCCCAGGTAACCAGGCCGGCCGGGCGCGGAGCGCCGCCGCGGCCGCCCAGCGATTTCCAGGCACGCAACCCCGCCTCCAGGGCGCCCTGCCCCGCGCTCTCGCCCCGCCGCCCGCTCGCCGCCGCCGCAGCACTCCACACAAAGGACTGCGCCCGGCCGCGCGGCTCCCCCACCTCCGCGTCCTCCTCCGGTGACAGCAGCCCCGACAGCCGGCCGGGCGCGGCGGCGGCGGCGGCGCGGGGACCTGTGCCTCCCGCAGCCGAGGCGGCGGCGCCGGCTCCTCGCCCTCCGCGGCGCGGCGGCGGGGCTCGCCTCGCCCCCTTCCGCCTCGCGCCGGCGGGGCTGCGCCCGTCCCCACCCCCTCCTCCTCCCATAAACAACTCTCCTGCCGCCCCCTCAAATAAACAAATAAAGGAGGAGGAGTGCCGGGCCAGGAGAGCGGCGGCGCGGCGGCGCCCGGCGGAGTCCGCACCGACAGCCCGGAGCCCGCACGCACCTCGCACCATGAGATGGCGCCGCGCCCCGCGCCGCGCCGGCAGGGCCGGCCCCCGCGCCCCGCGCCCCGGCCCCGCTGCCCGCTCGCCGCTGCTGCCGCTGCTGCTGCTGCTGGGGGCCGCGGCCCTGGCGCCGGGGGCGGCGGCCGGCGTCCCGGCGGCTCCCGCCGGGGCCTCGCTGTGCTACGCGTCCCCGCCCAGCGCGGGCTCGGTGCAGGAGCTGGCTCGGCGCGCCGCCGTGGTGATCGAGGGGAAGGTGCACCCGCCGCGGCGGCAGCAGGGGGCACTCGACAGGAAGACGGCGGCGGCGCGGGGCGGCCAGCGCGAGCCGCGGGCCACGGCGGCGCCCGGGCCGCCCACGGAGCACCCGCCGGCCGCGGCCACCGCGACGGCGCCCGCCGGGCCCTCGGCCCCCGCCGAGGACGCGCCCTATCTGGTGAAGGTGCACCAGGTGTGGGCGGCGAAAGCCGGCGGCTTGAAGAAGGACGCTCTGCTGTCCGTGCGCCTGGGCGCCGGCGGCCACCCGCGCTTCCCGTCCTGCGGGAGGCTCAAGGAGGACAGCAGGTACATCTTCTTCATGGAGCCCGAGGCCAACGGCAGCAGCCGCGCGCCCGCCGCCTTCCGCGCGGCGTTCCCTCCGCTGGAGACGGGCCGAAGCCTCAAGCGCGAGGTCAGCCGGGCGCTGTGCAAGCGGTGCGGTAAGTTCCTCGCGGCGCGCGGCGGGGCGCGAGGGCGCGCGGGCGGAGCGCGGGGCCGGCCCGACGGCGGCGGGCGGCGGCGGTGTCCGGAGCGGCGGGTCGCGGGGCGGCTGCGCGCGTCCCCAGGCAGCGCTTCGCCCCTCTCCGGGTGCCTAGGGCGGCTGCCGGGGAGAGCCCGAGTTTGGTCTTAGGTGGGGGCCGCCCGAAACTTTTTTGCACCTCTGGGGTTTGGTTCACCGAGGAGAACGCCGAGGCGCCTGCTTCTCTCTTGCGTGTGGGTTATTGAACTTGGCTTTGGTTGGGCGCTGTTGGGTGTGGGTCCCCGGTGCGGGACGTGCGCTCAGGAGGAAGGGCGACTCTGACAGGAGTTCAGTGCCTCCCTGTCGCCTTCTGAGCGTGAAGGGGAGACCTGAGGGATTGTTAGTGTCTGTCCCAGGCGCTCGGATTCCGCTCCAGATTTGGCAGAGTTAGGGAGAAAGTAGTGTACAACAGTTAGGTGCGGTCTGTACCTTTGCATCTCTGTGTGTAAGAACGATGTGGCGATTTTTTTTTTTTTTTTGGTAAAATTGTCTCGGGACTTTTTGTTTTCACAATATTTTGGTTTGAAGTCTGTTTTGGCACTTCCGTGAATCAGAACAGGTGAACATGATTTCGGAGCTTTGCATGTAGGCCCTGAAGAATGATTTGAGAAGTTTAGCAATCGATTTCCCAGAGTCTTTCCAATTTTACCATTTGGAAAAAGTATTCTTTCCAGGTCTGCACCACATTAGCAAGTTTGAGAAATTACCTGATAATCTAATTACTTTCTGATGTAGTATTGCGGGAATGCCACTCATAATTTTAGGATCTAAATATCTGTATCATTTCCTGGATTACCATATAATCAGTAACACTTAGCAGGGATTCTTCTCAAACTATAAATTAACAGGATTACACATTACAGATTCTAACATGCACCATAGCTTTTTTCCCCTGGTCTTTATGTATCTGCCTAATAGACGGTTGAATTAAATTTTCACAAAACTCAGCACCATGCCATGCTCAGTCAGCCTGTGATGTAAAAAGTGTGTCAGTTCTTTAAAATTTGTGTCCTGTGATCGCCAATTATTTAAATTTCTGGTTGGCATTTGTGGCATTGTCCTGCACTCAGTACCTACGTTTTGGTGCTAAGGACAGGAAATAGCTCTGTTCACCCACCATTCTGTTATGCTAACAATGTACTTGGTGCGCCAGAGACCTGTCAGGATTGCGCCAGTCTGTGGAGAGAGCTGTTCAGAGTGGTGTTGAATAAAGCTGAGTGACGTTGGGATTCCCCGCCACTGGCTGGTGGATGTCACTGTAAAACATGGGGATGCTCCGAGGGGAGCTGTCTCATTAAGGAACACAAAGGCTCAACACCATCATACTGCAGCTTATGTTATTCAGTTACAGAATCGGAAACAAAACCTTTAATCTGTTCCATTGTCCAATTTTCACATGTTTTATTGTATGTAACTCAGGAAAGATTTTAACTTTATCCCAAACCATATGATTTTCAAATCGTTTGCTATATATGATAGAAAGTTAAAAGAAAGGGAATTGTAGTTAGCAGTGATGCCTAGCGTCTTGGGGGCACATTACTCGATTAGCAATGGTTTTACTTATACTTTTTAACTGGAAACAAATGTTAGACTTTAGGGGGAAAATTTTTATAAGCATCCAAGGGATGTTTGGTTATGGAAAATTCAAGTTGTCTGGAGGATTCTTGTTCTGTTTTGTGCTTGAAAAGGCTTTACTAAAGGTAGGTACTTTAGTCCTTTTGTTTGCCAAAAGAAATGCATAGTTTTAAATTGTGGCTTTTTTTTTTTTTTTTGGAAAAGTGAGGTTTCTAATAACCTGGAAATCTCCCTGTGTGTAATTGAGTGGATTAAGAAATCATGAAGTTATTGCTCGTGGCTTGAGTGGTATTTTTGGTGATGTTAGTGTTGTGTAGTTTTGAAGTAGGATATTACATGAAACCTCAACGAATTGTTTATCCAAAGACTCAGTGAAATCACAGAAAAGTTTCTATTGTGGCTTAGCCCACAAGGTAGTTATTGTGATCGAGGAGGATACCAGCAAGTGATAGTTAGTTCCTGTGAAGTAAACTCAGTAAATCCATTGTTGGAATATTGGCTGTAAAAATGTGTATGTTTGAAAATTTGTGCATTCACCCGGTTGTATGGTCTTAGTTAAGAATGCCATTCAGAATCTGCCAGGCTAAGAAACACAGACAAATCAAGAAAAAGCCCAGAGAGCAGGGGCTAGTTTGTCCTGGTGGAACTGCTTCTGTGTGCTTCTGGTTAGAATGTTTAGGAGAGAATGATTGAGCAGAGGGGTCCTTATCTAATGACTTGAAGCTGCTCTGGAGGCGTGGTGGCTGGGTACAGACTGGAGCCATGATGCTAGGCTGGGGAGGAAATAGAGCAAAGTCATTTTGTGATATCATGCCTAGAGGAACACTTTCCACATCTCCTGTTCTCAGCTGCAGTGTCATTTCCTATAAGTCTCATACTAGTGTGGAAACTGCACATGCAACAGATTACCTTTAGGGTTGAGTTAATAGAAGGCTTCACTGATTTTTTTTGCCCCTCTTTTCCCTCCCACCTAAAACACTCCTGAGTTGTGCCTGTACAAAAAGAAGCTTTCTGAATATGGAGCTTTTGAAACAGAAACTGGTAGTGTGTTTTAGAAGACAACATGGGATTTCACAGCTTGTTTGCTTTATAGTTGAGGTTTATATCAGTTCCACTTCCTTTGCAGTTATGTAGATCCTTTCCAGTCTTGCTTTTATTCTTGCTCATCAAATGGCCTAAGAAATATTCCCAAGTTTTATGTTTATCAAAATGCAAAGTGACTTGCTCTTCAATGAAATTTGTAATTCAAACAAGTCGTTGCTTGATGTGTTATACTTCTAGTTTTGAAAGCATTGTGATTATACTAGGAACAAACTAATTTATAAAAATAAGTGAAAACCTGGGTTGTGCCAAATTTGCATATCAATCAGATCCTTACAAATCAGTCTAAATATTCTGTATGGCATATGACATCAAAATTAGTATAGATGCATGTGTTGATAATATAAATGTTTATTCAGTATTTATGGTTAAGCGACAGTCACTCTGTAATAACCATAATTGCTGTTTGTAATAAAAAGTGGTGAACTTCTGGTGTTATGAAAGTGAAGGAAACTGCTGCAGGGGTTTTCCAGTCAGCATTGAAAATATTCATTTTTCATATTGACTTTATATTTAGGAAGTAGCAATAGGAACAGATATAGCTTGGCTGCTTCTTTTCATAAATACACATGTAAATTTAATTTCCCAAGTGTTTGTTCCTGCTCTCTTTAAATCATATAAATCTTGCTGTGAAAAACCTATACAGGATTTAACTTCTATGGAGAAGAGTCACTGTATATCTATTTATGTTTATATTAAGAAATGAAATCAAGATAGGCCATTTGGGAAAACAACTCTTTCGAATGAAAATATTTAAAAACTGAATTTAAATATTTGAGTTAGACTATTTCACTGGCACTAGGGGATAGTTCTCATCAGTGGTGGGGATCTATAAATCCTCTGGATTTAGGGAAAGTTCTGCCATATGTCTTAATGCATTAGCTGAGTCTGAAAAGCTTAAATAACACTGAGATTCAAAACAATGAGCTGTGCTTCCCCCTGGCCTGTGTATTTATAGCAAATGAGAGCGAAAGCTGTGATTGGGCGGTTGCTGACCTTGTCAGATGTAATCTATCCATTGTTCAGGAAATCTCCTTCGCTTCCATACTCATTTTCTTCCGGTTATTTCTTTAATTATAAGCATAGCATATTTGAAAACCTATTTTTATAATTTAGTGGCAATTTATAAACTGACCAGATGTCCAGAGTCTTCAAATGCTCATCTACCATTAGTAATACTTAAGGTTTTTATGGTTTGTTTTTAATAGGCTTAAATGATATGAAAAATAATCTCTCTAGATAGCTCTTATTGAGGGGTATTTTGATTAGTCTTATATAAATAAATGATGATAATGAAAACAAGTCTGCAATTAGGGTCCTTATTGAGTCAAGCCATTTGTCACTGAAAGATGTGTAACATCAGTTGAAGTTTTCATAAGAAAGTGAAAACTGATTTTCCTTGTTCTTATTTCTAGGTAATAGACATTGAAGACAGCTTTCAATCTTCATGTACATGCTGTACATTATTTTGCATGTATATGTTACCCTGTGCACATCTATTATCATAAAATTAAGTTAAAATTATAGTAATACTGTGAAAAAATACATGAGTTAGCTAGTTTATGCTCATTGTCTCTACATACCAGTCACTTTATATTACGTGAATAGCTGCTTCATGATACATCTTGTTTAAATGTAAGCTGATTTAGTTGAGAATTTATAGAATACAAATGAGTCTTCCTAAATTGAGGGAATGCTCTCGTTGCGGAATTGTGTTTTCAATATTGCCTAAGTTGTTTAATGCTGTAATGTGCTTGAGGGAAACCTGTTTGTAAAAGCTTACTTTCTTGATTTCATCCTCAAATGATCTATACAGCTACAAGTAGATATAAGAAATTCTGTTGACGTTGAAAGCTACAGGTGATTTTCTTTTTCTTTCTTTCTTTTTTTCCCCTGCTGCTTGGTATAGATTCAGTTTTTAGAAAGCTATACTTCCCTCCCAAATATTGACTGGCCATCCACGCATCCTCAACAGAGATGTGAAAATGAAAATTTATTTTTGTCTTCTTTAAGAGGACTAGGGTATTTTTCCCTATGGAAAGTAGTTTCCTAGGAAACTCTTTTCTAATCTTGATTCATCCTTTTAGGATCTAGTAAAACATAATACCTTAGTTTTCATAATAGTTGAAACAAAAAGAGAAATTTTACTTACAGCATGGATAGTACGTGAGGAGTGTCCTAGCACTTCGTGTGTGTCTTCTTTTGACCTCCATTTCCCTGGCGGTGACACTGCAAGGGAAGCCTTAATTAAGTAAACACTGGGTCCCTGAGTGGGTCTTAGTCTGTGAGAACAGGATTGCAGCTCATCAGCACAGTGCCAAGTCTTCTCTTGATATCTTGGAATTTGGCCACTTTGGTCCAAGTATGTTGGAAAACAGAGTTCTGAGATCACAAGATGGAGTGCAAAAGGTTTTCTGTTCCTGATAGGCTCCTTGTCCATCCCATTAGGACTCAGATGGTAACCTGCATTGCATCTCTAGTTGACAGGCTTTTCCCCAAAAGCCCAAGGCTTTCTGGGGATATCTGTCCTGGCATGCTGGGAACTGTAAGAAAACAGCTTAGAGTGGTACATGATTCTGGAGCTGGTTGGCAGATTTAGGGGGTAACAGGGGGCCAGAAAACCTAAAGTAGAGAAGAAATCTTTCCTTTTTGCTCTGCCATTCTAGAACGTGTGAGCAGAACAGAGCCTAGCCCAAGGGACCATGCCAAGGGAGGCACTAGACTATGGATATGAGAGGGAGTACTACGAGGCACGAGGCATGTCTGCTTTTCTACATCTGGAAGGCTCCTAAAGATTTGCTTCTCATCTGAAAATTGCCATGAAGGCACAGGAATGTTTTGAGGCATTAGCTAAAACCATTTGATAGTAACGACTGTCATGGTAGCTGTTTGTTGAGCTTTTATCTTTTTGGTTTGATACATGTAGCCAGTTTTTATGCATAGAGTAAATTCTCGTTAATAATCAATGACAAAAGCACTGCAGCTGGTTGTATAGTGGCAGTCACTGATCTAAGCTAAATTTAGAAAAAAAATCTTCTGACTTTTTCTCTTTAGGTCACTAATTTGTGAGATAAATACATGTAGGAAGTAGCACATGGACTCACATCTTACTAAGACACCACTGCCTTCTTAGTTCCCAGAGCCTCACCTCTGGATTGACCTTTGGCCTTCAGAGACAGTTTATTGAATTTCTCAAAGCTTCATTTTCATCAGTAATTTTTGGGTAATATTTATTCCATATAGTTTATAGCCCAGCCAAAGAGAGTGTTCCTTGTATTGTACTTGAGAGTACATATATGAAATTGGAATGGTCAGTGAATCTCTGACACTATTAAGAGCTGACACATTCCCAATCATTCCAGTTCATTTTGAACATTTGACATCAGCAGTTAGTAATTCTGTGTTCTTCTTCTCTCTCCCTCTCCAGTGCTAGGGATCAAATTTAGGGCCTCAACTGTGCCAAGCAATGGCTTTCTGGAGCAAAGGGTCCTTATCTAATGACATGAAGCTGCCTCAGGAGTGTGATGGCCGTATTGCAGGCTTGAGCCATAATGCTAGCCTGGAGCAGGGGTAGAGCTAAGTCTTTTTGTGATATCATAAGAGTTTATCTGATGTCATAAGGATCTTTTCACAAGCACACCCCAAGCCTCACTGTTCTCTTTTGATTGCTCCTGAATGCTGTATTATTAATTTTACTTTATGTTGAAATTCAGTGTTTTGGAATTGAAGATGGAAAAACACTACTCTTATCCTTGAAAAGTAATAAGAAAGATTTTCGGTGAATTTTTTTGTTTTCAACATCATGTCAGCTCTTGATGACACATCAGGTGGGACATTCTGTGGCATTTGGGCTTGGATGAATAATGAGGTCCTTTTCCTTCACTGTCTCCATCAAACCTGGAGTCACCATGGGGGATGAGGGTTGTGGGGAAGCAGCAGACACAGTGGCAACATTTTCTCCAGCTGCAGGGAACATCCTGGCTGTACCTCTATGCAGAACGTGGTAGCTGTCTATGGAAGAGGGAAGGATGGCTGTGTTTGCTTCACATTTGTCGGTTGACTTTGCCCTTGAGAGGTGATGCTACTTGGAATCCTTTGGTTGCTGCCAAGGTTGAGGGATTTGGCTCAGAGTCGGTGTCCTGACTGTCCTATCAGCAGCATACCAGTCACAACATTGAAATTGCCCAGGTTTCTCTTTGTAAGCCCCAGACATGTCTTGGGTGGTCCTTTTCCTTTGGTCTCTTCCTTCCCTTCTGCAGAGATGGGCCACATCTTGCTTTCACAAACACTACCAGCTTCTTTCTTATTGGAGTGGGAATTGCATTAAAATGCCAGCATTTTGGAAATTGTCTTATTCTGAATAATTTCTACTTTCCAATTGTGAAACTTAAAATTTGCTATTTTGATTATTTCTAGATATGCAGTTCAATAGACGTAAGTCTTCATGTTATTGAGTATCTATTGCCACAGTCTATCTACAGAACTTTCTCACTTCCTACCTGAAACACATGTAGTTCTTAAAAACACTAGTACTTTATTCCCCTCTCCCCTCCTCTGTAAACACCACTCTACTTTGTGTCTTCCTGAATGACTATTTTAGGAACATCAAATGAATGGTATTGTATAATATGTCTTTGTTACTGTCTTATTTCACTGAGCGTAAAGTTTTCAAGATTTCTCCATGTTGGAGCATGTGTCATAATTTTCTTCTTTTTAAAAGCTGAATAATATTTTGTTGTATGCATGTACCATGTTCTGTTTATCCGTTCGTCCAGCAGTGGACACTTGGGTTGCTTCCATCTTTTGTCTGCTTGCAATAACGTGACTGTGGACATGGCTATACAAATATCTACTTGAGTTTGTGCTGCCACTTTTGTGGGTATAGACTCAAAAGTGGAATTCCTAGATCACCTGCTTGGATTATGTTTACATTTTTAAGTACATGCTGTACCGTCTTCCTTAGCATCACTGTCTTCTATTCCCATTGGCAGTACACAGGTTTCAAGTTTTACCCCATTCTTATCAACTCACTTCATTTTCTTTTGTTTTGATAGCAGCCAGCTAAGGGGTGTGGAATGGTGGGAGACTAGTTATTATTATTATTTTTTTTTGTACAAAGTTAGTATCTATAATGACACCATCACTAATAAGAGACAAAAGTTCTTAGAAAACAGAAGGATTCATCTCTTCACCTGTCAGTTTACACAGCATTTGGAGGCCTGAATCTGAAGCCAGCAAATAACCAAACTGAAACAGGTGATAGTTTTAAAGTTAGACTTGGAAACTTAGAAAACAGTCTTCAATGATCATCTAAAATACTGTATTTCTTTTGGTACTGCTATCATCCTACTTTAGAGAGGTACCTTATCACATATAGGATAGTGCCAGAATGTTTTAATTGATTTAATTTATTAAGTTTTCTATTTTTTCTTTCTAGTTTTCCTGTCTGTTGCTCCAGTCCATTTTCATTAAGTTCTGTACTTGAGTCTGAGTCATTCAGAACACTACTGCTATTAGGCCTCTTTCCCTGACCAGGAACTTTGACTGGATGTACTACAGTTCATAAGAGGTTCTGACATTCAATGGTCTCCTCAATCCACACTCAGCCTTACATTTTTTTATCCATAGTGTATGAGCACTAAATCTAGTCCAAGTGTTCTGTGAACAATCCATCTACTTTCCTAACTCTTTGTTTTTATGTTGGGAATTTTCTCTGTCTCCTTCTTCCTCATTTCTACTCATGGAAATTTTGCCCCTTCTGAGAGCCAGCTCAGATTCCACTGTTTCTGTGATGGTCCTAGAATGGTTCCTGCCAGAAATATTGTGGCTTTGGAGAATAGAATGGCTCTCTACTGCATGCTTTAAATATGGTACTACAAAATATCTGCTTATATCATGCATTCTTTTTTACAACTTCTGTGCTTTTTTATTTTTAAAGCTTTTGATGGAATTCAAGGTCTTGAACATAGTAGACAAATTCTCTACTCCAGAGATATACCCACAAATGAAGTATTTTTAATTTTTTTTTTCCTGAGTGTGTGTCTAACGTTATCCACTAGGTCACACTATTTTTTGTGAGTGATGTTTGCAAGTGTCTTTCTGTGGCTGATTTCTAAGCAAAAAATGCCTTAGCCTCAGAGACAGCTTCCTTTTCAGCTTTGTACCTTAGAACTTTTATGGTGTTGGGTAACTGCCTTTGTGGGTTCCGTAATGTGTGAGGTGAGAAGGTAGAACTGAAATATTCTTTAGGGTCTCTTCAAACCATGTCTGCTACCTTATCTCCAACCCAAATGTCCAGGCCACCTCTACTCCTATCCTTGCAACTTTTCTCTTCCTTTCCTCTCATTTCAATGTTGCTCTAAAGGAGAATAATCCCAGAAAAAGTATTCTAGGACTTGTGGTAACCTGGGAGACAAAAAGAGAGCTCAAAGAGAAGGACCCTCCCAGGGGGATGTGTCTTCTCTCTTCAAATCTTTGTACCTCCATTGTCTTTCTGTATCCTATTGTTAAACTTTGTTAACTACTGACAGCTCTTTGTCTTTGCCAACATTATCTTTTCATAAGGACCACAGAGTCTGCAAGCTTGTCTAAAATAATCAAGTGTGATTAATGAATGAATCTGCATCTATAAACTTTTAAAGCAAAAAAGTTCACTGTTTGTTGTTATAAATGAAAAAGACCGTCTTCTTGGGAATTTGCTTTGACACCATAAACCTGGCACTGTTTTAGCATCTACTGGTTATCGCTGTGGTTGACAAGGGCTTAGACCCGCACAGGTGGGGAGATCTTGGTCTGCAGTGGAAGGGCACCAGACCTGATGGTGCCTGTGAGGGGCTTCCTGTCATGATACAGAGGTTGAGTTAAAGGAAATTTTTTTTTTTTTTTTTTCAGTTCATGATTACTGTGGCTTGGGCAAAAGAGGATGCACTTAGCCTTTTTTTGTGGGTAAAAGGAACAATGCATAAATAAGTTATCAAACGAGAAATAATTTAATCTGATTTTTAAAATTATTTTCTGAGGAAGCACTGGTGACTCCAGAGCGCCAGGGTAGACTAGGTAGGACTGAGTTGGGCCAAGCCTATTTTTTTTTTTTCCTCTTTGGTGCAGCTTCTCTAAATTCTCAGTGGGTTTTTCCACTGCACAAGAGTCGATATTATTTATGAATCATGGCTCTTCAATCTGTATCTCAAGCCCAGATTTTTCTCTTTGGTTCAAGATCTGTATATCCCAGTGCTTACCCAATAACTAAGGTGACCTAATACAGTTTATATTAAATGTATTGGACAGTGACACATCTTCCATTGTCAGTTCATGTGTACATCTGTATGCTGATAAACTGTCACAATTATTATAACTGCTAGTAATCCCAGTGGCTTCCTTGATCAGTTTTTATTCTGTGTCAGAAATACATTTCTTGATCAGTTTTTGCTCTGTATAAGGTGCTAATATAAATTCACTTAATCTTCACAATTAGAGAGCATTGATCTTTTTCTATTTGCCCTAAACAAGAGCCTTCTTCCCCATTTTAGTTTGGTGATCAGATCCCTCTGATTCTTTCCCCTCAATAAACATCAGATTCCTCTCTCTACCACAGCTCAAATGTCTCTGTTAATATTTCCCATTCTTACTGGGTTACTCACGGCTTCTCGTCTTTGCCATGGATACTAACCCCTCTTAGGTTGGTCTCTGTTGTTGCTAAAGTGATCTTTCTAAAAAACAGATTACACTAGATCTTTATTTAAAGTGCTTAAGTTAGACACCAGGATAAAACTCAGCCTCCTTAGAGTGGCACATAAGGTCTTTCCTCTTTTGTCTCACTAGTTCTGACTGTGTTGTTTTCCTACCTGCAACTTTGTGTTACACTGATGACATTGCTCTAAAAGTGCAAGTGGCTTCAGGGCTC
The DNA here is from genome assembly GCA_004027205.1 of Ctenodactylus gundi. NCBI lineage: Eukaryota > Metazoa > Chordata > Mammalia > Rodentia > Ctenodactylidae > Ctenodactylus > Ctenodactylus gundi. Next base: position 536,928 of record PVKB01000537.1, on the reverse strand, counting down.
TGGGTTTACACATCTCGTCATTCTCTTTTTCTCTGCATGATCTGCTGCTGTATTTGCCTCTTTCCTGTTTACCATTCCAGACCATATTCTTTAGTGAGAGACTGGTTAAATAAAACTTTATAGCCACTTTAGGGATTGTTGTATAGTCTTTATAAAACTTGTTTTAGAAAAAACATGATGACTTAGAGGTATGTTCACAGTATATTTCAAGTGTTACGTATGTGTGATCTATTTACTCACATTTATAGGACTCTCACCTCTCTGTTAAAGGAGAAATAAGAGTCTATAATGCTATACTGCAAAAGGATGGTAGAGTTTATCTGTGAGTATTGGGATTATTGATATATGGATTTTTCTTTATTTGTATTTTCTAAGGTTCTATGAGAAATGTACATGACTTTTCATCAAAATCATGGGTGCTATTTTTTTAATACCAATACTAACAGTTGCCAAGGATTGTATACTATTATACTTTGTCCCTTTGGACTATTTTCTTTCTTAGAAGGTATTAATTAGGATAGACTGGTTGCTTAAACAGATAATACACCAAAGATCTAACACCTCAGTGAAATAGCTTATTTACCAGTGAATGGGCCCAAGAACAGAGGATGTTCCAGTGTTCATTCCTTTAGGGCATGTGCTAACACTTGGGGCACAGCTAAACATCATCCTGAAATTGAAAACCTCATCCCAATCATTGAAAAAGGCAGGATTTTAATTTGTGACAATCATCTTATTTTTAATGGCATGGCTAGCTTTTGAAAAGTAGACAAATGTGTTTTCCACTGCCTCATTGCAGTGAGAGGACCCAATAGCTATGTGCAGAGCGGATCATAAAAGGCATCTATATTACATGTAGATTAATAGCATATTAACTACATAGTCTTCCTTATGTTCAGCTTCACATTTTATGGGTGAGTTTTTCAGCAAATCTTTATGTTTTAACTCTTCCCGTATCTGGTTTCATTAGATACTGAAAATACCGAGGGTTAGGCCACAGTTGCTTGTTTCTTTCACTGGCATGTTAGGGAGCCTTTTAGAGCTACATATTTGACAAATCATTTTGATATAGTGATGGTGGAGAAATGCTCTCAGGCTTTATCGTTGCGAACTTAATTGGGTTTCATGATACACATATTTTTCCTTACTGGTATAAATTAAAAATAGCTGATAAAGCTGCCTATAAAAGCAAAATTGTTAGGTTAAATCTGCCCAGTGTATTAAATGTATTGATGAGTAATCTGTCCACTGTTTTTAATCACATTTATTAACTCTCCAGTAGTTTTATTTCTAGTAACTTGCTAAATAACTGTCATTATATACTCAGTAATATCTCTCTTTAAAATACCATTGAAAAGTCCATGAAAATGATTAAGGTGCCAGTATCATCCACCTACTTCCCTTTAGCAAGAATTGTTGGTGATTTTATGATTGGCTGGGTATGTGGTTCTGCTTCCTTTGTATAACCCAGGAGAAAAAGAAGCCAGTTCATAACGAGTTAATAGGGACAATTGTTGTAAAGCTGTGTACTCTCTTGTACATCATCATGCATATTATTGCTGTATCTTTAAAGCATTTTAATTATCCATTGAGAATCATTTATGAATTATGCTAATAGTGTAAAAATAGTGATATATTTATAGTACTCTTGAGTCTTTTTCATCAACAATTTGGCTTTGTAAGACTCTTGAATTCTGTAGATTGAAGAGCAGCTTGAGGCATTGTTTTACTGTACATCAATAAGAGACATATTTATTCATTAAAATGAAATAAAAGTTGGTCATGAATGTACTCAGTTTCTTTTTTCAATCAATGTGTGGCACCTCTGAATTTTGTTCTCTCTTCTGAGATTCCCAGCTTGTGGGAGAAATTATAAGGGCCGTAATGAGAATGCAACCTAAATAAAGTATAAGAACCATAGGATGGCCAAATAAATGTAGGAAACAAACACAGAAAAAGAAGCAGAGAGACCACTTGATTAATGTACTTACTCAGAAAATATTCATAGGGCATTTCTCATTGACAAACACTGTACTGATTTCTGGGGTGACAGTGATGAAGAAATTAGACATAGCCCTTTTTGAACTTATTGGACACAAAGATAAAAACAATTACATAAAGAATGATATAATGTGTGATGATAATAGTAGTACACTTGGCAGGAGAAAAATGTAGGGTTTAACGAGACTGATAACAAAAGAATCTATCCTGTTCTGAAAGATACAAGAAAAGTCCTTGGGAGAAAAAAGTGATTGATTGGGTCAGAGGTGGAGGAAAAAAGAAGAGAGTAGGCCATCCCAGCCCCTAGAGACAGAGTGAGAAATTGCAGAGAGAAGAGCCAGTATAAAGGCAGCCACAGTGGGCCTAATGGGCAAGCAAAAAAGCAGAGCGTTCTAACCTTTCCAGAATTCTAGACTTTGTTCTAAAACAGACATACCCAGCCTGTGGGCTGCACGTGGCCTGTGACAGCTTTGAATGTGACCCAACATAAATTCGTAAACTTTCTTAAAACATGGAGGATTTTTTTGCAATTTGTTTTTGTGACTTGATCGCATTAACTATAGTAGGTATTTTATATGCTGCCCAAGATAATTCCTCCTCTTTCATTGTAGCCCAAGTTCAAGCCAAAAGGTTGAACACCCATGTCCTAAAAACATGGGAAAACAGGTGAGAATTTTAAACATAAGAGGCACAAGACTTTTATTTTCCAAATATCACAACTGGTTATTTATAGACTGCGGATTGGAAGGTCCTTAGATGTATGTGGGAAGCTCAAGTAGGGCCCTAGGTGAAGCTGCATATATGTGCATGGACTAGAGTGGGAGTGGGAGAGAAAAAGAGAAAGCAAGGATTTGAGGTTATTTTAGAATCAAATTTTAGTCTTGGTTCTAAAGGGATAATCCTTTCAGAAGCAGGTGGGAAAGAATGGATTCCAGGGTTCTGGCGTGGACACATTGTGTGTAGAGTAGGTGATGAGGCGGGGAAGGACAAAGGTTAAGGTTAGTGTTGTTTTTTGATATGTCCTAATGGAAATGTGAAATGACCCTTGACAGTATAGAGCAGGAGACAGCAAGAATAGTCTGGATAGGGTTCTGAATGGCAGTGCTGGACAAGGATTTCTGTTTGCATGGATTAGATAAGTTTGCTTAGAAAGGAGGACTGAGAATGAGAAACATGGAAGAGAGGATGAAGAAGCAACAGCCGTTCAGGGATGGAGACGGGGAGGAGACAGGTTGGCAGGAAAGGGTCAGCCAGAGAGGAGAGAGTACAAAAGACGCAGGATGGAAGGAGTTGTCAGGTGCATCCAAGTCCCTACAAGCTCAGCTGCTTTTTTTCTAGTGCTAGCTATTGCCAGGTTTTTTATCTTGAAAGGACCACATTGCAGCTAGCAACCGGGAGGACTTAAGAATGAGTTCTAGCCGAATGAGAGGGCGGAGTCGAGGCACAACACAAATATCACTGAGGACTGATGAACAGCCTCTAGATGACTATGATTCAGTTTTAGTGATTTTTTTGTTTGAACACAAATAGCTGAAAAGTTCTTTTAAATACTACAAGGCTTTTTGGGGAGGGGGAGAGTCATTTTGGGAAGAATGTACTTGAAAGATTTAATGGGTAGTTTGTGTGAAGATATTTTAAAAAAATTGATTAGGTTACATGTAGTGTTATTAAAATGTAGAAAGTAACACTTCTGTTCACTCACTTCCCCAGTCCTAAGAGTTTTTTCTTATGTAACATATAAGACCCTTCAGTAAAAAATTATTGTTCAAATTTTCTTGACACCTTGACTTGAGATCTAACTACTGTCTCCAGAGTTGTCACCCAGGTCCCATGGGAATATATTGCATTGTCACACAAGTACTTTTGAAGTGACACCTATCAGTCTAACTTAGAGTATTTTAGAAAAAAGGTCTTTGAACCATGTCTTAGGTAGACAAAGAAACTACCTTTGTGTGAAGCTATAGCTGAGCATTTTAATAAGCAGTCAAAATATTCAAAGTTATTATTCTGATAGTAACTGAATACATTTTTCTCTCACCGTCCACATGAAGACTTTTTATTGCCTAGTAAGCTGCTGAATTGATGCATTCATTGCTACTATTTGCATAAGGAGTTTAAGTCACCATGAGAAGAATGATTTTGAATTTCATGCTTTTATTTGTTTACTGTATGAACGATAGCATTTTTATGGGAGATTTTTTTAACATTGTATTTTCCTAATTTTAATACAGAGTATATAAGTTTGGAGTTATATTTCTAGATAGTTAAAGGCAGAGGAAATGGAGAAAAGGTTGAAAAGTAAATTTCCAAAAAAATATGAAGAAAAGCCAAGGGTTCACCTCTGACCTCAGCAGCTGATTCCTCCATGCATTTGACTCTGAAGAACCACAGGTGGGTTATTGGGCCAGATGTTTTATTCTTGGACAGACCAATGGTAGGCAAAAAATTTGCCCGTTAGAATATACATATTTCTGGTCCAGAATCTTGGAAGTAGTAATTTATTTGGTCCAGGGTTTGTCCTGAGAATATGAGTTTTTGTAAAGTGCTCTAGGTGATTTTTGACGTGCACTTATGTTTGAGAACCATTGAACTCTGCATTTTTCAACTAATAAAAGTTGAGGATCCTATATAAAAAGATCAGAAGATGCATAAGGAAAGGGGAATTAGAATTTACTGAGTTTCTATTATGAGCAGAACATTTTTACATATTTTACCTCATTTATTCCTTAACACCATCTTGGAAGATATATTCTTTGATTCCAATTTTAACCCAAGATTCAGAAAGGTTACAGAACTTTAAAGGTCATGCAGCTGCTGGGAGACAGATTTTTTGTTTGCATTCAAGTCATTTGATGTGCTGTGTCAGAATCATGACCTGGTTCCTATGTGCATTTGACTGAACAATAGAGTTTGATGGATTCCTGGTTGCACGATCGCCTGCCTTTTTGTTGCAGTGTATCTATTGCCAAAGGAAGACTTTCCTGTTTATCTTTAAAGAGTGCACATGTGGTAGCTTGGTGGGGGAGGACTGCATATGTTGTGAGGACTAAGTCAGGTGCACTTGATCAACCTATGTCTTCCAGCAACCTGCAAGGGACATGGCATGCAATTATGACCTGAGTTGACCTTTTGACTCTTCAAGGTCAGTGGGAGCAAGTTTGTTGCCTGACTGAGTAATAAAAACCACACATGCAGCACATGGGTGGGCACCACGAGAAAAAAAAACTGGAATCTGTATTAACTTACTATGTAAGGATCAGAGGTTGGCTTCTAGATGTCATTTGTGACCCTGGGAAAATTCCTTGGTATTTCTAAACTGTACTTTTAGTTACTTATACAATAAGGGTGTCATGCTTCCCCTAGAGATAGGTGAATGCCAGCTAAAATGTGTGTAGAACAACAGGGTCATGGTAAGTGTCCTATTACTAGTCTTTGGGGGAGGCAGTGGGTACAATGGGGGTGGCTAAATCTGAACAGCAGGGATTCGGTGGGGTTGAGCATATGAAGGAGGTAGCAATAAATGCAGAGATAAATGTGGACCTCATTTCCTTGGTTGCTTTTGTAGGACCCAGGGGATTCTCCTTCTAAGTGTGTGCCCAGGGTCTTTGAACAGAATGTTCCTCCAAGTGTGCCTTGAGAGCAGCAGTGTTGTACCAGCCTGGTGCCCGTCAAGGCTATGTGTTCATGACTTTTCTTCAAACCCATTGCTCTCCAGGTGTTTCTAATTCTCATTGAAGTTTGAGAAGTGCTGCTTTAACAGGAACATTTTCTCAGCGTGGATCATATCAGGGAAGATGCTTGGTCAGAGAGGAGTATTTGCCCAGATTTCCTTGTGCTGACTGTGGAGCCAGGGTCCTTTCTTCAGAGCACAAAGTATAATGATGGTGGCAGCAGTAGTTGAAGATACAAGTGTGTCTGAAGGGGAGGAAAAGAGGGAGTGTCTATGTATGTCAGTCTTTCCTAGGAAAGCGAAGCAGTAACGTGCCTTTTCCAAATGGACGTAGGAACATGGCACTAAGGATGAGCAATAATGAAGCTTTCAAGAATTTTCCTTTGAAGAACACTTGGTGCCCTGGCAAAGATGTGTAGAGAGGGGCGTGAGTGAATATGGATCGAGACTTCTCCAGGGAGGCTTCAGGAGATTTCTCTGAGCCTCAGCAGGCACAGATTGGGACAGGTACTCTTGGGAACAGAAATTGGCATGTCTCTGGGAATTGGAAGAACTGTGCAGCACATGCATCTAAAAACCAGTGGTCCAGATTTCTCTTGCCCAACTGGAGGGCAGGGGAGTTGCTCAGACCTTTTGGGCTCAGGACTGCACAAGGATTTCTCAACTTGCTGTGTACTCTGTGGAACTAGGCCAAGAACAGAAATTCTACATTTAGAATATCTTAAGGGAATGGAGCAAGATGAAAAACAACCTTTTTGTAGCTACAAGGGAAGAAAAAAAGGATTCACTGTTGCTTTCTCTCTTCTCCCTACTAATTATTTGGGTTTATTCAGTATGCTTGCTCTGTGGTAGGCCATTTCTTTCTATTTTCTCACTGGAACCTGATAATGATCCAGGTTGGGCATCATTATACCCATTTGCAGAGGAAACTGTCCTAAAGCAGTTGTGGACTTTCCCCAAGACATGTGGCTAAGTGAGTGGGGAAGCTGAGATTCAGAAGCAAATTGAGCTTGTTAGAATGTAACCTCAGGTACTAAAAGTGGACTCCCTCTACCTGGTTCTCAGAAAAAATGAGATGCAGACCATTTGATTATCTGTGGTAGATCCTAACCATTCTGCCACAGGTAATCAAAGAAGCAGTATTGCTTCTTGCTCTTCCTGATCCAACAAGTATTGTTTACGTGCTGCTCCTGTCTGCTAAGGTTGATTATTTCTCTGTGCTTTGTGCAGAAGTTCGATGAATGTAGACACCTGTGGAGGAGAAAAATGTGAATGTATGTCCAGAAAAAGGCCATTGCACCCCACAGGTGTTTTGATAAAGGAGGCAGCACCCCTACCAGGGCACACCAGGGAAATCTCTAGGGACAATGTTAATTTGAGACAGCACTTTTGGGTAGAGGGGACTGTGTTTCATTTTGTGTTTGCAGAATATTTTAGAACCATTTGCAAAACGTGAAAACAAGGTGAAAAATTACATTGTGTATATTTGTTGTCAGTAGGAAAAACTATTGAAACAAGGAGAATCTTACTAATACTAGACATTTTTCTCTTCTTTGGAAAACTCTTATGCTAACATAGGCTCAGCTGCCAGTAGACATGGTAAAATCTGTGCAAAAGAACCACACAAAGTGGAAGAGAGTTTAGAGTTTATTTCTGATTTCTTTTTGGATGGACAAATGTATGTCAACCATTTGTCTTTGAAAAATATAATTTGTTTTAGAAGGAGGAAACAGAATAACACTTTAACTTAAATCCTGTTGTCAGAGCATATCTTTATTTTTATTGTGAAATTTCCCCCATCCCCATGCTGCTGGGAGTCTGTAATGACACAGTTATTTTTCTATGATATTGTTTGTCCATCATTTATTCTTTTAAGTTCATGTCTCTAATCTCATTTATAATTATGTTTGCATTTTTATTACTAACATTTAATAGCAACCACCCATTTAAACTGTTGAAGTCCTTAAGTATATTATAAATTTATCTGGCATGTTACTGCTTCTGGATTAGAAGCTGGAAAATAATTAAAATTCTTGTACTTGTTGTAATGCTATTATTATGATGATTTAGTATTTCCCCAAACAGTTTATATAATTTGGGCCTTTATTTGTATGTCCTTTTTCACTGGACAGGATATTTTAATAGTTGTATTTAAAATGAATCAACTCTGAGAGTAGCTGAGATACCCTTGTGCAATGTCATATTAATCTACTTAGCTCTCAGACACTTCCTAGGAGATCAAAGGAATTTCCCGGCCACTCCCAGAGGTCTGATGGACTTTTATCTGTCTTAATGAAGTTAATTAAGATTCCTCATCTCAGCAGAGTTTGTCTGGTCATGGACCTCAGTGAATTAGTCCCCATCAAAGTCCTGGGAGAGGACCAGCAAGCTACATGCATTTCAAAATCTTTAACCTTCTATTTCAGTTGGTGTCTATTAAGTGATTATTCCAATGTAAGGGCAAGCTTAGGGCTGCATAGTTGCCAGTATTTTACAAACCTGTGGCCTCTTCTATCTTAAACTCTGACAAATATCTTGATGCCTACATTACTTATTTCAAGTGGATTTGCAGGTGGGTACCTAGGAATAAAGGATGTGAATCTCTAATCAGTAAACCCAACAATCAGCCATGTCATTGATTTCCACTGACAATTGCATCATGTGCCCTGATATAAAGTTATTATTTAATAATCTCTTGACCTTTTCTATGCATTGGTTTATGGATATCCACAGCTTTAATTCCTCAATAGTAAAATTTTAAAGTTAATAAATTTAGCAAGTACTTAGTCTCCACATTCATAGTCGTGGACAAGGTCAAGTAAATGTGCTTTGACCACTTAGTGTGGGCTAACCACTGTTCTAGACCTGCAGGCACAGTGCTGAGTGAGGACCTTGCCCTGGTAGAGACTCCCCTGTTCCACTCTGTTAGCTCAGTCACCTCTTAAAGGTTCTTTTCCTGAAATCATTTCTGAAATTAAAAGTAAAATACCATTTTATGATTTAACTTGAGTTCAAACCTTTTTCTTGACTGCACAATGAGACTTTGGGAAAAGAAAGACCAACATGAGCACCTGCCTAGGGCAAGGTGATTTTGCATTACTGAAAATGGCGTGGTGCTTCCAAGATAAACGAATCCCATGAAGTTAAATTATGCAATTAGTAGAAGGAGCAAGTAGCTTGTGGGTATAGGGGAGGTTTCCGAATATTCACAGCACTGACCTACTGAGATCGCTAAGTAGTATTTAAGTACTTTTCCCACAAATTTTAAAATGAAAATATATAACTTTTTCATATGCAGATAAGTTAACTTTTTAAAAAACAGCATTTGTTCCCATGAATTAAGGACTGACTGTTGAAAAAAAATGTTACAATGAATTTAACATTCTAGCATTGTTTCATAAGGTTGAGAAAAAATGTCGCTGCCTTTGTGTCAGTGCCTACTAGTTCCCCCAGATGTGCTGCCTCGCTGGATTCTGCTTTGATTCATTTCTGGCTCCCAATCTGTCTAAAATGCCTGAGTGCTTTCCGTGTTCTAGGAGGCATGTGAAGTGGACACAGTGCTCCTACCAACTTTGTGTTAGGGACCCATAGAGCCTCATCTATAGCTCACTATACAGGATAACACTTGAGTGAACCACCTCTTTGGTTAGATTTCATCATCACCACTGGGATGGAAAGGGTTTGTGAATGGTAAAATACTTAGAGATCAAAGATAAAACATATGAAGAACTTGTTGGGGTATGGGAGTAGTAAATACAGGAATTTTGGTACAATTTCTCCCTGTCCTCCCAATGGGCTTATTCTCATGATAGAGTTGGTTATGTGATCAGCCTAGGCTACATTCATTGGGCCTTCTTTTCCTGCCTGTGGCCCAACATGGAAGGCCCTTGTTCCCAGGGATGGATAGACACACTCTATGGCCATTGTGCCCTCTGTCTTTTCTCCCCCATATGTGATGGGACACCAAGGCAAAAACCCTGGGGACTATGTATGCTCCCTGTAGCAGCGCCATCAGGAGAAAGGATTGTTGGTCAGCTTCATTGACCCAGGATAAATGGAATTAGAAAAGTAAGAGACTTCATTTAGTAGTAGTGGCCAACCTTTGCAAGTACTGTGTGCCAAAGATGTTCTAGATTTGGAAGTGGTTTGATATTGAGAACTTGTCCAACTGTTTATGGAGATGATACTGATTGTTTACTATTTCTCTTTGCAACAAACTCCAGAGAGGAAGGGGGGTGAGAAAGCAAATACAAAACCAATATCTGACCCCCTACCTCTGAACCAATGTACTGTCTACATAAAGTATAATGTTATGACTTTTAGTGCTTGTTTTGTACCCATGGTGCATTTATCTGTGGATGATGGTGTGTATGTACCTTATTTTCCTCTCGGGTTATAGGTAGGAGATGATAGTCACTCTTTTGTGAGTCTCACACAGAAGCTAAAAGATTTTGGGGGCTGATGTTTTAACTTAGTGGTAGAGCATTTTCTTATTACATGTGAAACTAAAATTTACATGATGTATGCCATTTCATTATATTTCTGTCTTGAAAGTGTAAGTCTTTTATATAACATTTTCAGCATTAAGAGTGGGGTTTTATTGGGGGCAGAGGGCAGGGTAATGTGCTCTTATTGGGAAAAATGTAAATTATATCAATAATTGAGTATGTGAGAGAAATCTCCAAATTAGCTTGCTTCCTGATGACATAGTTTTCGTCCCTCATTCTTCAATTCTTTTCTATTCGGTGGAATTGGAAATTAGGAATAAGGTGTTTCAGGTTGAGGTGATGGGGAAAAAATGGCAGAGAGAATAAAGACAATAGTGGGTGTACTTAGCTTGGTCCATTTTGTGTACACCTCAGGATCTGTTTAGCGGAGTGTGGCTTTTCCCTGTAAATGATTGGTTGTATTCTTTGGCTAATTAGCTCAGGAAAAAAAAAGCAGGTAGGAAAGAATAATTTCTCTTTTTCTATGTTGCAGACATTTATCATTTTGTCTCTGTAGCACTTAGTATCTCATGGTCCATGCTCCAGCTACATAGCCCCCTTTCTTCCATCTCCAGGAAGGAGAGGCAGGCACAAGTAAATTTTCCCACAAAACTGAGGATTCCTCCAAAAGAAGTCATTGACTAACCACTTATATTTTCCACTTCAGAATTTTCTGGGCTTCTTTGAAGGCAGGATGAGTACTTAAATGAGTTTTGCAGAGATTAAGTTGATGGAGGGAAGCAGAGGTCACCCGTGCATAGAGTGGAAGGAAGGTTGAAATGTGAGAGGTAGGGGTATGATTATTAGTGTAAGCTTGCCCAGAAGTTGGCTGGGAGGTTATTCAAGCCTCCTTGGAGGGATTATTCTACCAATATTTATAGAGTTCTTCTTGTAATAGTCTTCATTATTTGGTTCTATAGTTTCTCTTTAACCTCCTACATCGGTAATTGGTTCTTCTTATACTTCAATCCCATCTAAGATTATAATGAGAAAAACGAAGGATGGTGGAATGATGTGGGAGAGGGATGGAAGTTGATCAGTAAAATCATACTTGAAAAATTCTAACTTTGCAGAAGAAAAAACATTACAACCAACTGGCAAGCTTCAATTAAATTATGACTTAATGAAGGCCATAGATTCTGTTCTTGGTACTGTGGTGGGAGGATGATATAAAAAACATGGTTAGTGTTATGATTTGGATCTGGAGAGTCCCCTGAAAGCCTGTGGATACTGTCTACTGTTGGGAGGCGGGGCCTGGCTGGAATGATGCTTGGGCCTTGACCTGGAGGGGTGTGTGCTCATTCTGCCCTTCCTCCCAGACTTGGTTCTATTCTACCATTCTGTGAGGATCTCTATTACAGGGGCTCTATCTGTGGCCCCACTGTGTGATTCCAACATTTCCCAGCCACCCTTCCGTGAACAGACTGAGACTGTGAAACTGTGAGCTAAAATAAATCTTTCCTCCCTAAGGTGTGAATGTTGGGTTTTAAGTTACAGCAAAGAGAGAGTAGCTAAGACAATAAGTATCTCATTAGTTATGATAGTTGAATTGGTGTTGTAACTGAGCTTGGGAGGTCATTATACCTTGAGATATTTCTGGCAAAATATAAAATGATCAAATTGTGGCTAAATTGAAATTTTGAAAAGAAGTAGAGCTCAATTCTATCTGAAGAGTTAGGATAGATTTCTGAGGGATGGCATTTGAAGTGGGCCATTAATGGTAAGGGGGCCAGATATGTGTGAACAGATTTGTATTAGCCACTGGGTTGGGTTGGAGGTTGTAATATATACAAGAGTTCTGATTTCTAGAGCAATTATGGAAAACATTCTATTATGTTCATTTTATAATATGGAAACACAGGCTCAGAAAGTATAAATATGCGATCTAATCTTTCTTACCATTTATAGTTGAAGTCAGGTACATTTTAGGGTATTTTTTTTATCACTAACTTGCCTTATGGCATTCTGTGCAAAGAAATGCTATGGGTGCTCTGAGTAAACATTTTGGTCAAGGATGGAAACCAAAGCATTTTGGAGACGATGTAGGCCATGTGGGAAAAAGTGGGTGTTAAATTTTGAAAGGTAGCCTGGGCATGAGCAGAGACTGAATCACTGAGCCTCGTCCAAGCAGGGTGGGTTCTGCCAAACAGTGTCTTCAGTGTCTCTCAGAGAAGAGCTGTGGCGGTGGGGTGGTGGTGATGATTTTATAGACATGGCAGAAAGGGTGACATTACTTGTAGCTTTTTAACTTAATTATTCTTAGTCCAGACCTGCATCTGAAAATGAATGATGAATGTACTCCATCTATATTCAGGTTTTCCTTATCAGCTCACATAGGAAAGAATAGTCTTTCTTTTTAAAACCTTTTTAATTCTTATGGTTTTGTTTTGTTACATTACGTTCATCCTGGATGCTGCATTAATGAGGTGGTGTGATATGACCCAGGGCTCCCATCTGTTTAATTTTGCTAATTTGCTCCATTTTCAAATGAGTTTCCTTTGCTGCAGGAGCAGCAGCAGAGCATGAATATCGCTGAAAGGAATTTTGGTTACACCTCTAGTTCCACCTCTGGGGCCCCCTGGATAATTTCCTTATCGTCTTTTTACCATTTGGGAACACAGCCACATTGTTTGTAATTGAAATATAGTTTTTAAATGTGACACCTACTGTGTTTTTATAGAAGTAGAGACTCTTCTCCTGGAAAATAAAGCACCAGTGATTGAACCAAGAGCCCTTTGGAAGGGCTTTAATTACTGCATTAATTGCAAATTTCAGGACAAATCAAGGCCCAGTAGCAACAGGATAGAGAACAGATACCTACATTGTTATGAAGACAATGGTAAAGTCTTTTTGGATGCAGATGACTGGAATTGAGAAAAGATGGGCTTGAGAGAGACATTGCCTTTTTTGGGCTGTGAGTTTTATATTTAAAAAAAAATCCTTTTACTTCCTGGTTTATGTTTCTTGAGAAAGCTCTAAACACCACTACTCCAAGGTCTACCTGTTTCCTCTGCAGTGTAATCCAATTTGGTTAGAGGAGAATGGGGAGGTGGTCCAAATTGTGTAGATTAGAACTTTTCTGGAAAGTAGGTAGCTGGGAATTAAAAACAAATGGCTTTTGGGATAGGCTTTTAACATATGGCAATCTTTGTGATGCTTTTTATTTTGAAACAAGAAAAGAAAAAAAAAAAGAACCCCCAAAGAGTTGTTTGCTTCTTACTTTGGTGGTTAGCTACTGGTTAAATTATACCAATATGAGTAAAAGTTTGGGAACTACTAAAAGATCCTGAAAATCAGGCTTTAAGTTTTAGTTTAGTTTTCTTCCCTGGGGAAATAGCTCATTAAGTTCTGAGGTGACTAGATGGAGTTGAGTTGTGCACCTCCGTGATTTATTCAGAATGGAAATTTCCATATTCCATTTTTTTTTTTTAGTAGGTTACAACCATGTGTGTTGTTTTTTTGCGGGGCTAGGGGTAATTTCACATGCTAGAATGAAACTGGTGGCCACACAGTTTTTCTGATTTACCATGTTTTAACATCCATTGTTGCAAACATTACTCTAAAACTTAGATGTAACAATTTGTTTACTTCTCACAGAAATCCTTGTGAAATAAGTATGCTTGAAACCTTATTTGGTAGATCAGAAAACTGAGCTTTAAGGAATTTATGGTGGAAAGAACAAACTGTTTTGCTGCATTGTCTGTGTTGAGTATTCTGAAAGACAAAAATTATCTCTGTTAATTATTTAAGTATCTCCCTTGCATTTGGGATAAAAATCCCACAAAGACTATCTACCTACTCCATTCCTACATTGGAAGATTTCTCATGATAGAAAAGACAGATAAGCATAATTATAGGTTCCAGAGGGCAGAACATATGACCTAGACTTGGGAAGGTTCAGTTGTCATTTTGTTATATTAACAAAGGATGGTACGAGTGTTAGTTTGGGCCTTCTAGACAAGTAAGCAGTGCCCTTGATCCTCAGTGGTTGCAGTCTGATTAGTGGAGATGGTCAAGTAAGGGACATGTTGCTTTTCGGTGTAATGATTGCAGTGATTATGCTCACGCATCAGTAAGGCACAGTGTTTGTCTATATAATGCACAAGTGCATTTAATGGTACCAAAAGAAGAGATGGCTTGTTCAGGGAACAGCACAGTGATTAAGCGTGGCTCGAGAGTTTAATGTTAGCAGACTAGTGGTAGGTGGTGGGACTTAGGTTAGTCAGAAAGAATTGGGAAAGAAGTCATTGCTGAACTCTCAGGGCTACGAGACGATCTGAAGATACTGAGAGTGTTACCTTGTGTGTAGGCCTGAGATTTCTGTTTCTTTCAAACTGTCAGGCCACTTTAATTAAATAGTAGAAAAGAAGAACTAAAAAAACAATGAAAAATTAAGAAAGAATGTTGTGAATTTCAGAAGATCGGTTGTCACAGCTCTTATTTCGAGCTTGCAATTATTTTCTTATTGTAGCTAGGCTGAAGAAGAGAGGTCTATCTCTGTTCTGTTTCTGGAATATCAAACAGTAAAGCTGTTCATTTAAAAAGAGTAGGAATTAAAATCAGTAAGTATAAAGTTATGTTCCGAGTTTTTAAATTGGGAGACTGGTCGGTCACATTTCAAAGTATAACATGAAGCAATGGAATTTAGAGAAATTACAGCAGGATGTTTGGAATTTTTATATATGCAAGCAATAAGATATTATAAACCTACCAGATTTGGTAATTTTTAGAATTAAAAGGAATGTAGTGCATTGGATAATGTGTTGTAGAACCTCTTATTCTTGGATGATTGCTTTAGATAGATCCCAGATTGCCAGTAACCAAAATTTATTTCAGCTTTATGTCTGCTCAGTGGCTGAGATGAACTGAGTTAATAGATGTAGTTTTGCTTTTAGTGGAGGAATGCCCTAGTCATAGAAATCCCTGAAGCTAACTGGCCTTTTTAAAAATCTCCCCAGAGAGCCCAAGAGAGAGCCATCACATTGTCTCAGACTTCCTTGTTATTGTATCAGAATGGACAGTATACCAAGAGTACTATTTAGAAGCTTGGGTCTAATTTCCATTTATTGTGAAATTTAACAGATCAGAAAGTACTGTGTCTGTAACCAACAACAGCTAAGGAGAGAATTGTGAATTGTATGTTAGCCTTTGCCTAAGTGCTGAAGGAAGAGGTGGGAGAGGTAGAACCTGGCCTTAGGGCATGTGGTTCTACAGTCCTTTTTATCTGTCTAGTACTGTTTGTGAATATTAGATATGCAGGGTATCCTGAAAAGTATCTGTTTTATACAACCTTGTCGTGATGATTGACACACAAGGGGAGTGTAGTAATTATCAGTGGATAAATAATATTGCCAGCATCCAACAGTTTGGCTGTTCTTTGTATAACAAAGTTTGTATAGGGATAGTAAGTAGAAGTTTAGATACAATAGTTACTTGCATAGAGAAATTCAGGACTAAAACGTTTCTGTGCATTTAATTTGTCTTCCAATTTTTTCCTAAGCTGGTACTGTGAATTACAGCTCTGCAAGTCATAAACACTTTTTCTTTGTGGCGAGGTGTATAAGAATTTACTGAAAGCCATCCATCTGGCTTCCAGGGGTCACTGACATAATCACTCCTCTGGTCTAGTTTCTTCCCTTTGCTTAGTCCACAGAATCTGTTCTGTCTCGATCCTGTCTACTATGTAAGCCTCTAGGCCTTCAGGGTTTTTTTGGTTTTGTTACACTGCCTATTCCCACCCCCACAAGATTTCATCCTTTCAATCAAATGTCATTAGTAAATCTTACAGTGCCATTACCTGATTTTAAAATAGGTATTTCATTTCATTTCATTTCATTACCTATAAATAGGGCATAAGGAAGATACCAAAGCTAATGAGCAGGAAATGTGATTATTGGCAGAAATGAACTACTACACAAGCCAACTACCGTCTTTTTTCTTAATTTTTTCTTTTTGGTAGAACATGTGCCCTTTGACAGAGATGGGCAGAGAAAGAAATCCTAAGTGGGATTCACACGCTTGTCTATCAAGCTTGACCCAAGTTACGATTTGTTAACCTCTCCTGGGAGTGGGGTTACTTTGTCCGGGTGATGTGAACAAATGTCAAAAAACCAAGTAGGACTAGGGTCTTGAATATCTTTCATTGTGTCTTGAGTTCTGAAGGGTGTTTCATACTCCACTGCTTTGAACTTTTTATGTGATTTCATGTGAATACATGTGTGTATTTTGAAGTTTTTGTTGTGTTATGCAGTGAAAGGACACAAAAGGCTACCTGGAAAATACTTTCTTTTATTTGTGTTTGCAAGCACCTGTTTTTGCATACATTCTGTTTGTGCAAGGAATCAAATAGGTAAAGCAGACTTTCATGTTTCTGACAGTCTCACCTGGGGAAGGACAATTTTTACAAGCACATTCATGATACAAATTTATTAACAGGTTGGTTTCTAAAAGATGCACATGAATTTGGGGGCTTCACTCCCAGTTTCATTATTGTTTTAAATTTTCTTGTTGAGCACTCTCCTTTCTCCTAAAAGTTAGCAGAAGCAAAAAAACCTAAGCTTTTGTACTACCTAATAGAATCAGTGACATTTTCATTGCCTTAATAAAGAAGTGTTATGGAAATGTGAGAGAAGCTAAAGAGACATTCTTTTGGAAGAGAAATAAGAATTTCATGACTTGGAGGAGTTTGTAGTCTACTATTTATTTCATGGTGAGAAAAACAATGCCACTAGGAAAAAAGATATAGGAAGTGGCTTCCTGATTTGAGGACCATTCTCAATAGCAAAAAGTAACATTGTTCTCAAGGTTGTTGAATCTCTCACAGTCTGTAAGAGACAAATAAAAGAGTTAGCAATATAAAGATGAAAGAGAGGAAGAGAAGAAAAAAGATTGAGATTGTCAACGTTCCATAGAAGAATGTTTTGAATGTCACACTGTTAGAGTTCTTACTGTAATTACATTTCCTATCAGTATTGCTCATCTTAAATTGTTTTCAGTTGTCAGTTTGGAAAATGTCTCCCATCAAGGTATTCTCCCTTCCTGTTAAACATCAATATAGTATAATTTATCAAAATTGGGTAGGGTAGTGCTGAAAATGCTTCTTACCTCGGCAAGCCCAATATATCATTGTTCAGAAACAACATTTTTTTTTTCTCTTTTTACCAAAAGAAAGTGTCAGATAGCAGCCTGGTAGTAGATGAACTAGTTGATAAAATATTTCAAAAATTGGGAAAGTCTAGTATCAGCATGCACTGTTTATCTTATTTAAAATGACATATTCATTCAGCAAAGATGGAATGCACATTGTTTCTCTGAGGCTGTGAGCATGATATAGACAGTGGGAAAATGGTTTCTGTAAAGTCAAAATCTGGGTGAGTTTTGAGCATCAGGATTTCTGAGATTCTATACAAGAGTTGTCCCTGCTAGGTTCTATTTTGGGTCTCTTACATGAGAGAGCTCATCCTGGACTGTCATAAAAGTAGCCCTGGATATCCATGTCTTCAGAGAACATGACAACTTAGTGCTCAGTAATTTGTAAGAGTGCTTTTTTGGGTTAAGTATATTTTTCTCAAGGAAGATAGATTTGTGGGGGTAAAGTTCAATAATTAAACATAAAATACAAAGAAAAGCTCTTTATTATGATGACTCATTTGATTGGCATCCTCAAGTAGTGAGGTGCTTGGGATTAATTTTTCTAAGAGCAGAAACATATCCTTTTAAATGATTAAGCATTTTATCTTCATTAATCTTTGACAAAAATATTTTCCAGGTATATATTGTAGAATTCCTTATGTCAGTGAATATGCTTCCCATTTTATAGACTCAAGTCAGTTTTTTTAAAGAGATTTATTGGAAGATATTAAAAATATTACTGTCACATTGGTTCATAGTATATGAGGTTTGCATTAGGTGGTCATGAGGGTTCCTTTAATCTCCAATATCCTGTCCGTACAGGCCTCATGTTATAATTTCAGCATGTGCAAGAAACTCCCGAGGTGCTTGTTAAGCATGTAGACACTCAGGCATTGCCATTTGTGGGGGTTCTGGTTTAGTTGGTATTGAAGGAATTGGGTGAATATCAACCATCAGTAAGCAGTCTTGGTTGTTCTCATGACCTCATTTTGAGATACACGAATTCTCTTTCCACTCTTCTGTAACAGATGTCATTTTCCCTGTTGACCACCAGGTTCCAGAGATCCCTGCTGCATGCCCCCAGTAGTGGTGGGTTGTGGGGTTGGTCAGGCTCCTGTGGCAGTGCTGTGATTGTCTCTACTTCTTATCATTTCTACAGCATTACTTGTCACTTCCTTAAAATGAGCTGCTGAGGAAAACCAGATTGTCAGTTTTATTAAATCATGTGCTCTGTGTTTGTACATAGGATAAGTCATTGAGATCTAATTTTACCCAGGTTTGTGTAAGGTCAGGACTTCCATTTTGTCCTGTAGTCTAAAGCACGTGCGTTTAGCAGTGGCCACAGTAGTCTCTGTTGAGATACGGCTTTGCTCTTTTAGCATGGTCCTTTTTTGTTTTTCTTTCTCCTTTTTTATTGGTATATGCATTATACAATGGTTACATTAGACTTGAGAGTTTTGTGCACAGATATTCCAACAACTCAACTTCCCTTTCCTGCCCACGTTCTTGCCTTCCCACTCCTCTTTCATTCTTCTTGACTCACAAAATTTCATTCATTTTACTCTTTTAACTGAGTGAAGTTTTCAGCTGGATGTGATGGTGCACACTCTGAGAGGCTGAGGCAGAGAGATGATAAGTTCTAGCCCAACTTGTGCTTCTTACCAAGGCCCTGGGTTTAACTCCTTTTACGCTCTGTCCCCCAGAAAAGAGAGTGAAGTTTTCTAAAAGTGTGATACCAGAGTAACACGTTACGAGTCTTCTAACTTCCATGGTGAAATTTGTAGTCGGTTATTTTTACCTTTTTTTGTTTTAAATATACCGTAGAATTCACCATTATTATGTGTGATTTAGCGATTTTATGTTTAAATTCTGCAAATTTACAAAGTTTTGTGCAGCTATCACCATAATGAAGTTTTAAAACATTTCTATCACCTCCTAAAAGAAATTTCATACCCTATTATATTCCCTTTTTACTCTCAAACCTATTCAACCAATAATTTACTTACTGCAGTACATTCAAGTCTTCTCTAGTCATTTCATATAAATTGGATCATATGCTAAGTATCCTTTTGTCTCTGACTTCTTTAGTAGCATAGTTTAGTTTTTTTAGGGTCATTGATGTTGTAGCATGTGGAAGATTGTTAGAGAATATCCTGTTGTATAGATTACTACATCTTATTTACTAGTCCATGGATATTTGGATTACTTCTACTTTTTTGGCCATTATGGTCAGTGTATGGAAGTTTTCTGTAAACATATGCTTTCCTTTCATTTGGTTGATTACCAAGGAATAGATTGCTAGGTCATAGATAAATCTGTGTTTTCAAATGACAGTTTCAAATAATATAGTTACCACTGCAGTATATAAGCATTTCAGTATTTTTATGTGCTTGCTAACACTTATTATTGGACACAAGTTCCTCATTAGATATATTATTTTCAGATATTTTTTTCCAAGTCCATGGTATGTCTTTAATGGTCTTTTAAAATACAGTATTTTTTTCTATTTCAGTAAAACCAACTTTACCATTTTTTCCCGTATCATGCCCCTTGGCATTATAGCTAAGAAATCTTTAACGAATATTCATGGTTTCTTAAGGCTTCTCTGAGATCCTGTAGGCTTTGCTTAAAGTGACATGGTCAGTGATACCTAGTATGGTAGATTGTTTAAACAGATTAGAGTTTAATACCCAGACGTTGTAATCTGAAGCTACTCTAATTAAAATATGGCAAAAATTATCCTGAAATTGAAAGGTTACCAATAATTGGACAGACTTATCAACCATCTTTCAATAGCTATGTTCCTTTTTGTGTTTTTGCTCTCAGTTTCTGTCACCAGCTCATGAAGGGGGATGTTGGATTTCCTTTATTGTACTATATAGTAGCATTGTTGCCTCCTCACTGCATTTTCAGAGCTCTGGGAACAGTATTCTTACCTGAATCTGCACAGCTGGAAATACAGTTTGCGAGCTTCCTTCCTACAGTTTCCTTCCTTCCTTCCTTCCTTCCTTCCTTCCTTCCTTCCTTCCTTCATTCTTTCTTCCAGTTTCAGATCTGGATGTCAAGACATCAGTTCACAATTAAGCACTTCTCCATTAAAACCAAAATGAAATTGCTACCATCATGTTTTGTCATTTGAACGTGATGTTTGCTGTCTCTGTTGGCAGAGACTATACTTTACCAAGGATTAATAGACTTGTTACTTCTGACCGGTCTCATTCAGTCTATTCATTTTTCTTAAATCCTAAATGGCTGGTAGCTCTTTTGGTTCTAGGTATTTTTTTCCTCCTGAATTGATTTGCAATACTGTCATCAGATTCCAGCTTTGCAAATGCCTCATTTTCACTTGCAGCTTTAGTCTCTTGAGCCTAGAGGCCATCTCTTGTTTGTAAGTAAAGACTGGATGTTGTCATACCTCATAAACTTAAATATAGTGTACATCTCTTACCAGGTAAAATGCATTTTTTCCCCTAAAAGTAGTAGTTAAACCATACAAGGAAAAAGTGAGTTATAGTTGAGTGAATGCACTCACAAATTTGATCGCATTTGATCCTCATATCTCTGTGAAGAATTATTCCTCTTTTATGGAGGTAGAAAATGCCTGTCACGAGTCATTTACTTACAAATATAGGACTTCTGACACCAAATTTGTGCCTTTTCTATAGTACCATGCTTCCTCTCCAAAGTAATAAAATGGAATTTTTATAATTTTAAGGAAATGAGGTATGTCATGTTGTATTAGATCTATGACGAATCTGTAAGCAGTCATTTACATTTTGAATGAAACCTATTGGCAGTGATATATGCACTTTCTGGGACTTATTTTCCCATCAAGCCTAAATTTCAGAATGTACTTGGAAGTGTTTTACTTACTGTGGAAGAGATTCTTGTGTGAGTTTGTATAGGTAACATTTGTGGTGGGTGATAAGGAAGTAAGGAGACCCTGAGTGTAGGAATATACTTTTGCTGCTAATTCTGTGGAATAGTAGTTTGAATAGTGGCAAGCTGTCTGAGGTCCCAGGAAGATATTTTGTCTTCTCTTGGGAGCAAAGACCCAAGTGGACATTAATGTCATTGTAATGTGACCCAGTTACTTTATTCTTTAATGTTTCACCTGTGACAAAACCCCTCACCAACATGTCCTCCTGTCACTGACCCAAAAGCTGTCCTTACTGTGATTTGCTGCTTCTTTATTTTATCTCCTGTGGCTTAGAACACAGGTGTCAGGCAGCGATTCCTCAAGTGTGAACCACTTAGCAGCATCAACTTTTTAGAAATGCAAATTTGGAATCCACCCAGATTTTTTTGACCAGAAATCTTAGGGGGCTGGACCCAGGATTTTGATGGATGCTTACATGAAAGAACCAAGGGCTCTGGGATCAGCAGCCAGGTTTTGGAGTTTAGCTTTGCCATGTAGTAGCTGCCATCACTTTGCTGCTGCTTGTTTGCCTGCATGGCCTACATCTTCTTTAATTTCCTCTTCCAGAATTTTTGTGGAATAACGTGGAAATTATTTCTATAGGAAATTGTGAGGACGAAATAAGGTTCTGCATATGCAGTTCCTGTAGGCGGCTGCTGTCTCTGAAGGGGAGCCGTCCTGGGTGCTGAAAGACTCTGACCTTTGCTGTTGCCTGCTCAGTGTCTGTTCACTAATCGTTTCTGAACCTGAATGGTTGCTATGTGCTCCATTTTCAATATTATGAAAATGAGACTAGTTTCTATACTAAAATCTCTAGATGAAACTCTCAAATTTTGCTTGGGTCTTTGTTCCATTGTCTGCCACCAAACTAATTTTCCACTTGGACCAGGACATCTCTTTTCATAGTAATTTAATGTTTAAAGCCTTTATGAATGTTGTTTGCAGGCATGTTGAATTTTTAAATGAACATTATTCCTGCCTGCTGTGTCTTGAATGTATTCACTGGAATTTATTTATTGGAAGATTAATCTCCAAATTCACATTTTATGCTGTTTGGAGAGGGGGCTTTTGGGAGATAATGAGGGTTAATGATTTTGCAAGGGTAGAGACCTTATGATGGGATGTGTGGTTCTGTTAGAAGAGTAATAGAGAAGGAGAAGACATTTTTCTGCCCTCCCATCATGTGATGCCCTCTGCCATATTACCCTGATGCAGCCAGAAAGCCCTTGCCAGGTGCTGTGTGTGCCTTTGGACTTCCTAGCCTCCAGACTTGCAAGAAATAAATTTCTCTTCTATAACGGTTACCCATTCTTAAATATTCTGAAATAAGACAGTGTTCAAATTTACTTAATACTCTTGTGTTTGTATGTACCCCTGTATATAGATAAGTATACATAAATACCGAACAGATATACCAATAGGCTTTGTAGTTATACCCCTGGCCATCTTCCTATGAGATTTTTTTTTTTTGCTTTAATGTTTGTCTTTCATGAGAAATGTAATCAGTATGCACTGTACTTTCAACAAATCCATGATAATTTTTAGCTTATTGAATATTTTTCCAAAGCTGTTGTAGGAATTTGTGCTTTGGTCAGTTGCATGACTCTTGATGTAACTTTGCCTGCAAATTCATAGTTGCCTGGAAGGTCATCTACAACTTCCCCTTGAGTTCTATTTCAGATCGGAGGGTTATCTCACTTTCCTTTGTCAGTTAGGCCTGATACATCTTTCAATTATCATTTCAGTCTTAACATAGTTGGATTGTGCTTGCTTACTTCAGAATTGGTGTCTAAATTGTGATGATTTTCCTTATTCTTGTTTGGCTCATATGTACAGTTTTTAGATGTAACTGTCTACACTTTGCCACTTTTGTTTTCATTTTGCTATTCTCTTTATGCTTTTCCCGTATTTGTCTTTTGACAGGTCTTTTGTGGCCCATGTTCAACATTTCTAATGCTACCTACTTTGAATAAAAGATTTTCTTCATTACTTAGCTTTCTATATCCTACATATATTTAAGTAGTTAATATTTTGTGAAGAATATAGCTTTGGTGTTATTGATGATTATAATGCTTTTGGTTGATTTTGCTCTTTATCTAATAGTTCCTTTGACATTTTTAAAACTTTATTGCCTTCGGGAGAGGGTATATGACTAATATTGTATGTTAAAGATTATATTTGCCAGTTAACCCACTAAGATATTAGCTTTTTCTTTTTAAATTTGGTATCAGAAATTTATATTGTTCTCAGTACTCAATGTCTTTGCTCTTGCTCTTCCTTCTGCTTGGAAGCTCCTGTTCCAGATGTCTGTCTGCCCATTTTCCTTGCCTTCTTCAGGTCTCTTGTCAGATGTCATCCTGTCAGTGAGACTCATCAGATGTCATCCTCTCAGTGAGACTCATTATTACTGGTGCATGTAATTATTTTTAGATGTACTTCTGAAACATCTGTACAATACTGAGCTGTTCCTTTCTCCTACTTCAGTTTTTGGTTTATGTACATCAACATATTTATTCCTTTAGTTTATTCTTCTTTACTTTAATTGGAAGAAAATAAACTTTCCAAGGACAAAGATTTTAAACTGTTTTGTCACCACTTTATTTGAACTGTTTAGAATACTGTGACAAATTTTAAGTGCTCAATAAATTTTATGATTGAAGGAATATGTCTTAGTTACTTTTTCGTTGCTGTGACTCAATACCCAACACTCACAAACTTAGGAAAGGAAAGGTTTATTTTAGCTCACAGTCTCAAAGGTCACAGTCTGTTCAGGGGTGGCCAGCAACAATCGAAGTACATGGCAGAGAGAGAGGTGGAGGCAGCCTCTCAGGACATCACAAACAGAAAGGAAGCTGAGACCAGCTGAGACTAGTCCTAGTCCTCCAGGAAGGCAGGTGCAGCTTATGTATCCTTTCGGGTCTCTGCCCAGTAACCAGTCCCTCCTGCATCCAGGTGTTCCCACTACACACCATTAATCCTAACTTAACAGTAATCCCCTCCTCCAGACCAGACCCCAATCCGCCAACATTACATGGTTCCATTAAAATACATGAGACTTTTGGGGGACACTCCAGATCCTAACCAGAACAGAATACAAATAATAATCTCACCAGCTGAAGAAAATACATTCCATAAAATTCAAATCCATTCAGCAAACTGCAATTTAAAGGTATAAACATGAGACAATCATATTATCTCATGGTGAAGCATATTGGAAGTAGTCCATTTTAAGTCCACAAACAAAAAATGCATCCTTAATAGACAATACTTCTATGTAGCATTCATATAAGAACTTCTACATGAAACAGCAGAGAAGAAAAACAAGAATTCTTAGTTTAAAAGAGGAAGAAATAATGTCACTTATAGTCACAGAAGATATTTTGCTTATATACAAAGAGAAAAGTAAACCAAAGAAATAAAAATTTACAAGTGAAATATTAGTATGAATAAAAGAGGTTAACAAATGTGCCACAGATAAAATTAATATATAAAATAAATTATATTTCTGTTCATTACTGCAAATAATTTAGAGAAAGTAATAAAATACTATTTATAGTAATCCAAAATGTATAAAGTATGTATAAGTAAGTCTAATAAAAACAGATAAGCCTTACATGGGAGAGTGAAAATAATAAGACACTTATAAAAGCCTAAGTGAGTGGCAAAATGTCATATTTTTGAATTGAAAATCTCAATCTAGAAAAGATATGATTCTCTCAGATTGTTTGAGAAATCTTATGGGACTAAAATAAAAACTTTTGGACCTCTTTCTACCATGGAATGTGCAGGTGATTTTTAACTAAAAATAAACAGTGAATCAAGAGTCTTGGCCTACCAAATATTAAGAAGTAACATGATATGCAACAGTTATGGAAGTATGGTACTGCGTAGCAGTAGGAAAAATAGATGACTAGAATATATGTTTCAAGAGCATTGATTTATGGAACTATTTTTTATAAAGACATGGCTCTGAAGAAAGGTAGAAAGAAAAAAATACTTCTTAATAAATAGTATGGTGATTGGTTTTCTATGTGAATAAAGGATATTACCACATATCTTGAATAGTAGAAAATTTCCATGTGTAAGGTAAATCCAAAAAATTGTTAGAGGTAAACATTTAGGAAAATATTTTTTGACCTCAGCTTAAGAAGAATTTATAAACAAGACACAAAAAGCATAAGCCAAATGGGAAATGAATTATCACATTACGACTCAGTTTATCAAAAGACTAAATTGAAATAAAACACCTCAGCATGGGAGGAGATATTTATAACCTATATTATTAAAAAAGGATAACTATCTAGAATAATAAAGAAGTCCATGTTAAAGAGATTGATACAGAAACACAGTGGGCAAAGGAATTTAAATTATAGCTAATAACAGAGAAAACACACGTGGCCCAAAAATCATGAGAGGACAATCTCTTAATGATTAAAGCAGCTTAAGTTTAAGAAAGTACTCTGACATAATGTTTCTCAGCCAGTATATTAGAGAAATTGAGGGACTGCGGAGGTGGGAGTGAACTGGTGCACTTGTACTGGGGTGTTAGAGAAGGAGTAAGTTTGCATAGGAAATTGGAAAACAGCTAGGCTTTATTTATGCAAATTGGAGATATCCTTTGTCCAGCCATTCCTAGAATACACTTAAGAGAAACTCTTATGTGTCGTATTAGTCACATTTCATCATGTGACCAAAATACTGACATACACAACCTTAAAAAGAAAAGGTTTATTTTTGACTCATGATTTCCACAAGTTTTAGTTCATGGCTAGCTGGCTCCAGCATCATGGAAGAAGAGCATAGTGAGATCATGGTGGAGGGTCTCTTCTCATATGGCAGCTGGAAACAGGGAGAGCGGGAAGAGCCAGAGAGAGAGAGAGGAAGAGAGTGGAGACAAGATACTATCCTTCCCACCTATGCCCTGGTGACCTACTTTCTCCAGCCACGTCTCGACTCCTACCAGTGCATGCAGCAATGAACCCTTCATGGATTCATCCCCTGATGAATACATGTGGTGCCCCCAGGGTCCCATCACTTTCCCTAAGCCCCTACCTCTGAATATGTGAGTCTTTTGGAAGATATTTTTGTATCAAAGCATAGTAATATTCACATAATAATTGTTAAGCTTTTAATAGACTTGTTTTTGAGCAATTTTAACTTTACAGGAACGCTGAACAGAAGGTATAGAGAGTTCCCACTTACACCTTGCCCCTTTCCCATGGGCTCCCTACTGTTTATATCTACATCACAGTGGAACACATGTTGCAGTCACTGAATTTACACTCATGTGTCACTACCATCCACAGTTCATAGTTGACGTTAGAGTCTACTTCTGCTGTTGAACGTGCTATGGTCCTGACAAATATGTAGTGATTATATCTGTCATACACAAGAGTTCTACTGTCCTAAAGATCTTACATGCTTGGCTGGAGCAATAGTACATAGGTTAGAGTGTCTGCCCTGCAAGTGCAAAGCCCTGAGTTCATTTCTCCAGCACTGCATAAACTGGGCATGGTGGTACACAGCTGTAATCCCAGCATTAGGAGGCTGAGGTAGAAGGATTGCTGTGAGTTGAAGGCTAGGCTGGCTACATAGTGAGTTGAGGACCAGCCTTAAAAAACCTCACGCTGTGCTTATTCATCCGTTTCACCTTCTGTCCTCACCTTTGTCAGTCACCTGTTCATCTTTGTAACTAAATACCTGGGGAAAACAGCTTAGAAGAGGGAAGATTTATTTTGGCGGAGGGCATCAGTCTATTATCAGCTGGTTCTTCTGCTGTAGGCCTGAGGTGAGACCGAACACCATGGAAGTGTGTGGTGGAGCGCAGCTGCTTCCTTCAGTGGGGAAGCAAAGGGACAAAGAGCCAGAGAGAGAGAGAGAGAGAGAGAGGGAGAGGTCGGGGATCAGATAGAGGCCCCCTTCCCCAGTTCAGGTAGGCCATCACCTTCCAGTAATGCTATTGAATTATGATCCACTAATATAGTTAAATACTTCATGACCAAGTACTCTCTTTGAATCATTGCTGTGTTGAGGAATGGGCCCCCGATTCTTAAATCTTTAGGGGAACACTTCGTATTTAAGCCGTTCCATAGCTAAGCCCTGGTGTCTTAGTTACTTCCTTATTTCTACGACTGAATATCCAGCATCCACGACTTTAGGGAGCAATGATAAGGCTCACAGTTTCAGAAGGTCACAGACCATTCATAGGAGGGCAGCTAGAAATGGTGAAATCACGTCGGAGGTCCAGAGCTGCGGACAGAGCTCCTCACAGTACAGCAGCACAAAGGGAGGAGTTATCATCTTCCTCTCTCAGTCAAGTCCAAAGCATTTGCCTCTTCCAGCCACGTCCCAACTTCCAACAGCATTGAGTATCCATAGGCACATGAGGTTTTGGGGGAAACTCCACATCCAAGCCACAACACCTGGTGATCACTAATTTTCAGAATTCAGTGCCTTTTTTCAGAATGTCATGTAATTGGGATTACATAGAGTGTAGCCTTTTAAGATTGGTTTTTCTCACTTAGTAATGTGCACCTAAGATCTTACCAGCAATAAACATGAGTTTCCATATTCTACAATGTCACCAGCATTTGGTAATATCGTTGTTCTAATATTTGCCATTTTAATGGGTACAATCATTGTTTATTAATTAGGAAGGAAACAACAAGTAAATACTAATATTTATTAGAGAATAATTTTAAAAATTGAGAGATTCACATGTAGCAAAGGGGTTTGAAACTTAGTGTGCAGTATGGACCAAAGTCAGCCTGCTTTTCTTGATTTTGTCTGATGATTAGGTAGAATGCAACCACCAGGAAACAGGATGTGAAAGGTACCATGCACTTGGCTTCCCTTTTTATCCAGCATAGTATTTCCAAGTTGGACAGTTAGAAAACACTCTGATTTTT
Organism: Ctenodactylus gundi; assembly: GCA_004027205.1. Classification (NCBI taxonomy): domain Eukaryota; kingdom Metazoa; phylum Chordata; class Mammalia; order Rodentia; family Ctenodactylidae; genus Ctenodactylus; species Ctenodactylus gundi. Next base: position 508,812 of record PVKB01000537.1, on the reverse strand, counting down.
GCTTTCTCATAGATGGAATATTGTCCAGCTATGAAAGCAATGAACCATTGATAAAAACCACAGGGCTACCTACATCTTAAAAACATCAGATGGAGTGAAAGACAGAAGTTGCATGAAACCAGAGGCAGCATAAAGCTTCAAACACACAAGCTAAATAGTATATTGCCTTGAGATAAAACTGTTATAAAAGAGAAAATGAATATTAAAAAATAAAATTGAAGGAAATGTTTAGGGGATGGAGTAGCACACAGTTTAGTGAGTTTTACATGTAGGTGCTTTTTTGGGTCCTCATGGTATGAATGTTGAAGGAGAATTGTCTTATGATTCAAGCATGGGGAGTAGAAAAAGAATCAGTTTAAAATATACCAGAGATTTCTGTTTTTCGTTAAACCTTTGCTCAAGAGAAAGTATTTTACCAGAGTCTGGCCTTCTTGTGTTTTATAAGAGACCACCTTAGCTGTGGAAGTTTGATTGGCTTCATTTTTCTTTCTAGCATATATTAATTATTCAGGCTACTAATTGGTTTCACTGGGACATTTTCGTACATGCATGGAACATACTTTGGTTATATCCTCCCTTTTTGAGAGTAGGGGAACATTTCTTATAAGACTAAATGTACTCTTACCATGCAATTCTGCCATCATTCTTCTTCGTGTTCACTTAAATGAGCTGAAAAACTTATGTCCAAGTGAAACCTGAATGTAGATGTTTGTGGTAGATTTATTCATAACTGCCCAAACTTGAAGGCAACCAGGATGTCCTTCAGTAAGTGAACAGGTAAACTGTGGTACATCCAAACATTGGAATATTATTCAGTACTAAAAAACAAGAAGCTATCAGTCTACGGAATGTGTATGGCTAAGTGACAGAAGTCAATCAGATAAGGCATTATGCTATATGACATTCTGGAAGAGGCCAAACTGCAGAGGCATTGAAGGGAGTAGTGGCTGTTCAGGCATAATTAGGGCTTAGTTAGTGAAACTGTTTATTTTGCTGGATTCTAAAATGTGTATGTATCATTATCCATGTGTCAATACCCATAACCTATGCAACAGCAAGTGTGGATCCTAATGGCAGGTATAGGTGTTGGGTGACAATGAAGTGCCCCTATGGTTCATCCACTGAAGCCATTATTCAACACCAAGTGAGGGAGGCAGCCAGTAGATGAGAACTCTTGGTATTTCTGCTCAGTATTGGTTGTGGGCTAAAACTGCTTTAAATATGGAAGTTTATAATTTAAAAAATAAACCTGGTCTATAGTTTATTAAGAAGAATAAATAAAGATTAAGATTTAGTGGAATAAAACATTTTTGGTAAAGCACACACATACGAAGCATCTAAGAAGAGATTTGATTTTAGTTTAAGCTCTGATCTTTCTGTAACTCTGGGTTATTTAGTGACCAAGCGTGGGGAAGATTGGTCCCTGCAGCATCAGCATCATGAGGATATTTATTACAAAGTAAATTTCCAGATGTTACCCAAGACCTATTGCACATCTGACAAAGGGGCTGTTGTATTTTCAGTGTTCATATTCCCTTCACAATTGTGTTGAAGTTTCCTCGTCAGTGAAACAAAATAGAGAGGTAATTAGGCAATGACCTAAGTCTCATAGAAGGGAATATGCTTTATAAAATGAGAGAACTAGTCGCTACCTGTTGTCCTGCTGTCTCTTCTGCCATTTTGAAGGCAAGGAAGTATGTGGTACTTTGAAAATACAGAACAACCCTCATCAGACACTGATTCTGCTGGTGGCTCAATCATGCACTGTTGAGCCTCCAGAATTGTAAAAAAAAAAAAAAAAAAAAAAAAAAAAAATTTGTTTTTATAAATCACCCAGTCTCTGGTTCCTTATGTTGAAGTAGCAAGAACAGACTAAGGTAGATTGATCTAAGCTTTAATACAAGCCCTATGGGTAATTCTGATGTGCAGACTTTTGAGAACCATTAACAATGAGAAGCTTGACATTCTCATCTTTAAAACTAGAGTGATTTCTCCTTGCATGTGGTGTGTAAATTACTGATCATGGGTAAGATTGTAGGTGACACATATAGGAAGATACTCAGTGTCATTGTTTAAAGCTTATTAGAGTTTAAAGTGTAGCTTATCCATTCCTTAGATCACTTATATGACTGTGTTAAATATGGCAGAGCTACAAATTAAAATAAAAGTGGAATCAATTTAAAATTGCAGATAGAAATAGTGAGCCAGAATAATGAAATGAGAATGTAAAAGTAACTTAAGACTCATGGATCCAAGTCGCAATTATTGATGTTTCATTTATCCTAAAATAGATAAATCTCTAAAATACTTTTTTACTCTAACATTGTAAGCCTTCATACACTTATTTTTCACGTAAATTTGCCTTTTCAATTTTACTTGAAAAACTCAAGGTAAAAACTGAAAAACTTAGTCCATGATTTTTTTTTTTTTTTTTTTTTTTTTTTTTTTTTTGCTGGAAGGTAATGTGATTTATTAATGTGCCTTTGCACAGGGGGTACTTACTAGAGTCTCAAATGTGACTGTTGCTAATGGACAGTGTGGGTCATTCACATGCCGATCATGAACATTAAATACATTAAGAAGAAATCTGTTTTGGAAATAGCATTTAATTTTAAAATCATTTTCTTTCTATTACTACTTGTGATATTTATAGTTCAGTAGGCAGATGTTTTTATAAAAGGAAACAAAATGACATTTGAGGACAACAACGGACATTATTTTGGTAATTAGGGATTCATACTTTACAGAGGTTTATACAATATATAAGTGGCTACAAAGTAGTTGGCCTTTTAAGATGACATTTTTAAACAGCTTTGTGGAGTTATGGTTCACATATTACACAGCCCCTCCATTTCAAGGGTGTGGAAGTCAGCGGTTTCTGCACATTGGCAGTTGGGCAGTCATCACCATGAGCTATTTTAGAGTATTTCCATCATTCCAGAAGAGAAAGCTTCTTACCCATGACTGACTCCCTATCCCAGTTCTCATATACCTTCAACTCCAGGGAAACCACTTGTTTATTTTTTGAGGGAGTGAATTTGCCTCTTCTGCAATTTTCACGTGCGTAGCAAATATAGTATGTAGCCCTTTGTGACTTGGCTTCTTTGCCTTAGTATATTTTTAAGATTCATCCATATATAGTCATTTTTTTCTTAAACAGTATTTCATTGTATTGATAATGTTTTGTCTGTCCATCTTCAATTGATGAATGTTGTGATTAGATCCACTTTTTAAAAACTATATAAATACTGGTGCTTGAATGCTCATATAAAATTTTTATGTGAACGTATGTTTTTATTTCTCTTGGTTATATACCTAAGGAGAAAAATTGCCAGGTCAGATTGTAACTATATTTAACAATTTGAGGAACTCATTGAACATAAAAAACACTCTTATTCAATAGAAAATTATGATTTTATTTAAGACTGGCCACATTTCTGTTTTTACTTTTAATAAAGTATCAATTTTGTCTGTCAGGAGTTTCATATAAAGCACCTCCCAAAATGATGTTTGCCAAAAATTGTTAGTAAAATACACGTTTTTGAACACAGCTGCCTACAGACTGCTGTTCTACATTATAATTTATCATCATTCATCAACTTTGCCACAGCCTCTGTGACATATTTCTTTCTCTGAATATTTTATTGCTGCCTGTGTCATTTAGCATTTAGAAAGGAAAAAAGAGCCCAGATTCTGCTTTCTGAGCAGATAAAATGCATTTTTTGTATTGGCTTTTACAAAGTTTATGTTAAGAAACTGATGGTTTCTTTCTTTTTCCTATATATTTTTTATTTTTCAACTGTAATAAAAAATCATGTTTCTAAAATAAAACCCTAACAGTTTGCTGTCTCACTTTGTATTTTGCTGTGCTGTCATTTTTATTGTTAGTGTTTTAAAGTTTTAGGAAGAGATAATTTTGATATAATGGGCTTGTATGTTTAGTTAATTGTTAATATTGTAAAAATTGTTAGTATTTGACTTCGTCTTAGCTCTTTTTGTTAAGGGTATTTTGCCAAAGTGGCTACATTAGGTTCACTTTAAGGAAAGATCTTCAGGAATTCTCTTTTTACATATACCTTTCTGAAATTAGGGGTTAGGACTGCTTTCAGAAAGGAAACAGCTAAATGTAGTGAATAATGGGGATAACAGAAAGAGAAAGGACAGGATAGAGAAAAGGTACTCTTCAGGCAGGAAAGAGAAAAGTGCTAATTTGACTTACAAGAATTAAATTTATTGACAAAGAAAGATAAGCCTTTTGTTATGCTAAAGAAAAACAGAAACAGTAAGCATGCACTAGGAGGCTTTTAGTGTCCTTATAAATAAAACAAGGTATATCTTTATTCTGAATATAGAATTGTGTGATACATTCTACAATTGTATCAGCTGAAATCATCTTTGCATGTGTTTCTGGTAGAGAGAGCGTGCCCTACCATACAACGTAGTAGAATGTTCCTATGAAGAGGCAAGGGGTCAGAATAGGCCACATGGGGAGATAGTCTCTGAGACAGAGTTGAGTGTGGAAAATATTACGAGTGCCATGTAGAATAAGATGGTGGAAGAGTGGCAGAGAAATCAGCATTGGACAGACGATAGCATAGGAAGGCTTAGAGCTGAAGTGCCTTAGCAGTGTGGTCCCATGGTGTGTGAAGATAGGTAGGTATCTATATACCAGTGGGTGAGTCTGCTCCTTCCTCTTCTTGGGTCGAGCATCCTTGGCAGTTCAGGCAATTCTGGCTCCTAATAGGGGCTACATTTGAGACTCTCCTCTGATAATTCTCAGTGGTGTGACCAAGAACTTCTTCCCTGAAGATTTGTGCCACAGGTGTTCCTAGCATGTCCACTGTGCTATATATATGTCACCATACTCTTAAACTTTATGAAAGACTTCTCACATATATTTTGCTTATAAAAATAGTAAAATTAGGTACAGACGGATACTAAATATAGGAATGGTTAAGTCCATTGTTTTACAGCTTTATAATTAGAGACTGTGTGTGTTACAGTTTGAATGTTTATATTCTCCCCAAAATCCATAACTGAAAATCTACTCCCCAAGATGATGTAACAAATTGCTACAAATTTGGCTTAAAGTGACCCAGATGCTTTATCTCATAATTCAGGAAGTCAGAAATGAGTTTTACTGAACTAAAATTAAAATGTCAGCAGGATTGTTATCCTTTCTGGGGTTTCTGAAAAAGAATGTTTCCTTACCTATTCCAGCTTCTAGAGGTACCTGCATTTCTTGGCTTGTGTCATCCCTGCCTTCCTGTGCTTTCAAGTTCAGCACAGTAGCCTCTTTGAGTCACTGTTTGGCTCTTTTTTCTGCTTTCTTCTTCCATTCACAAGGATTCTTGTGGTTACATTGAGCCCATCCAGATAATTCACCTATCATTGTTTTCATTTCCTTCTTTTCATGTCAAGTGATGGTCAATCTTAATTTGATCTGTGATCTTACTTCTCACTTCTCTGTAAACAGGATGTATTCACAGGTTCTGCAGATCAGGCTCTGGCTGTGTATGGTGCCCATTTTTTCTGGCTATCCCAACAGACCAGTACAACAACAGCCCTATCACTATCTGTGTATCACCTATTTCTACCTTCTGTTCAGATAAGATCAGAAATAAATGAGAGAAGAGGAACATAGATTGGTAAATATTTCAATTTAGTATATCATTATTGGTCTTTAATTTCAGTAGTGTTTTTTGTTATGGTTCGATAAGAACTCATACAAGCAAAGGTGTCATGTTTAGAAAAAATTAAGAGAAGTTGTATATCATCTATTCTTGCCTAGCTTTTGCATGATGGTCTCTGTTACAGACTTTATTATACAAATATAATCATAATTTTTTTCTTTCTTCTTTGGCAGATTGTTGCAAATAAGGGCTGTGCTCTTCACCTTTATTTCCCAACTCATTCAGCAAATATTTATTAAGTATTTATTCAGTGCCTATTATGTGTCAATCATTTTTTCATAACATTTGAACTATCAATAGACAAAATGAAAAAAATGCATATTTTTAAGGAGAGAAGACATCCTATAAGGAGAATGTAATGAATGGAGAAAACAACAAATCGAGAGGTTTTAGGAGTGCCGAAGATAGGGATTATTTGCCATTCTAAATAGGCTACCAGAGTAGGCCTCATTAAGAGGATAATATTTGAGAAAAGACTTGGAGGCATTTAAGGAGTTACTCATGGGTGTCAGCGTAGGCTTCATTAGTAGGATGATATTTGAATAAAGAGTTGGAGCCTTAAGGAATTAGTCGTGTGAGTAATCAGGGAAATTGTATTGGAGGTTCTGGGAACATCTACTCTAATGTTCCTATGCCAAGAATATTCCAAGATTTCTTGGGGAACAGCAAGACACCTTGGGCCATGATGTTGAATATATACTTGAGAAAGCTGAAGTGGGAGCGAGAACACCATCCTCCTGAAGGACCAGACCGAACACTGAGAGTGATGGGACGACTTTACATTCTCGATATGGTGTACTTTGAAGGTATGAGATATGACACAAAAATTAACAGAAATGCGATGAGGCTTATGGTGTGATTCATTGGAAGGGTGAAGCTATCATTACCTAAGATAGAGATGGCTCCAAGAGGAGGAGGTTTGGTAGAGAAGATGTGGAGTTAGTGGTAGGTATGTGAAAAAAAGGTGAGATATTTGGGGTTGGGAATGTAGCTCAGTGGCAGAGTACTTGAGCATGTATGAATTCCCAGCTTTGATTCTCAGTACTCAAAAAAAAGAAAAAAAGTTGAGACTCTGTAAGACAGTCAGCAGCAGATAAGACAATTCTATATATAATTCCAGAGTTTAGGAAGAGGTCTACAACATAGACACGTAGAAATTATCAGCATATAGTGAACACAAACTGAGTCTTTCATATGTGAAACTCCCAAATGAGGAGGCACGGAGCGACAGCAGATAATAGATGCTAATTGAACGAGGAGACTGTGTAAAACCAACAGGGAGTGGGTGTAAACTGCTGGAGAAGGAGACTGGAGATTGAGTCCTGGGGACATTCCAGGATCTGGAGACTGGGGCAAGAGGAGGAAGCTAATAATAGAGCCTGAGATACTGCACCAGCTCCTGGGGACTGTTTGATAGCAATAGGTGGTAGATGTTGATTCAATGGGTCAGTGGACAGCAAAGAGATGAATTAGCATAACTCAGTGATGAATTTTAGTTTTCTTCATAGAATAATTAAAAAATGAAAATGAAATCCATTTTACCTATCTTACCAGTGGAGCTGTGGGACCTGAGTTTTGGATATTGGAGTAAAACTAAATCCATTTCTTTATATTCTGTAAATATATTGTAAATAAAAATAATATTGTGAATCATTCATTTTAGTAAGTTAAGGTGGTTGTTTTTAAAAAATGGAGGGGCCACCCCCATTTCCAGGTTCCCCTTCAGACTAGCAGAAGCTTTATCTTCCTTCTATTTTCCTTCTTTACCCTTCTGTATTTTTCTCAATAAAATGTTCTTTTCACAACTTGCCTCCTAAAAATATGGAATTATTTCCTTTTAGTCCTCTTGGTATTTGATATGCTGATATAATTAGTTCTTCAAGAACACATATAAAATATTCCTTCTCTATAGAGATGTTAAGGATTTTTTGAGTCATTATTTAGAATAATAGTTGAAAACTCATTTTAGAAATTATCCCATAAATGCACCTATATTCCTTATATGAAATTTTAGAAGTTTTTAAAATCAACCTGGTAAAATTTGTTGGTGCTTTTTATCCATGTGATTTTGCTTTTGATCATTTCTAATAGAATTTGCAGCATTCAATCTGGTCATAATTGGTATTAAAGATGATTTGGAAATTTTTTGAAGGATTTAATACAATAGATTAAACAGTTAAGACATTTATGTAAGTGTGCACATAATCTTGCTGAGAACACATATTATGATGTGATTGTGGTTCTGTTTGAGAAGGAAATTTATGAAAGAATAGACTGCTAATGGAGAGTGTTGCTTGCCTGTAATCTCAGAACCGTGAGAGACTGAGGCAGGAGGATTCCAAGTTTGAGTGTAGCCCAGCTAACTTAACAACTTAATAGCACTTTTTCCCAAAGCTTAAAAAAAAAAGGGTGGCTGTGGAGAGCTCACTTCAGGACCTGAGGTTCAGTCTCTAGTACCTTGCACCCACAACATGAGAGGAAAGCAGCAGTCTCTACAAGCTTGTATTTTGGCAGAATGGAAGAAATGAATTGCAAACTCCCAAGCTTAGCTACCATGATATGGATGAAGGCTCTGTGACTCTGATCTGTTGGTGAGAGCATTGCCTTAGTGTGGGGACACATGCATTGTGGGTTTGGATCTGGAATATCCCCCCTAAAGTCTCATGTATTTGGTTATTATGGATTGTCTAGGGAACCATGTGCTGTTGGAAAATTGAGACCTAATCTGGTCTGGAGGGGTGAATTACAGGCATGTGGTGGGTTAGAACCACACCTGGAAGGGGCAGAACACTGAGGCTGGACCCAGAAAGACAGATCACTGGGACAGTATATATATATATATATATATATATATATATATATATATATATATATATATATATATATATATATATATATACATGCATGCTGCTACCCTCCCTGGACTCAACTTGATGAGACATGGCTTCCTGTTGGCAATGTTGTAAGAAACCGCTCCTCCTCTGCCTCTGCCATGTACTTCTACTGTTGCCGGCTGACCCCGAGCTGACTATGACCCTCTGAAACTGCGAGTTGAAATGAAACTTTTCCTACTCTAATTTGTGGATGTTGGGTATTAATTCACAGTGATGAAAGTAACCAAGACTACTTATAAGCTTTCTCAGGATTGGGCAGAGCCCTAGGTGACAGAGCAAGTAGTGAAACACATGAAGGGTTGAAACCCAACTGTAAACAGCAGCTAGCAGGCTTGTCTTAAGCTAGAAACCTCAGTTTTTCTTGAGGATTTTGAGTCTCTGAAGATATACACCTGGTTGTACAATCCCCCAAGTCTATTAACTGTTTGACCTTGGGGAAGGTGTTTTAGTGTGTTTCTGTTTTTCTTTTTTTTTTTGGAGGGAGGGGTACAAATCTTCAGGAAGGCCTTAGTTGGTCTTCACTTTGCAGTTCATAGTACCCATAGCTACATCTTGCCATGGCTCCCTTGCTGTGTTCCTTTTCCTCCAGTGACTTCCTCTCTTGTTGTAGAGTGATTCCAGATAGTGACTGGAAAATAGGAAATGGCTCATCTGTGAGTTGCTACAGGGATCTTTGATTTATAACTCGTTCAGTTCTGTAATCTTTGGACCTTATGTGAAGATAATAAACATAAAAATCCTCCTTGGAGTAGAAATTGTCCCAAATTATTTTGAGAAAACACACAAGGCATTAAAATTGACATTTTCAATTAAAGCATAGGGAAACTGTTTACAAGGGTACAGACGTCGTCGATGTTGTTTATTGTGTTATGTGCTTGTATAGACCCTCATTTTACAGTTATTTCTTTGAAATGCCGTAAAATAGAATGCCTCGCACCATAGCAGCCCCCATGAACTGAGGCATATGCTGTTTCTAAGTCTTACAATCTGTTTTCCTGATACTGGGTTTGCTTGTGAGCATGTTTTTTCTATGTACTGTCTGAGATAGGAGCTGATTTCCTATAGCTATCCTGTCTTGAACGTATTAGATTTTGGTTCCTGTGATGGAAAAAAGAAGTTTTTTGAACTCTTGGGAGAATTTTTTACTTTGAAGTTATTGTTACAATAGTCAATGGCTATGAGTAAGCATTTCTGTGACTTATTGTCATATTATTATACTATTTCCAGATACATTTTCGGGGTATGTCCCATTGTATTTTGAGGTGGGTGAAGGGTGAGATACAGTGAAATACACATTCTGTGTACCATAGTGGTGCTTTCTTTAAAAATCACCCATTTTCTTTCTTAAAGTTGCTGTGTATGCCAGAAACAGCTTTCAATGTGGTGTCTCAGGTGGGTTCACATTCTGTTTTTTCATTTTTCTTTTCACTGTAAGCTTTATGATTTTGGTCTCAATGCTTCTCTGAGTCTTGAGAATTTTCAAATTACTAAACAAAAATAAAGTCATGAGATCTTTTTGAGGTCACAGGATGTCATCTCTACTGAGGGACCAAATGCATGTACATTCCTTTAGTGGAGAAGATTACAAGTAGCAAGGGAGAGGCGGCTCCTGGAGAGGGCAGAGTGAGGTGAGAGGTTAAATGTGGAAATCTATCTACATGAGAGATATACTAATATCAGTTAGTTGCTCTTAGAAATAGAGAATTAATAGGATGTATAGGATATATATATATATGGATAATTGTATGGAATTTAATAAGTCACCTTGCAGAGTCAGAAGGGGAGTCCAGAATGCTGGAGAATTGAGTACCTGCTCAGATGCAGAGATGGAAGAACACCAGCCTGAGACCAGAGGTCTCAGGCTAACCATAGGACAGCCTGTGCAAGTCTGCACTGCAGATCAGGATCCCCAGGCAATGGCAAAGCCCAGAGACTGGGGGAAGTCCTCCCTGATATCTGTGTCCAGAAGCACTGGCAAAGGCAGGATCAAGTCTGCACTGGAGATAGTTGCTCCAAGTGGTGACACAGACGGGAGTGAGTTTGTGCTGGAGATGGGTGTCTAGAGGTGATGTCACAGGCCAGGCCTCTCCCACAAGTGAAGCCTTTTCTCTTCCTTCTCTTTTACTCAGTCCAAGCTACCAGTTTATTGGTCAGGCCACCCACATCTCTGTGGCTCTTCTTTCTCAGTTTGATGGCTATACCAAAAACCCTGCCCACTGATCAGCTGGGCATGCAGGTTGACACAATATGCTCAACAGTTAGAGAAGGCCTATGAGAAGGCAGTCATTCCCCAAATGTGAACTTATAATGAAGATAGTGTTTTGAACAGGAGATCCATAAGGGATGAGTAAGAAAATAATGGCCTAGACAACAATGGAGCATTTGGTTTGTGTAATGCAGATCACTTGAAACATATTGGGCATGACCAGTTTGCTGCTCTTAGAGTGATATAGTCCAAATTTTGCTAAAGAAAATTTTAGGGAAATGTTTGTGATACTACTATTAATTATTTCTTATTTGGAGAAAAGTAAATGGAAATTTAGGTTGCTCAGGTCACTTGAAGAATTTTTAAGAATCACATAGTTTAAATATTGCTATTATATGGGAATATGATGTTATAAACAAATCATTCTATTTCTCAGAAGTTTAAATATTTTTTCTTAGGTTTTAGTCTCTGAAGATTTTATTTTTAATGAATAACTGATAAGTATAAATAATGATTATTTGGGAAGAAAAAGAGATAATGAGCAACCATTGAAAAGTGTAAAAATCTTAACATTAGAAGATCTCAGTTACCTGATTTTATAAACAGCATTTATTTTAATTTATTTATTCAGTGTCAGATTTATTTATGCAGTCTCCTTAACTGTCAAGTAGTAAAAAGTTTACTAGATTCTCAAATTTGTTTGAATGATTTAAGGACAACTTATTGAAACATATTTGTTTATTGAGTGCGTATTATGTGCCACAGTTTATGCTAGTTCAGAAGATATGTATCTGTATGTGGGAGAAGAGAAACTCGTGACATTAATGAGTTTAGCAGACTACAAGGCAGAGGCTGCTCCCAGTCATAACACATATGATAAGGGCTTTCAAAGTGTCCGCTGTGACAGAGAGCCAGAGCTTAGGAGGGACCTGATAGATGAGGAGAATGAGACAGGGAATGTGCATCTCGTCATTGGAAAGTACATTCATTATCCCATTGAATTCTGATAGCAATTCTAAAAACAAGGTCTGTTTTTCACTTTTGTATGTGTTCTTGTTAGTCAGTACTCAAGTAAATTTTATCAAATAAGTTGGTGAGTAAACTTGAACCTAGACCAATCGTGTAGTTAGCCCTAGGTCTTCAACAAAAAAAGTAGTAGAAGAATCCTATCTGTAGCCCAAGGCTCCTTGCTTTAGACTTCACTGCTCCTCAAGGTGCGTGTGCAAATAAATATGCATGGTGGGACATGTGCATGTATATGCATATGTACAAGGGTACATAATTTTTTAAATTTCACACTTACACATGTGAATATCAACTTATACAAATAAGTAATGTATTATGGAAGTCAATGCTCCTCATGTGATTTATTTTCATTCCCATTCATATTTATAGGTGTAGTCAATTGCCAATATAGATTGACTCTGACCTCTCAATTTAGTGTATTAAAAAATGGGATCCAATTCTGTGAATTTTTTTTTGGTAACATATTGGCTATGAAGCCAACTCAAGCTTGAGTTCAAGGCCACTTGTTCAAAATTTAGAGTGTTCTGAAATAGAAGATATATGTCTGATGTGTGAGTTGTGTGGGAGATTTTTCTTTATAAATTGAATCACTGGATACCGATGCTCTTATAACTGAATTTGAAATCATTTAGCTGGCAACCTTTGGTAGTTATAATTTATCTTTCTCAAAGGAACCATCTGTTATACATTTTTGTAGCCTAGTTGTGTGGGTTACACATCTTAAGTAAACTTTTAGTACTTGGAATTTAGTAGAGATTCCAGTACCAGCTAATGTTTCTAAAGTAGTAGTGAACACTTCTAATTCTCCCTATTAGCCCCATAATCAGTACCTAGTTAGTTTCTACCCTATACCATCTATCCACCAACCCTTATCTTGAAAATTCAGATGTGGACATATATATGTATCTGTAAAATCTGTATTTCATTTCTGTATATATTTCTCATATCTCTCTATATATCTGCATATGTCTAAATAGTGTTGATTTGGAATTACTTTAATAAAGCTTCTGTTTTCTCGGAAGACAGGAGTTAAGGTTGGAGGGTCTCCTTTGTGCATCACTTGCTGGCTGTGTGTGTGGTATTGTTTTTAATCCAAGAGAAGCGCTATGATCCAAGTTTTATAGAGGTTTTCAGAAGGCATAGGAGGTGAAATTTAATAACACCTTTATCCTTCCAATAACTTATTTAGACTTTAAAAATTGTCGTAAAGTATGTGGTAGAGAGATAGAAGGCATGTGTATATTTTCCCAAAGGTCAACTTGATTTTCTCTCTCCATTATGTAGTGGTCTAGTAGTGGATAGAGTTAAGACTTCTAAGTGACTATCAGACCTTCCATTGTGGAAAGGAGTTGCATCATGAATTAGTATATGTGTGGACACTATCACTACAGAATTTTGGACAGAACAGTCCGCATTGACTTCCAGTTTGGAGCCCACTGCTATAGAAATGTAATGGTCTTCTAATTTTCTGCCTTCATTATTTCCTGGCTTTTGCAAAGCAGTGTTTCTTTACTAAACACTTAAATATCTGCTTGGTTTTGCCCTTGTAACTGTGTTATAAGGCAGGCAAGCTCAAGCTGACACATACAGTTTCTCTTGTGACAAAGATTAATTATGATTTATGACCATTTACAGTATGCTAGTGATGTGAGAAAGGGCACATTTTTAGCTAGCTAGTCTACAATCTTTCACTTGGCAATAAGACCGTGATAAAAATGTGAGTCAGGGCCAAAAAGAGAATACTTCATAGAATTTGCTTTTTAGATCAGAGCCCTTATACTAACTTTCTGTAATGCTCACCTAATACATTTATATATCCAAATGATTTTAACAAGTATTTATTTATCACAGGCTTCTGGTAAGGTATTATGCTGGCTGAAATGAAAGTTTTCAAAAAAATTCTAATAGAGTTGGAAAATTAAAATATGGAGTGATAGTATGGGTCTTTGCTATAGTTGAGTAAAAACTATTATGAAGCAATGCATTTTTTCTAAAAGATTTGGCTTAATAAGTATTATATGAATTGAAAATGAAAAGATACGGAAACATGTATTCACTTTTAATATTAATATGAATTTTTATTTTGTCAGAAATTTCTAAAGACTTTATTATAACATATAATAATACAGTCCAAGGTTTGGTTTTGAATACTGGGACAAAAAAGTAGCTTACGGACATAATAGATGCCGTGAAAGCACAGAGCTTTACTAAATCCGGAATGCTGTACAGACACCTGAAACCTTTTCTTAAATGTGAAAGAATCACTCTTATTGTTTTGTACCTAGGGCCTCCATCATCATACTAACTGGGAATGTAGCGTATTGAAATATTCTTTTCAATATTTATTTTTATTTTTACAATATTTTAATTTTTTTGTATTCATAGCTTTGCTGAAATTGGGGGCTGAATTAATAAGACTTCTTTCTCCATCACTACAATCTTCACAACAGATGAAGGTCTAATCAGACATATTTCTTTTATTAGGTTTGACTTCTTTGTGGAGCCTCTTTAGGAGCCCAGCCTGTATTGAATCTTACAGTTAATTGACCCAAACACAATCACATGGCTGTATCTCTATACAAGGAAGATTGGAAAATATTTTAAAAAACCCCTGATATCTGAATAAAACTCACATTTCAGATAACAAGAAAAAGACTAATGTTTAGCTCCCCACATTGTGCTTTTCCCCTATACCTCTTATTTCTTCCCAAAACTGAGGAACAAAAGCTTAGGTGGTTGTATTTTTCTTGACCTCTCTAAAGAATGAGGTTTGTATTTCATGCCTGTCTTTCTCCCCAGGAGCAGGATCTTTCAAGTCCTTTGCAGCTTTTAGAGAGCAGTGACTTGGATCTGTAGAATGAGAGAGGTAAAGGTGGCTCCTAGGTAAATATCATGGGTGTTATTTTAATAAGACATGAGTGCCAGGAAAGCAAATGTGACAGACATCTATTCTCTAAGATATACTTTTTTTTTGAAATAAACAAAAGCCTTTCTCTAGTTTTCTCCTCTTAATTTTCTTTTTAAAAACAAATGGTTCTTTTAATATGAAATGTCCATAGTCTTCCAAAAATGAGGCTGGATTGTCTCTCTGAAATGAGAAACCCAGACCACAACTATCTCATGGAACTTAAAGTGAAAAACAAAGTGAACCAGGGGGTTAGGGTGGGGAGGTGTGGAGGGATGGGGAGGGGGAGGGACAAAAGGAGAGGAGGAAAGTCCTTGTCACCTTGACAAGATAAGTATGAAATTCTCATCATCATTGTAAACCTTAAATTTTGCACTTACACATATCAATAAAGTGGAAAAAAAGATGTTTAAGCAAGCTTAGGATTTGTCTCTGACTTGAACTTATAGATGTGGTGGTTTGGATCTGGAGTGTCCCCCAAAAGCCTCATGTTCCTATGGGTACTGTGTAGGGCTGGGAGGTGGGGCCTGGCTGGAAGAGGCAGATGCTTGGGGCTTGACCTGGAGGAGCACCTGCTGGTTCCGCGCTTCCTCCTTCCTTCTCTTTGTTCCACTAAATTGTGAGGCTCTCTGCAGCTGGACTTCTGGCTCTGGCCCTGCCCCTGCTCCAGCCCTGCCATGTGCTTCCACATTTTTCAGCCATCCACCTGTGACTGGACTATGACTTTCTGAAACTGTAAGCTACAATAAATATTTCCACCCTAAGTTGTGATGTCAGGTATTGAGTCACAGCGTCAAAAATGTAACATACAGGTAAGAATGAAGGGGTGTGGCCTTCGCTCCCCATGGACTTGGAGTTTCCAAAGCAACTTTAAGTGTTTGGGTCATATTTAGTCCCTGACTCTTGTGAACGTGAATCCAGATTTCAGTATCTGACTAGCGGTATAATAAAACTTCTGGGATAACAAATTAGAAAAGATGCTCACATGACTGAATCTCCTCCAGTTTCTGCTCTTATTGGGCAGACTGAGGTACTGAGGCCGACCTGGGATGAAGGACTTGCAGGTGAGTCTTAGTAGAACTGCAGCAGCTCACCTGTACCATAAGCATGGCTTTCTAAACACGTGAATACCCAGAATCATCAAATTCACACTTGTAGTGTCTTAAAGACAGCATAGTTTCCTTTTGAAGGAAAATAAAAGGAGAATGTTATATGAATCGCTTTAAAGTCCAGGGAAAGACTGGTTTGGGACCTTGGTTCTGTGCTTCCTGGCCAGTGCTCTGTTTTGGTGCACAAAATTTCCCAGGAAATATTACACAGAGCTTGGTGTTTTTCTGTGTTCTCCTTCATTGTTCCTGGTATTCAATAGACCTGAAGTCTACTTAGGTTTTAAATTGAGTAAAGAACTAATTGATTATGAAAATAAGAGGGGAGGTGAAGTCCGTATGGTAGTTTTAGGTATGATAAATAAAGAAGACATAGGAGAATGGAGAAGTTTTCTGGTTGAACACACATTTCAGCAGTTTATGAATGGACTTAGGGCTTTTATTTTGCCTGTGTGGTGCAGTGACAAACTCTGTGTTACCGGAGCTACTCAACCTGCAGTAGGATGAATCAGCAAGCAGGAAGTATTACTGGTGGCCTGAACTCTGGCATTTCTTGTTGCCAAGGACTGAATATATTCATATCTTCTTTTGTGTCCATCACATATGGGGATAACATCTGCAGCCTTCTCTCTTGCTCATTTGGGGTTATAATTGGTCTAGTTAGAGTAAGTCCATGTAACAAAATTGGACTCAATACAATAGTCAAAGAGATCATCTTTCCTTCTCTTAGTCCAGGATGTGGACAGTGCCACTGTGTTGTCATTTCTTACTTGTATTGTGACCACTTTTCTAAATCTCAAGTCTGTTTGATAAAGAAATAATTTTTCCTTGAAATTCCTGACTTGAAAAAATTTAGATACCCTTCGATGCAGTGATACCTCTCCTGGGACTATTCCCAAAAGAGTTAAAAACAACACATAACAGAGATACATGTATACCCATGTTCATAGCAGTAAAACTTACAATCGCTAAAATATGGAAGACACCAAAACACCCATCAACAGACCAATGGATTCACAAACTGTGGTATTTATATACAATGGAATAGTATGCATCTATAAAGTCTGACAGCTTGGAGACTTTTGTAAGCAAATGCAGGAAACTTGAGACCATCATGCTTAGTGAAGTGAGTCAGAAGCAGAGGGTGAAATATCAAATGATCTCTCTGATATAAGAAACCCAGATCACAATTATCTCATGGAACTTAAAGTGAAAAATAAAGTGAATGGGGTGGGGGGAAGGGAGGCTGTGACTGTGGGTAGGTGGTGGATCGGAAGGAGAGCAGGGAAGATCTTTTTACCTTGACTAGATATGTATGTGCACAAAATGCTCAGGATCAATGTACACCTTAAAATTTTGCACTTATGCGTATCAATAGAATGGGACAAAAGAAAAAAATTCAAAACCTATAACTCAAAGTTAATTTTTTTGTTAAATATGAATAGGTTAATATGTTTTATGTGAACTGTTATGTGAACTCAGCTTTTCAGTGAAAATCCACACATAGGGACCTGAATTCCCAATGAGACCTAGATGATGTGAGGCCCAGGTGAGGCCGAGTAAGTTAAGGGGAGAATGACGCTTCACTGAGGAAGACGACCAATGTGGCCAAATAGACTCATTTCACAACAGAATATTATTTAGGCACTTAGCTTTGGTTTATTTTTGAAACTATCTTTCCATAATATCTTTTGTGTAGCCTTATGTCGCAGGTATAAGTCTGATAGAAGTTTACTTATTTCTAAAAACAGTGCTTTATCAAGCATCCATGTGTAGACTGATCACCTGAAATCTTGTAAAAAATGCAGCTCTGGCACAGTAGTGGTGTGGCAGTGCTTCTCAAAGTGTGTTCCCCAGGACAGCAGCACTCGTAACACCTGTGGGCTGATTAAACTTGCCAATTCCTAATAGTCAGCTGAATTAGAATGTAAGGAAATGAGCCCAGAAACGATCTTAAGAAACTTACCACATGACTCACAGGACTTTAAGTTTGACAAAGGAACCATTTGTTTTGTGAGTCTCTGTCAAGCAATGAGAAATGTTCCAATTTTATAAAGGTGCTCAACAAGTGCTGTGAGGCGAGGTATTTAGGAAAAATATTTAGGTGCTAAAGCATGATGCTTTTCCATCAGTCTAGTGTAGATGAAGTAAATATAAGAACCTTTGTTCAGATTTAAGAGTAATTTATGTCATACTGTAAGATCTTCTACACCAGAATATTCATTATGTGTCTCTTGAAATTTGTAAACTTCCCAGAAGTAATACAGTGTGTCTGTGGCCCTCATTTATATCTTATAGAAATTTATCCATTTTATGTAGAACATTGGAAAGGAATAGTGTTTTTCCTAAACTAAAAATTTGAAGGCCAACAATTAAAATAAACATGTTTCTGCCAAAACTTGAAATAAATTAAAAAATTTAGCATATAAATTAAAGCTTACTTAAAACTAAATTTATCAAGGAAATACATTTGTTTTGCACTACTGGTTTCAATTATTCTGAAAAAGCTTATTTTTATGGAAGACTGACGATTTAAAAAAGTTTTGAACAATTTATTGGACAATTGTACCATTTAAAATGAGTTATGAATGTTTGGCTTAAAAATATGAATTATTAGTGGAGGGTTGATGAGCTTACAGGGACAAGTTAAGGCAAGCCATCATGCTCCAGTTTGTGTCCAAATTCCCATCCCTAAGAAATTGGCCTTAGATCTAATCTAGGTGAAGCTGTAGGCTGAAAATGTATGTAGCTTTCTCTTCTTATTCACTTATTTCTGGTGGGGATCTGAAGTATGAGGCATCTTCAGTGGATTTATTTCTGTAGTCAAATATTTGTATGTGTAGCTTACTGCCACAGAAGGAAAAAGATTATGTCTTTGATTTTAGTACCTCTCTGCTCTCTTCTGGTTTGTACAGCATCGCCTAGTTAATTTGTTTTTAAACACTTTCCTTTCCACACATTGTCCTCTTAAAATTTTCATTGATTCCTACTAGCAATGCTAGGATTCTATGACCTTAGTTTATGACTTACTTAAACAATCTCCAGCTCCCCCTAATTATCATTCATCTGCTTCAACCAATCTAATGACTTTCCCTTCTCCAACCCACATTCGGTTAGCACACAGTAGTTCTTGGCCTCTATTACACTTTCTTCCTAAAAAAGGTCTAGTGGTCTAATGGTCAAATGTGACTGACTGTATACCTGAAGGATGGCATACATAGCTGAGAACTATTGGAGAGCTTTGTGTTGTAAATGTTTAAATTAGAAACAGTTTACTGAATTTCTTTTCCATCATATTATATACTTTAGAAACAGAAAATGCAATGTGTAATTTAATCCTTTCCAGATAATTTAGGGTGACAATAGGCACCATGTAAATTAGTTGTAAGATCAGGATTTCTACTAACTGGGGAAGGTATTAATGACTGTCCCTGTATAAAATGGAGCCAGGCTGTACTTGACTTGTTTAAAAAAAAAAGTGTGTGTGTGTGTGTGTGTCTTCTGGTATTTTGGTATTTTATATATGTGTGTGTGTGTGTGTGTGTGTGTGTGTGTGTGTGTGTGTGTGTGTGTGTTCTCTCTACTCACCTGTCTTCAAAGTATGTTCTTTTGTAATGTAATTTTTCATTTTTTCCCCTGTATATTGGTAAAATTTGCACAGAATTTTTTACCTTAAGTAAAAATCAATAATCTTTGGAAAGGTGTCAGGAAGTCTCTTATAAATAAAAATCATGAGATACTTGTGTTTTGTTTGCCTAGTTACCTTTATTATTAGCTTACTTCTAAATTTATATCTATGATCTGGATAATCCAGAATGTTATCAGAAAACCTCAAAATGAGATCTAGAACACTAGGAATGTTCCTGTAATTTCAATGGTAAGAGTATGGAAAGCTGTGTGGTGAAGTGATATTTTCAAGTGACATTTGAATTACTGGCCTATAATCAAAATCCCTATCAAATCAAAAGTTCATTATTAACATTGATAACTCATTATGATTGGCTAGAAAAAAATCAGATTGATTCCATCTCTCAAGTAAAATTCTGGTTAATTTTTCTTAACTAACCATAGTATATTTATATTTCTAGTTCATTGTTTTAAGGTACAAGTTAAAGCTATTTAAAAGTAAAATTCCACACATATTTTGTAGGACATGTAGCTACCAAAGAGAGTGCTTTTAAGAGGCTGAAAGTATTGTCTCTCCTTTCCTCTTGTATCCTTCACCCTACCCTCCACCCTCCTGCCAAGCCTTCTCCCCCATCTTGCTGCTGTAGGACAAGAGATGTGATGAAAGTTGGAAAATAGTAATTTATGGAGAAAGCCTGTATTCCATGCTTTATGAAAGTAAATTGTAGAAAATTAATGTTGTGACAAGATGATTCTATTTTGATGAATAAAATCATTGAAAAGCTATCAAGCCCTACTGTTTCTCTACAGTGAGAATTTCTTTCCTCTCTGTTCTGTATTTGTATTCCTGGCTTTCTTCCCAATTAGTTTTCACTAAAGATTGATAATTAGGGAGATAGAATTTTGGCCTTCCTTGTGAACAATAGAAACACTTATCATCCATTTTCCACCTGCTAAGTCTGTTATTAACACTTTGTGCTCCCAGAAAGAAAATCCCATATAATTGAGATTCCTATTTAATAAAAAAGCAATCTAAAGTCAAAATAAAAACTATTTTAAAGCAGAATGAGCTCTGAAGAGTGGTTATGAGAAATTCAATTTTTGATTCATGTCTGATGACTGAATCCAAGTGCATCGTCTAAGCTAAATTGAATTTGTAGGTTTTTATGACCACTTCAAATTTTCAGTACAAGAGCAGAAAAAGTAAATTATATTTTTACTTTTATATCTAGTATGTATTTTGCATATTTAATGAGTGCCCATAGTTCAAACATCAGAAAGAGTAAGTTCATGGTAAAACATTTCCTTTCTACAGCCCTATATTACCAGGCCTACCTTCTTTGTCCTCCTGTCTAGTTTTGATATGGTCAGTTTCTTTATTCATATCAGGCTAAAGTAAGCATGCATTCTTATTTCTCACTTTTTACAGAAATGTAGCGCATTTCACTTACAATAAATCTTGAAGTTATTTCTGTATTTACATAGAAAAGTTTATTTTTTGTAGCTGTGTATTATTTCTTTACACTGAGGTATGATAATATATTTCAGTTATTTTCTTATTTATGGCTGTTTGACAAATTTACAGTCTTTTGGTATTATAAAAATACTACAAAGACTAGCATTTCCATAATTATATACTGTAGAATACATTTCCAGTGCTGAACTTGCTTGGTTGGATTGTTCAGGTATTAACGTGTTGATGAGGATTGTGGAGTTGTGCTTGCTAAGGGCAGTATATAGGTTGTTCACTTCCCGTCGGCCTTACCAAGAGAGCTTTGTCATTAAGTTTTGGAGTTTTATCAATATGAGATGATTTTGACTTGTGCTTTTCTTATGAACAAAGTGGAACAGTTTTTGGCATGTTCAGGTGAGCTTTTTCTGGAAACTATAGACATTTTCTTATTGTTTTTATCATTTATTTCTAAAGACTTTCTACCCTGTACAGCTGTAGATATACGTTGAAAATTGTGGCATACATTCTAAGATATACCTTGAGAAGTCTTTCACAATTGTATAATTTGTGTTTTGTATCTGACTGCCATCTTGGTTTTCTTTTTATTTCTTGAGGAATTGGTTGAATTCTCTAATTTAATATTTTCCCCTTTATGTCTTCTATAATTTTTAGTTATAGTTAGGAAAGCTTTCCTTATTCTAAGATTATAAAGAAATTCTTCTTTTTAAAGGTACTTTATTGTTATTTTTAATCTTACTTAAATCTTTGACTCATTTGCCATTGTTCTGCAGTGATAAGTTTATTTTTATTATTGTATAAGAGTCTTAATTAAAAGACTGAATGTTCCAACAAAGTCAGTCGCTACCTTTATTATACTTTGTCTGTATATTAAGTCATAGCTTTAGATTTTACGTTGTGTCATTGGTCAGTCTGCTTATATGACAAAACATATTGAGGCTTTGAATATGTTTTATTGCCTAGAATTCCTAACTATCTTTAATATCTAAAATTGCTTATCTACTTTCACATTTAAAAATTTTCTGGATTGTTAAAAAACTTATTGCTCCTTTAAATTTTCGTCATTTACTTTTTCATTCAAACACTTAGTGTTTTTATTCAGATAGCATTATATTCATAAATTAAGAAAATGTATATATGTATAATGAATTTTATTTTTAAAATGATAATGCTACATTCTGTTTTTGCAAGACTTTTTCAGATATCCTCCAAGAGCTTTAAATCATTGTGTAAGTTTGACACATTTCTTACCAACTTTAATGAAACAGATAAAAAAATAAAAGCAGTAGAAGCGTAAACATATGTAAGGTAAACCACAAGTACCACTTTATTAGCTGCTATGGGTAATAGGGACATAGCAACAAAAAGAGATGAGACAGGTATTTGTGTTTATCACTAAGCTCATTAGAAAACTTAGAAGTTTATCACTAAGAAGTGGAAAACTTAGGTATCTATTCTTATCTAAAGAAAAGTAGACCTAAGGATACAATTAGGAATATAGCTGCGTCAAGAAACTACCATAAATGTTAGAAGAAACAAAGGACACAAAACACAACAGTGGAAGACTATTGAATAATATAAAGCAAACATGAAATCCAAGTATTTAATATGTGAGGGCAGTAAGAACAAATAGATCTAGAGCTCCAGTATATGTATATATGGGTTTAGCTGGTTAAAATTATAAAGACTGGTTATCAAGGGAAACCTAAACTCAGTAATAGATGAAAGAACATCTGACACAAACTGTTTCACAATAATTAAAATTAAAATACGGGTAAAGATAACACTAGTCATACTGGAGAGAGCAAGTCGATAGTCCTGATCATTATTATACAAAGTCACATTCAAGCTCAAAATCAGGCAAAAAAGTGTGCAGTGAAACAAGATGCAAGTCATAATGAGAATGTCACTGTTAGGAATATTATATAGCAACATATTTTGAAAGCTGAAATTATAGGAAGTGAACATAAATGTCTTAGTTAAGTGATTCTTTCCTCTCAAAATATAAAAACAGTATCATTAGCAAGCCATATGTTTGATATACTGCAAATATTTCACATTGGAAATAAAAAATATCTTTTCCTCAATCCCTATCTGTGGATTCATGGAATATTTACAAAAACTGGTAACATGTTAGGCTTTGAAAAAATACCAGGAATGTTTAAATTCTAGACATAACACAGAAAAAATGCTTTGAACATAATATACTAAACCTGGAAATTAATAAAACTGAGAAAAATAAAGTCTTCTCATATGGTAACTTTAAAACCACACCTAAAGCAAATTCTTTCTCAAAGAATATGTACAAACTCTTATTTCTGAATTTATAACAAAAATAAAAATATCACAACTGACAACATGAGATATAGCTAAAAGAATACTCAAAGGAAAATTCATGGCATTTAATTTTTATTTAAAAAATTTAAACTGGGTATTTGCATCAAATTTCTAAAAAAGAATTAAAATAATGGTCAAGGAGAAAATGATTATAAGTATAAAGTCAATAATAAATTTCAGAATTTGTTCTTTCAGAAAATAATTCAAAGTGTAAAAGCACAGATAAGATAAAGGAGTATTAAAGCATACAAACCTGAAAATAAAAGTAAATGAAAAGTCATGAAAGCAGATAAACTAAACAAGACAGAAAAGACTATCTTATGCAACTCAATAAAAAATTCAAGTCTGGTTGAAATGTGTCATTTTTGAAGCAATACAGTCTACTGAAACTCTTCCTGGAGGTCACAGAAAACCTAAAAAGTTTTATTTCAGTACATGAATTTAAGAAGTATGGCAAATATTAGCATCCCCAAATCTCCAGGACTGAAAAACGCTGTCAGGATATTCTCCTATACTTTTAAAGAAGTGAATTCCAATGTTTAAAACAATCCAACAACTTAGAAAAAAAAGTATGACTTTGATTCTCTCTATAGCAAAACAATAGCATTAAAACCCTTATAAAATTGCAGAGATTAACAACAAATTATAATCTTAGGAATATCACTGTAACACTCCCACAAGCATTTTCAGCAACTAACTGCTCATATTAAATGTTCTTTATTCCGTGGAAAACAAAGTCAAGTGTTGTAAAACTAAGACAATTTATAATAATATAGCTAGACAGATACAGCATGTAATCAAATACATGGATTGAAAAAGAAGACCTTTGACCAAAAAAAGTACTCATAAAAAGCACTGAAAAAATCATCATTGTAATAAAAGGCTAAGTCATGGGACAAGAGAATCAATGCAATAGTTTACAAGACAAATAGGTTTATTTTTCTTTGTCAAGCAGTGATCTAAAGTATTCAGGGAATAGAATGCTTCTGAGAGTTGCTCTGGGGCTCATGTTCCTTTGTGTATGACTTCACCATTCCTGAGGGGCTTGTGGTCATCTCCATGCCCGAAGCTAACTTGGCACCACTTGGCAAGGGACCAGGAAGACATGGCAAACACCGCTTTTCCTTTGATGACCTCTGCACGATCATGGACACATAATCACAAGGGCTTGGGCACGTTTCAATGCAAGGTGGGCTGAGAAATGCAAGTCTAAGGACATGTTCCCAATTCCAGCTGTGTGTGTGTGTGTGTGTGTGTGTGTGTGTGTGTGTGTGTGTGTGTGTGTGTCTGAGTGATACTCAAGATTGAACACAGGTCCTTCCCACTGAGCTGTAATCCCAGTGTGTTTATTTTTATTATTGATAATAGAAAAGGTCTCATTGAGGCAGTAAGCGGGTTGGATTCAAACTTGTGATTCTCCCCCCTCGCCTGCCTGGAGTGCTAGGATCACAGGCCTGCACCACCACACCTGGACTCAGAAGGACACCTCCTAACCATAACAAAATACAGCCGACTTTGCCAAAAGCCACCATCAAGCTTTGGGCGTTGTGGAAAGCAATCAGGACTTTCCCCCCATGTTCTAGTTTCTCCTACCCATTTCCACGAATTGTGTCATCTCTATCAGTGAAAATAATGTTCACATCTAAATCCTGGGATCTTTTAAAATCTATTGTTATCTTCAGTCCTATTTGTATGGCTGAAATCCACCTACTGTTGTCTTCAGGAAGGATTAAGTTTTATATGTAAAAGCTATTTGTTGCCTTTATATCCTCTCTCTCTCTCTGCATTTAATATGTTTACTTATTGCAGAGATTACCAGTCTGCAATATGCAAATGCACATCGTGAATCTCCAAGAGGAAGATGCAGTGTGAAGATTTATTCGACCATGGACACATTTCAAATCATATCTATTAATGGAACAATGTTCTATTATGTGGAAGTGTGTTTTACAGAGTATCACCAGAAAATTCTGCCTTTATTCTTAAAGGACAATTTGACTTCATTTTTCCTTTCTTCAGGTCACATGTTTTGTAATGTTTAATGGAACTATGGAGAAATCTGAATTTTCTCCTTATAAACAATTTGCTTGTTTTGCTGGGCTTCCATGAAGTTTCTTTCCCTACCATTTAAAAGTTAAGCAGCACTGCTAGTCTATGTCCTTGTGTTTCTTGATTTTTAATGGCCTATGGCTTACTTTTTAGTACACATAGTAAGTTTTATGTCAAGAAAGTTTTTGAATTATATTTTCTGAATTGTTTTGTATTTCCTTTTAAGTACTCTTTTTGGGCTGCTATAGCCATATCATGGGAATTTACTTCTGGTGGCTGAAAAGTCCCAGATTAAGGTGCTGGCTGATTCAGTCTGATGAAGACCTGCTTTCTGGTTGGCTTTTAGATATGAATGTCTTTTTCCTGTATCCTTGCGTGGGGTAGTGGGGGTGAAGAAACAGAGGTCTTCATTACAGTGACAGCAAACGCCTCCTCAAATCCTCTTTCCTCATATTAGAGGTTAGGATTTAACATGAATTTGGGGGGGGCACATGTAGCCTGTAACAAAGCACATGTGTGTGTTTGCTGAGTCTGTGTGCTTACTTGTGTGCTATGTCTGTCATCCAGTCTCTCATTCTTTTTTCCCATTTACTGTTATTCTCCTTTGATATTTCTGAGGTTTGTATCTCTTGCTGTATTTTTCACAGAGTTGTTAATTCTGGAGTGACTTTAATTTTATAATCTTTTTTTTTGTCATTTTTCCAATGCTTTTTCTTGAGTTTTCACTGCTCATATTTGAGCAGTACCTGTTCATTTCTCATTTCTTCTTCATAATCTTCCTTTTCCCTTTTTATTAATATATATACATATATATATTCAATACATAATGTTTACAATGAGCTTGAGTACTCTATATACATACATATCTTATCCACATTATAATTTCTTCTTCTTTCCATTTTTGACCATCCCATGTATATCAAGAACTCAGACATCAATTGATGTTGGCGAAGTTATGGGGAAAAAAGAAACCCTTTCCCTTGTTGGTGGGACTATAAACTAGTACAACAACTATGGAAAGCAGTAGGAGGATTCCTCAAAAGGCTGAAAATAAATATTCCATTTGATTTAGCGATGTCTCTTCATGTATCTTTCCAAAAGAGTTAAAAGCAATATATATATACATATATATCAGAGATGCATGTATACCCATATTTATAGCAGCACAATTAACAATAACTAAAATATGGAAGATCCTGATATATCCATCAACAGACCAGTGGATACAAAAATATGGCGTATGAGCACAATGGAGTAAAGGCAGATAGATTTGAATTTTTTTTTTAGGTAAATGGGTGCAACTTGAGACCGTCATCCATAATGAAGTGAATCAAATTAAAAATTTAAAAATATTCCTTTAAAAAAGAATTACTCCATTTATTTTATAAAATTAGAATTTTTGATCAGAATTTTCATTTCATTCTGTAGTTGGAAAAATTCTTCTGTTATCTATTGATTTTACTGCTGTTTATCAGTGTTTTTCTTTTAGTAACTTCATGTCAGTACTGTGCCATCTGCATGTCAGTACTGTGCCTTTTTGCTAATACAGGTGATCCCTGATTTATCATGGTTCTGCATAGACGTTTTCACTTTACAAAGTACAAAAGCACCAAGCATTTAGTAGAAGCCATTAGAATTTGAATGCTTTTTCCAGCCTAGTGATGTGCATCCTCATACTCTTTTGGTGATGCTTGGCAGAGGCAGCCAAAACAACTTCCACCCAGCCAGCAGGGTAGGACAGCTGCTGTTCTGCAGCAAGCTGGGTTACCCAGCTAGGAGGATCAGTAGGTTAGGTGTCTTGTGTGTATTTTTGACTTAGGATGCTTGCAGCTGATAGTGGGTGTAACAGGATTTACTTCTGTTGGAAGTTGAGTAGCATCCATACTTAATATTAAAGGAATTGGGAGTTTCCATCCAGCTGAAATAGCAGAAGTGTCAGTGAGCTGGGAAGACCCAAGTAGCTTTCCCAACTTGACACCTTAAATGCATTCTCATTAGTTCCACAGAGGCAGAGTGCTGGCTGTAGCCTGGTTCCTTTACATTACCTGTCTGTCATCTATCTTGTGCGTGTGTGTGTTCACCATTTTTTACCATTTCCGGAGACTTCAGTAGCCAACCCTATTTTGTACTGCACTCTCCTGCCCTCTTTTGCACACGGGGAGGTATTGGGATCATGGTATCTTCTGCTTTTACTATTACTTCTCCATGATGGTTTATTTTTGTCGGTATTTTATGAGGACTGTCATTGCTCAGCTATTAACCTCACTTTTCACTTTTTTCTTCTGGCTTCTGCCAGACCTCTGCTCTATTGACAAGACAGTTTTGTTACAGAAAATAGAGTTTTAGCACTTCTGGGTACCAGACAAGTTGTGAAAATATTTTTGCCAGTATCTGTAGAAACCTGCCATCAAAGAGCCAATTCACTGTTCGCTGAGTTTTAATTTTTTTTCTTATGATAATTTCTCTGTGAGAGTTCTGTCCAGACTTAGTATCCACAATGAACCTGGACAAGTTTATTAAATATGTAAATTATATTCTCTCCAAATTTGCTGAAAAGAGACTTTCTTTACTTTTGTGTTTTTCTTGCTCTAGCCTGTTGCCTTTTTTTTTTTTTTTTTGAGGGAGGAGGGGGAAAGTGAAGTTTTACTAGGTGGCCCAGGCTGGCCTTGAACTCCTGATGCTTCTGCTTCAGCCTTCTGAGTAGCGGGGAGATTATGTTCCAGAACCTTCACGCCTGGCTAGCCTATTGCTTTTGTATAATAGTTGGAAGTGGGGATTCTATCATCTGGTGTAATTTTCATTCCATAAGATAAACACTGATATTTTATTTGTTGGTTTTGTTTATTAGCTTTTAAAAAATCCTGAACTATGTATATGGCTCAAAATGAAGTATACA
The DNA here is from genome assembly GCA_004027205.1 of Ctenodactylus gundi. NCBI lineage: Eukaryota > Metazoa > Chordata > Mammalia > Rodentia > Ctenodactylidae > Ctenodactylus > Ctenodactylus gundi. The sequence continues at coordinate 480,602 of PVKB01000537.1, read as the reverse complement.
TATTTATTGCTATTGTAAAATTAGCCAGAGCTTAGAATGGCAGGATGGAAAATGATTTTCATTCTTTCTCGTCTTTCCCCTATTATCTGATGTATTTCTGATTTGCAGCATAAGGTCACATATGGTTGATTAAATGACCCTTTAGTGCTTGAACTTTGAATTTTTGTGTGAGAAAAGTGATCCTAAGTGACAAGGTAAGTTAAGTGACTGAGTCAGTCCTGCACCATAGTTAGGGACTAAAAAGTGCCAACCTGTGTCTGTCTGTCTTTCTCTCTCTCTCTCTCTCTCTTTCATTTTCTCATTCCCTCCCTCCCTTACTTCCTCCATCCCTGGGCTAGCAGTATTCCCCCCAAATCTAGGAAGCCTTTACCAATTTATTGTAAGTTTCTAACTCTCTATTGGAAATATTTAATTCTCAGAATATTTCAAAGCTAGCATTTGCCAGTGTGTGAAGACTCTTGCAGAGATGGTAAACAAATGCAGTAATGGCTGGTTCTACCATGACTAATTTTAACCTTGGTGTGTGTGTTTGTGTGTGTGTCTGTGTTTATTTTGTCTAAATACCTACTGTGTCCATTATAAAGGATCTTTGCAAACATTAAACTTTTCTAAATAAAAATTTTTGAATTGTTTTTACATCTGAATTTTCCTTTTACAAGTGACACTTTATGGTGGACAAAAGGCAAAGTGATTTTTTTATTTAAATGAATGAATAAGGAAATAGTATGAAGCTGAATATGAGAATCATGATAAAATTTTTAATTACAATATTTATTAAGTTATAAGATTACAGAGTAGAGACCTATGAAATATGTAGTACTGGCTATGGAAAAAAGGTGAGGTTTCTTGGACACAAAGGGGCATATACACAGATCTAGAGCAAAGACTGACTAGTGCTAAAAGTATCTCATTGAGGTAAATGATCTGTGTTTATCTTAAGCAATACATTAGCTATTCAATTCATAGTTCACTTGGTCAATTGGACGATTGTCAAATTCTCAATAAAAGCACAGAACAGTTTCCTAGCAGAGGTGTGGGCAATTATTAGATTATATAAAATCTCTGAAACAATTTTACTATAATTGAATCAAAGAACTAATCAAGGTGTATAATAGCCCTCTATTTAAATTTGTTCTTAACAGTGCAATTTCTTATTTGTTAATGTTGTGTCATGAATTTAATTATTTTTTTGTCAAGTCTTAAAAAATCATTATTGTAACCAGCTGGTGCCATAATTGCTTTTAGAAAAGGAACTGCATCTAGGGAGAAAAATGTGATAAGGTATTTAGATTGAAAGGTGAGAGACCTGGAGAATTGTAGCCTTGGCAACAGGTGTAAGTTGTTATGTATGAGGAAATGGAAAATATTTGTTTTGAACTATGATAAAGCAAGGGATTGGGGGACTGAAGCCGTTTTTATTTATTTTCATTTTGGAATTGGTTCATGAAGATATGTATATTTTTTCACTTATTCATCATTTTTGGTTTCATGGGGACATGATCGTGTAAACATAAGCATCACCTCCAAAGGTTTTCTTGCACCCAGTTGCTTTTTTCAGTTGTAAGAATACTTAAACAGAGATCCAAATTCTTAACCATTCATTAACTCTTCAACACTGTGTTGTTAATGGTAGATACTCTGTTGTGTAGTATTGAGGATACCTGGGTCATTTGACGTAACTACAACATTGTACCCATCGAATAGCTGTTTTGTGCTTCTGTATGTTTGACTATTTAGTTGCTTTTAAGAAATTTTATTAGGTACACTGATGAAGAACCACATGAAGCTATGGGGTGTGTGGAGAGAGTAAAAGTTCCCATTGTGAAGCAGCATAACGTTACTAATAACTTGTATAGGTAACTCTCTTTTGTGGAGCGAGAACAATGAAAATCTCATTTACCGAGAAACTCAAATATGTTGCGATTTTATTAATTACAGTTTGCATGCCATATGTTAGATTTCGTCTTACATATCTTTTACTTTGTATCCTGTGATGTACGTCTTGTTTCCTCTCCTCCACCCAGTGCTTGGTAACCACTGCTTCGTTTTCTGTCTCTGTTTATGTGAATTTTTTATTTCAGGATTCTACATATAAGTGAGATCATAAATAGTTTCTCTCCATGTCTGGCTTATTTTACTTAGCATAATGTCTTCTAAATTCATTGCTTTGTGGCAGATGGCGAGATCACATTCTTTTTTTAGGGATGAATAATATTCCATTATGTATGTGTGTACACATTCACCTGTCTGGAGATTCTTTATTCATTTGGCAGTCAAGGGCACTGCGGTTGTTTTCATGTCATGGCTATTGTGAATAATGCTGCAACGAATGTGGAGTGATTCTTGTTACAAGGTGGTGATTTCATTTCCTTTGGGTATATGCCCAGAAGAGGGATTGCTAGTCATACAGTAGCCTTATTTTTAATGTTTTAAAACTTCTGTACTGTTTTTTTTCTGCATACTCTTTCCCTTTCCTCCACATGTTGCCAACACAAAAAATTTAGTAGAAAGCCCTCTAAGAAGGGCATGAAAGTCAGTGTCTGTCTTCAATGACTAGTTGAACTGTCTCTGTTAAAATCTTCAAAGTTGGATCATCCTTTGTGTTCTTTGAATGTATTAATGTTCCCAAAATAAGCAGAGACGGGTGGTGCAGGGTTGTAATCCCAATGCTCTGGGAAGCTGAAGCAGGAGGATTGTAAGTTTGAGCCAGCCTGTGCAACTTAGAGATTTAGCAAGAGCCTACCTCACAGTAAAAACTAAAAAAGGACTGGGGCTATAGCTCAATGTTAAAGCCCTAGGTTTAATTCCCAGTACCACTGTTTTCTTTGTAAAACCATGTAATCCACTGCTATTAAAAATGATCAAAGTTTTATTTATGTATTGATACTTATGATTTGGATCTCAAATGTCCCCTAAAAGCCTCCTGTTTGGAGGTGGTTCAATGGGGGGGGTGGTTAAGCCATTGGTATCCTGTGTTGCTAAGAGCGATACTCAGGAGGGATGGCTCACTGGGGCTTGACCCAGGAGGGGCAGATCAATGGAACATGACAGGAAAGGGCTTGGCCTTTCCCTGCGCTCTCAGCTTCCTGTCCCACTGGACCTTGTACAGCCTCTGTCTGGCTAGGCCTCCGTTCTCCCATTCCACCATTCCCAGGCGTCTCTGAATGGACTGAGACTTTCTGAAACTGTGAGCCGAAGTAGACCTATCTTCTATTAAGTTGTGAGTGTTGGGTATTGTGTCCCAGCAACAGAAAAGTAACTAAAACATTTCTGCTAAAAGATAAAATTTTTAATCTTTGAAACTTTGAAAGTAAATTTCATTTCTAGTGATTCAGGCTTCTCTTTTTTTTTGACATTTTAATATTCCCTGTCTAAAGCACTGCAGAATAGATTAATAAAAAACAATTGCTATTTTTCTTTCTATTGGTATTGGTAAGATTTTGATGGAAATCTTTGAGGTACCTGGAACATTCCACTTTGTTGAGAATCATAATTGGGAGGTGCCACTCTGAAAACAGGTTGCCATGGTTACTGTGGTTAATGCTGTGATTAATATTTCCGTATGTGTAGAGCATGGGTGTGTGTAGATTTTGACATTTTTGTACTCTAGTTTAATTAACATTTCAAGTCTTTCCTATCACTTGGAAAAACAAGCAATATCTTAAAAGCAAAATTGATTTCTTTTTTAATTGATGTGATGCACTGTGTGTGTGTGTGTGTGTGTGTGTGTGTGTGTGTGTGTGTAATTTAGACCTTTTGGACACTTTGCTGGTGTATTTAAGACCCTTGATTAATGCATAATTATCATAATAAAAGTCTGTGAATGTAAATGTAATCTGATTAAAACAACTATCACTCCATTTGATCACCTAGTTTGATTCATCTTCCCTGATAGGTGAGATAACCATGTCTTTCCTTCCTAACCTGCGTTCTCTTACAAAGAAAAAAAATTTGGTCAAATATAACTTGTTTCCTGAGGCCTCTTCTTCAAGTAGTTTAGTCATAATATTTTTTTAATATTCTTGTTTTGTCAGTATATTAGTGCTTTTCCCCTAAGTCATAAAATTAAAAGTACTTTCAACATCTTAAAATAATTGTTTATGTTTTTTATCCAAATGATCAGTTGTTGAGAGGAGTAATTTTAAATAAGGAGAGAAATGACCAGAAAACTTGGCCTTAGGAGGAAAGTAGTAACAGTTAATTCTTTTGTCTGAAATTTTGTCTCTGTTTTCTTTCATCTTTTGGAAGGACTATGTCTCCAAAAATGTCCTCCAGTTTGACATGTGGAGAAAAGATAATTATGTCCTAAAGTTAGGGGTAAGAGAGTGCCTTATAGGTTGATTCTTAATTAAAAATTTTTTTTTTTTTTTTGAGACAACGTCTTGCTCTTAAGCCCAGGCTGGTCCTGAACTCATTATGGCGTCCAGGCTGGACTTGGATTCAGGGCAATCATCCTGTCTTAGCCTCCTGAGTGCTGGGATTACAGGTGTGTGTCACCGTGCCTGGCTTATGTGGTGGTGGGGAATCGAACTCGAGTACTTAGCACTTGACATAGCGCTTACTGGGCAAGCGTTTTTTATACGTATCACTCCTAACCTAGATCTTTGAAGGTGCGCACTTGATGCAGTTAACCTTTTGGAAAGATTCTATTTATTCTCAACTTTTTCCCCCCTTTTTCAAACCAAATAAAGTTTATTTTTAGGAACTATTGATAGAAAGTATCCTATACACACTTCTGGAGGAGGAACATTTGAACATGAGCCAGAGTCCTGCATGGTAAGTGTAACTATAAGGAAGAGTAGACATGTATCTGAAGAACCTATCAGTGGATGTCCAGTCTCCGGACTGATGAGTTTAAAGTGAGTGCATCCTTGGTTATTGCTAGTAGGAGAAGGGAGTCTTAAGGTAAGTGTGGCCTTGCTTATATTCTATACAAACTTGTGAGTTGTGGGAGCAGTGAAGAGTATACCAACGAAAGGCTATTTGAGACATTTGTATTTCTGTTTGGCAGAAGAAGGGTTTTTTAAGTGATGATACATTGATACATGTTTAATTGAAGTCCAGCATTTTCACGATTCTCTTACTGGATTTTTCTTCAACATTTTGCTCATGTATTTATTACAGTCGGTATTGCATTATATTTTACTGATTTAACTCTTTCTGCAATAGATGCTCCAGTTGGCTTTCACACAATCTTTGTTTATTTTTCTGTTTCTGGGGATTGATAGGCACATAATATAAATATTTGAGTGGGATTTGCATATGGATAATTGATGAGCTCTTGTCTGAAGATTAAAAAAAAGAATGTGATGCTATAAAAATAGTCCAGCCCAAATTCAAAAAAGGAAAGAAAGGCAGCGATGTAGTGAGAGACGGATACCGAGCTCATGGAAGTTACATGCAGGAATGACAGCTGCGGGTGTTGCTTTTCTCCTCACTCTTGGTTAGCCTGTGCTTACTCGACAGTTTTTAAATAAAATCATCCCCTTACTGGTGTATTGCATGAATACACTTTATGGATAAAGAGAGGTGGTGCCTGAGATGAATCTTCATGGGCAAACGTGTTTATTTTGTGGATGGTACTGAGATGCAGAGCAGATAGAGGGGAGCCAGGGGGTTTTCTCTGCTCCACCAAATCACATATGACTGGAAATTGTAACCAGACAGCAATCTGTGAAGCAGGCGATAGGAGCTCCACCGTCTGGTGCCTGCTGTGGATGTCTGGCACCCAGCAGTACCAGATTTGGTGTAAGTGGGGCTTCTGTTTAGGAAACTGTGCCAATTTTTTTTTCTTGAAAAGTGGTTTCTGGCTTTGTTTCTGCATTTTTTTTTTGTATGGGATTTAAAAAAATCTTGTAATTGGAGATTAGTGTACTGAAATAATTAGATCTCAGCTATTCTTGCTATAGAATGTTGTAATACTGTGTATGTTTCTTGCTGCTTCGACCACAACAAAGTTGTGTTAATATTTTTCAATTTGCTAGCATTTAGTTCTAACACAGTATAATTCCTAAAACATTTATCCTTTTCCTTTTACATACATGTAGGCAGTTATATCTTGGTGATTTCTGTGGAATATATTTTTAAATTATTATTTTTTGTGTCCTTTTTTTCCTCCCAACAGTTTTTGTGTTTGAGTATGTCAACTCTTACTGAGTCCTTCTGTTCCCTTGACTTTCTTCCTCTGAAACACTTCCTGTCTCCCTACCAGGGACAAACACAGTCACCAAAGCTATCCTGCATGTTTCTTCAGCTCTTCTTGCTCTTGTCAGGACACGGAAGCTCCAACACTGAGTATTTCTTCTTTTTTGATTGCCTCACTTTTGAGGCAACCCAGTAAGGCTCTTGCTCTGCTGGTGAGTTAAGTGAATTGTTCACCTCAGTTCCATCTTTCTCAGCCTCTTTTGCGATTGTTGTTTAGGATTCTGCTTTTTGAAAACTTCTTTTGAAAGTCCATGTAAAATGTTTTTTTCTTACACGTATTCATAATAGATAAATGTTCTAAGTGGACATGTGACCTTGAATATGTTTGTCTTCTGTGTTTCCACTCATTTAAGAGGACCACAATCTTCGTAATTACCCAAGTCATCTATCTAGGAGCTGATCTTGACTCCAGGGACTCACTGTTTATTTCTGAAGAGGCATCCAGTCTTAATACATAGTCGCTGGTGCATTCTGATCTGTCGCCAGAATTTTTTGACAATACCCACACTCACAGTGTATGCTCTTCATTCTGCAGTAGATTTCTAAGCTGTCTATCTTCCTCGGGTTTTTTGTCCTTTCTCCTGTCCTTCTAGCTTTCTAAACTTTTTTTTTAACATCATTTTTAATGTCAAGCCTGATTAGTCATACTCCTGCTTAGAATCCTCCACTGGGCTTTCCAGGTTTTTAGGTGGAAGTTAGAACTCACTAGCATTATGCACAAAGCCCTTAGAACTTGGCAGTCACATCTCTGGCTGCCTCGTCAGTATTCTGCACATTGAGGCCATTACTAGTTTTAAATTCCTCCTTGTTATCTTATGCCACTATGATTTTCCACATACTGTTACTTTACCCCCAGATTTCTCTTTGCCCCTGCTGTGGAATTTGGATGAATGTTCCTCAAAGGCCCATGGTACGAAGGGTTTGGTTGTCAGAGTATGACACTATTAGGAACTCGTGGAATCTTTAGGACATGAAGTGTAATGGAAATAAGTTAGGATATTAGAAGTGTGGCCTTGAAGGAGATAATCATGCCCTACCTTTAGCCCTTTCTCCGCTTCCTTGTTACTCAGCTGTTACAAATTAAGCAAACTTTCTCTCCCATAGGCTCCTTCCAGGATATACTGGGTTGCTACCAGTCTAAAAAAATGGGGCCAAGTGACCATGACCTAAGATCTCAGAAACTGTGTGCCAAATTAACCTTTCCTTTTTTAGTCAGTTGTCTTGTGTATTGTGCCACAGTGGTGGAAAGCTGACACACACAGTCATCTTCTCTCTTAGGTGATGGATTTCTTCCTGACTTTTGGACACTGGGAATCAGTAATACCTTCCTAATATCTAATTTCAGTGCTTCGTATCTGTTGTCTCATAGGTGTGGGTGCTGCTTCTTTCTGGTACTTACCGTATGCTATTAATATTTTTAGTTTCCTGCTCCTCTCCAGTAAGCACAAAGAATTCAGAGTCCATTAGAGTGTTGTTTTTAAATGTATGCTATGAATGAGTGATTAAAATAATCCAACAAATATTTTACTATTAAGTGTTCCTGTATTCTAATATATTCTCAAGCTTTGATATCTTTGGATTACATTTTTAAATTCTAATTGTGGCACGAGATGCCAGTGACTGGAGCCTTAAATTTCAGCTGTTAGAACATTAACGAATTGTTATTGCTGCTTTTACCTTCAGGTGTATCATCAGGAACATAAATATGCCAAACTACAGATCCTAATTGAAAGACCTCACTTACGAGCCAAAGAGCACTAGGCTTATGATATCAGACACTTTTGCTTAATATCATATCATTTTTAAAAAAGTAACAATAACTACATATTCTCAGTATAGTATGATATTACAATACATACATGTGATTTGTACTGATCAAATCAGAATAATTAGCATTTCCATCTCCTTATTTATGTTTGGAGCCTTTGACAGTCTCATCTCTTCTAGTTTGATATAAAATATGGAGTGTGTTAAAATTAGTTCTAGACACACAAAGACACATACTGCATGTTTTCTTTCATGCATGGAAACTAACAGAAGTCAGTGTAAAATAGTGATTCCTAGAGATTGGGGTACAGTAAAAAGAGGTTGTATAATAGGCACCCTAAGGACAGTTTGATAGAATGAGTAAGTTCTGTTATTCCACAGCAGAGGGGGATACCTCTAGTTCCCATTTAATTATGTACAGTTGGTTAAAAATGTTAACTTTTAAAAGGCTAGTGTACTAGTACTAAGACCTCTTCAGGATATAATTGATCAGTTTAAGTATAAACTACTTAGGTGGCCATCATATTTGAAATCATAATGTTGAAAAATTTAGTAATGACAGTTTTAAAGTAAAAAAAACCCAGGATGAAAATAGGAAAATATTCCTGACTGAGGAATCTTACAATTGATCACTTTTAACATTATAAATTTTGGCATTCAGGGAGAAATTAAGCGAAACTGCTTAGAAGTACCTTGAATTAATAAAATAAGATCTAGGATAGAGAAAATATTTTATGATTTAAGCTATTTAAGGAAATTCCTTGCATGGTTCTATCACTATGAACATGATAGCAGATTGGTGTGCTTTCCTCATTAATTTGAATTTAGAAGGTCTATCCTCTTGTTCTGGGTTGACCAAGCAGGTGCAAAGAAGACAGAGGACACTTAGCAAGGACTTGGGTCTTCCTTATGTCCCTGGGTGAAGTTTGTTATTGATGTGTTCAAAAACAAGAGGCATCATCTCTAGAAGCATCACTCTTGCTTGTGTTTCTTCCTTTGGCCTCTTCCTCCTTTACCTGCAACCATCTTGCTTGGCAAAGCGAAGCATATTGACAAGCACTAAGTACCCTCTTATTATTGTTCTGTTTGGAGCACTATTTACTAAGTTGCTATGGTTTAAATAAATGTCTCCTTAAAGTTGTGGTCTCCAGGTTGATGCTCTTTGGAAGGTAATCTAGATCTTTAGGACAACCTTAGGTCTTTGGAGGTATGCTCTCGAAGGGGATTGTGGGATCCCAAATACCATTTCCTGCGTCATTTGTTCTTCCTGGTTCTTGAGCTTGGCAGTTTTCTCTGCCACGTGCTCCTGCCACAGCTGGCCAAAGTCCCAAAGCTTTGAGACAACTCAGTCTTGAGCTGAAACCTCCAAAGCTATGAGCTGAAATCAATCTTTTCTCCTTAGAAGTTAATTGCCTCCATCGTTTCTTCATAGTAACAGAAAGCTAACTAATACACTGACCCTTTAAATGCATCTTCTCACTGACCATCTATGTTGTAGGTCTTATCTCTATGTTAAAAGTGAGAAAGCTTACAATTACTTGGACTACATGTTCACTCAAATATTCAGACGTGGAGATAATTTTAAACCTGAATGGTTTCTAGAGGTCATGCAGCTTCTTTAGTTTATTTAGTTGAGGAAATAGACCTAGAGAAGCTCAAGGACATTAACAAAGTCACATGGACATTGGCCAAGTGGGGGCCAACTCTTATTCTTCCTGGACCTTATTTGATATTTGCTTGATTATTATTATTACTAGTAGAACTTCATCTTCTCCTTTTATTTATATAGCACTAAACAAAAATGGATCGATAGTAATTGCAGATATAATATAATCAGATAACATTAAATGTCTTTACCTGTTTCTGTATACCTACCTGTAAATATGTTGGAAGAAAAAGATAAGGCTTAAGATGATAAATTCTTTAGTTACTCAAGTGCTAAATTTAGAGAAAAAACTTAGAAGAAGAGAGATGAAACTTTTCTTGAAAGTATCTTCACACAGGTCACTGCTGTGCAGAGAGAGAATATACAAGATTTGCTGGAGTAACTCAATTTCAGAACAGTTTGACTTGTTCAGATTGATTGTCTATGTCTTCATGGGAAACATTAAAGAATGTAAGAGAAAGATGTTATACTCGGGATTCTCTTTCATTGCGTTGGAGCATCTGAGGAGCCAGAGGGAGAAAATTTAGTTTCTTCTTTGAGTAGGAAGTCTGTTTAATATTGTCAGGTTTTTAAGTGATGTGATTTTTTTTTTTTTTGAGACAGGATCTCTCTCTATAACTCAGGCTGGTCCTGACTACTATGTAGCCCAGGCTGACCTTAGACTCACAGCAATCCTCCTGCCTCGGCCTCCTGAGAGCAGGGATTGTAGGTGATTACACAGGCATATAGGCATGTGCTACTATGCCTGGCTTTATGTGGTGCTGGGGAATTGAACTCAGGGCCTTGTACTTGCTCAATTGCCTGATTTGATTCAAATTATTTTGATTGTGGCATTGAGGGTATAATGAATGGATGCCAACTTTCATTTTTTTAACAAACCAAATACTAATTAATATAAAACTAGAGACTATGCCACTTACTTGTAGAGGACTGTTGGACAACGTGGAAGAGTATGATCAACTGTGCTTCATACCAGGAATATGGCCATATTCTTTTGTATTTGTTTTCTGTAGAGTAGGCACAACCCTCTCTTTTTCACTGAACTAAGTGCAATGCAAATCAGATAACTTTGCACATTGTAAGTGTCAAGGCTGGCAGACTTTTGTAAAAGGCCAGGGAGTAAGTCTGTTTTGTTGTGTGGGCCATAAATCTCGATTGTCTCAACCGTTATTATGGTATAAAAGTAGTCATAGATTCATAGATGACAAATAACAAATTAGTGTGGCAACATTCCAATAAAACTTTGCTTATGGATACTAAAATTTGAATTTCATGTGGTATTCACATATCATATAATATTTGAAAACATTTTCCAAGCATTTCTAAATATAAAATCTACTCTTCTCTTGCAGGCTGTATCAGAAACATAGATTTGTAGCAAGGTCTGCAGTTTGCCAGCTTTTCTGTAGATGATGGCATAGCTGTAAATCAGTTCCATATCTGGAGGATTTGTGGCAAGGTGGTGGTGTTGGGGCCGGCACTACTCAGTCATGTAGATAATAGAGTTTCAGTTTTTTCCTTGTTGCTGGGAACATACATTGGTCCATGTTCCCAACTCATGTGTGAAAGTTCTAACAGTAGGAGGAGAAATATTTGGTACTAGACTTCCTCAGAGTTGAGCAGAATGTCCAAGGTAGCGAAAGCAGCAAACTGTATTCATACAACTCGTAGGGTTGAACTGAAACAGATGAGCAGTGTCAGCATTCTTGCTTAGAAAGAAATCTTTTGAAGTTTTGAAGTCTCAGCACTTTTCCAGGCACAGCAGACTAAATCTTGGCACTCAGACTTCTAGCTTCAAAATAGAATACTCATCTTTCTTTCTTTCTTTTTTTTTGCTAGTTATATTCCATTCTCTCTATATTAAAGAAAGACTGAGAGTGGAAAATACATTTAAATAAAACCATCAAACGGAATAAAGTGCTCATTTTAATGTATTCTTTTGCAACTTTTGGCTAAATAAGTTTATTTTAAAAGCATTTGCACAATTTAAAATTTTTCCTTTAGGTCTTTGTGTAATGACATTGATTTTATACTATATTACAAGTGAGGTGAAGATATTTCTGTTCCAGACATGGATTTGGGAAATGCCTTACCACACAAGTGGTAAGTGTGATTGGTGAACATTTAAGAAAATAAATGCCTATTAAGGATAACCAAAAATTGAAATATTGATTTTATTTTAGACATATTGACAAAGCCTGGCACAAGGTTTGGGGATTACTGCCTATATGCCTCTTCTTTCTCATTTCATCATAGGTCGTAGTAGAACATTGTCTAACTTAAGTTCCTTTTCTAAGAGGTTCTAGGGGGTTATTTGCCTAAAAAACCATAAGAAAGAGCCTGGTTGAGACAAATGAAATGGTACAACTTCAACTTCATAGTCACCTACTAAGTGTCACCTGACTAAATATAAGATATGAAGATTTATGTAGCAAAAATTAGATGCGTGATGCCAAGGCAAGCCATTAGTTGAGAAGTACTAGAGTTAGAAGACATAGATACAAAAAACATGTCAACAACCTGGCAGCCTTAAGATGCTGACGTTCACAGGGAGCAGAAGATTGGCTGCTGAAAGGCAGCAGGAACTGTTTGCAGCCAACTTTTGGCAGGTATCCTATGAAACTTAAAAAGTTTTATATGCTAATTTTTTATTTCAGTAGATCTCAACGACAAGGAAGTCTGCGCATATATATTTTTACAAAGCCCTACTTTTGTTTTGGGTCAAATTTTAGGACATAGTTTGAAAGGCAGATGGTGTTAAGGAGGAAACTCTTCAGGGTGTGTTGGTTCTGGTTGAGGAGGAAACGCTGCATGTGGAGCAGTGTGCAGCTGGCCCCGCCCCCGCCTCCTGGAGGAGCCCTGGGACTGGTGTGGCCCTTGCCATTGGACTTAAATGAGGCAAGCAGGAGTTTGTGCCCTTGGTTCCAACAGTAAGTGCAGGGGTAGGAGAGGAGCAGGCGGAAGCCAGGGAGGCAACTCCCTCTAATGAAGGGTCGTTCCCAGGGAGGATCTAAGTAGATATCAGATGCGACCACTTCAATCCTGAAAGTGTTTCTTGGCAGCACACATAGCATCTATGTGGAGTGATTTTATGATTAAGAAATGACTGTTAAGGGGGCATTGGCAAGAAATATTTTGGGGACAGGGCAGGCAAGCAGCATTGATCTTTTTTGAAAACATGCACTGAAGCCTACTTGTGTCAAGTTTTAGAGATGTAAATGTGAAGAGATGAACAGCCTTGTGAGTAGCTGATTATTGGGGGGGGGGGGGTGCAAATATATAAAAACAATTAAAGTATAATTGCCAAAATGGAGGAGTATGTGCAGATTTGAAGATTTTTTTTTCAGGTTTAGTTCTTCAAAAATATTCTCTGCATTCTACTTGTTTTGGTTTCTTAAGATTACAGTTTCAATATCTAAGATTCTCTCTATTTCAGTTTTCAACCCTTTGCAAATGTTTCATCTCTTCTAACTTCTAATCATACTATTATGAGACAGAGTCTTTAAAAGATAAATATTCTGCTCTTCTATAGTACAATCAAACTTTTTTGATAAGAAGTTAAGCCATTAAGGATAGTTTACTAAATTGAATAAGCTCTTGGCATATATAATGCCTGGATTTCAATAGTCTTCCTCAATCCTAATGGATAGGCAGGTCCTGATGACCTCTCAATTGTACTCAACTACATTTTACATTTTCTTCTATAAAATGCATTGCAATACAACAAAGATATAAAACACTAAGTATTTTCAATTCTTTAGGATTGTATTTAGTTATTTACAACATAAAAATTCTGCATATCACATTTTATTCTCATTTTTGTCACAAATATTAGTGAATTTTAGGGGATCTTTTTGCAGATTAATATGAACATCATAAAAAATTGAAAAAACAAACTCATGTCTGATTTAATCTGGGAAATGCAATAGTTATTGTCAGTAGTTAAAGGGTTCAGAGTTGTATGCTAAGTGCATTGCACACACAATTCAGATTTATGCTGTGTAAAAGTTTACCAACTGGTAGAGATCATGGATAATAGGATTGCATACAAAGTTATTAAAAAGGTTAAACGTAAGTTTTGATGGACTGATATTGTTATATATTAATTTTTTACAAATGTTAGTGACTGTTTTGTGACTGTTTTTTATTTATGGTCTTTATTTCATGCAATTGTATGCTCATAAAACAGTGGATTTTTAAAAAAATATTAGCACATTTCAGGGTCTCAGAAACTATATTGGATTTTTTTTTTTTTTTTTTTTTTTTTGGTGAGCAAGAGAGAAAGAAGAAAGGTAGCCGTCTTTTTCTCTGTTTAAAATTCAACATAAATACTTAGGAGAAGTTTTAGGAATCATCTGGTCCTGAGCATTCATTATTTTCATTTTTAAAAAAATATTGGCAATGTGATTCACTTTTCAATAGATGTATTTATGCACAGGTATATATGGTGCAAGTACTGCTTAAGTCCTTTGCTTTTAGTTACTTATTTTAAATGAATGTTGGAAAAATATCATTGATTGAATATCGGGCTAAAGGACAGGAGTAAGATAAAAATTTTAAAACATTTTTCCATTTGCTGCTACTTTGTTCACATTAAGTGTCTCATATTTTCCATATTCAGAGATACTGTGTATTATATATATTCACATATAGGCCATATTTGCTTTGGCAAATACTTAGAGATGAAAGCATAATTTGGAAGGAGAGGAACATAATGATATTAGACAAAATAACATAACAAAAATTTACCATTGGAAAATGATGGGTAATTTTATAAAATTACCTAGATCTAGATTCTACTCTCTAAATAGTCTACTGACTATAAATGGGCTTTTGCTGAATTCTACCAAAGACAGGTCCAAAAACCTTGGACTTTTCTAATATTCAGTTACTTCTTATCAATGAAGACAAGGGCCCAGAGAATTTTTTTTCTTTCAGTACAGAGTTCTTATTATTTATTCTCTGCCTTTTTGAAATACCTTAATGCACTTATGAGGATACCTATTGCATGAAAAGATAAGTAAGGGAAGTCAGGAGAAATGGACTGGAAGAATGTGAAAATGGAGTATTTGTGACTGAAGTTAATCAAAAAAACATTTGCGGGTTCTGTTCATTTGCTGAGAAAAAAGCAGTTATTTCAGTGTTCACAGGGTCCTTAAATTAAGAAGAAGCCAGTTATTCTGGAGAAGCTCAATTCTTTCTCTAACTGTAGCCGGAGGGAATTTTCTCTCTTGCTACCAGAAAGCATTCCTATTGAGTATAGGCTGCATTATGAGGTCATAAAGCTGTATTTTTCAATGCTCTTTAAACAGATGGTTTTACAACAAAGAGCATTATAGTCAAAAATTTTCTGGAACACAAAAACATATCCAAAAACAGTGTTAATGTGTTAGGTATTATTAATCAGCAAGATGATAATTCTCATGGTATTATTAAAATTGGATTTTACCTTACCTAGGATTGGAAATCTGCACAGAGCTTAAACAGGCCTCGGAACATTTCATTTCTTCAATTACAATTCTGATAATTGTTACAGAGATTATGAATTCAAGTTCATGTTCTCTCCAGTTTCTGTCCAAGTCCCAGGCTATGTCATTTCTATGTTGCCTGTGGATTTGGGTCACATGTCTTTGACATATAGAGGTGAAAAATCGAATGAGATCTGCTCACTTTATTTCCTCAGAGAGCCACTCACTGAAATACAAATTACAAAGACAATTGTATCAGTATGCGTTAGTACACATATGTATATATTTGAAGGGCTTATTGTTGCAAAATATGCTTCAGATTAATAGGGAAACTTAGACTGGTTAACGTATAGGTTTGAGATAGTATGTTTGATTTGGCTAGAAATTTAATTGAATTACTGCCTTATTAAATATGCAACATATAAAATATTGTTGGATTGACAATTTAAGTTACAAAACAAAAGCTTTATATTTTTATAATCTTGCAGTGGAAAAGATTCTTAAAGCATGCATGAAATTCAGATACCGTCAAAGAAAAATTCAACGTAAATATGTAAAACTAAGAAAACAACAAACTTTAGGATGGCAAACTTTGTAGTAAAACATTTTAAGGACAATATAAATAATGTCAGACACAGTGGACTTAGAAAATGTACTTTAAACATTTAAAAGGCAGAAGCCTAGTAGCTGTGTTTTGAAAAGAATGGCAACATTTTGGTATAGAGGGAAGATATACTTTCTGGTCAGCAAGTGTTATAAATTTATAATTCAAAAAATTTGAAACAGGTCTTTTTTTCTTTTTTAGAGACTTAACTTTTCATAAAGCTAAATGGATGCTACCAAATACTGGCAAAGAGCAGCAGGAACAGTCCTTGAGTGCAATTTGGCAGTACCTGTTATGAAAATTTAATGATTCAGAGGCCTAGCAGCATCCACATAGAAATTACTGCTGAAAATATACCAGTGATAAAAATGAATACGTATATACAAAAGTTTCCATCCTGAAATATTACTCTTATACCATATTTCTGGAAAAAAACCCATATGTCTGACAAAAGAAGAATGATTTAACATTTGTGATTTAATAACTGAAGATGGTATGATGGACCCATTAAAGTCACATTTCCAAAGACTAATGACATAGGAAATGAAATTCCTTGCTGTAATACATTTAAAATTAGGATACAAAATAATTTATATATAAAACGCACAGCATTCGTGTATGGGGAGAGAGAAACAGAGAGAGAGAAGAGAGAGAGAGAGACCATTCTGTAGTCCAGGCTAGAGAGAAACAGAGAGAAGAAAGAGAGAGAGAGAGAGAGAGAGAGAGAGAGAGAGAGAGAGAGAGAGAGACACCATTCTGTAGTTCGGGCTGGTCCTGAATTCACTACGTAGCCCACACTGGCCTTGAACTCAGGGCAATACTCCTGCATCAGCCTCCCCAGTGTTAATATGTGGTTTTATAATACATATATACACAGGGAGATGTAAACATAAATTATAAATATAAATTAATATAAATATTAATATAAATTAATACTTTGTTGTCATACATATATCTTATTTGAAGTTTTTAATAATTTTGACAAAAAGCATAGATTAGAAATATTACTTGAAGAATATTTAAACAAATTATTCAATTAGTTTACAGACAGCGAATAAATGTATAATGTTTTTCAATGGGAGAAAAATATTTAAGAAAATCCTAACCTATAATGCAGTTTAAAACTTTTTGTTTTAAGGGAGGGAGGATTTATTTTTACCTCACAGTTTCAGAAGGTCTCAGTCCATTCTTGGATGGCTGGCAATGGTGGAAGCACATGGCAAAGGCCCAGCTGGGGAAAAATTGTTCAACCCACGGCAGACAGAAAGCCAAGTGAGCAGGGAAGGGCAGAGGTAGCATACATCCTTCTAGGTCGTGTCCCAGTTTTCTGCCCCTTCTGTGCTAAGCTTTTGTGTTCTGCCCCTCCTGACAAGCCCCTCCTCTTAGAAGCACACGATTCTGCAGGTATCCCACAGGTCCGGGTGCAAGAGGTTTTTGGGAAGCATTCCAAGTGCAAACCATGTAGTTTCTGTTACTTAAAACAATAATGGATCCAAATAATAATAAAGAATGTTTGGGAGCAAGGGGATTTGCCTCTATTCTAGCTCCTAAATAATATGTAAAGTTTTCCACTTCAATACAACAGTCGTATTTGTTTGCAGCTGTTTAAAACTTTTCTGGCTCTTCATTGATATGCAGTTGCAATGTTAAATAAAACAAAGGTATTAGCACCTGTTACAGTAGTAGGGGGCGTATTTGACCTATACATTCTTTATAAGGGACATGGCCATATTTTTTGATTTCACCAAGTGTTTTCTCATGTTGCTTCAAAATCTTGATACCTCCTTTATCATGAGATCTGTGTAAAGAGTCAATACAATATACCAAAGCATCTAGAATGTAGTATGCTCAGGTGATTTTGTTTTCGTGTGCTTCTCTTTCCCTGTAAATACAGAGACCAGGTGTATGAGTTGTTTATTGCATTTCCTAGAACTTGTAAGGATTTTTCTGTATATGTAATACCGGTGTCTTGCTTTTGTTGGTGAAAGCCAGTTGAGCCAGCTAGGTAGAAAATTGCACTGGAGCCTTTTCTTCAAGATGAACTCAAAATTGACTCCAGCTCATTGGCAATTATAATTAGGTATGCCTTCCCAGAGCAGTTATTTAATATAAACTTGTTAATTCTCAAAAATGACTTGTATAATTTACTCATTATATACAGGCACAAATTCCCCAAATTATATGTAATGACCATGTAGTACATTAATATTAAAAATAAAAAAATAAGTGAATAGTTTATGAAGCAAATTTAAGCAGATGGACATCAAGTATACATACAGTGTGAACACTTAAAATTCAAAGCCAAGTAAGTTAGTTAGCCTGTGTTCTAACTGCTAATCAATACTATGGAAACCCACCCAAATAGAGAATGATATAGCCAATGCCTTGATTTTAATCTACTTTTTATGATTTTCTAAAAATGATCCAACCCCCATAGGTATAAGACAGCACCCTGACTCACCTACAATACAGTGATACGTCTGAAGTTGTACACTTTGAAGCTGGGGTGCTCTTTCCTCAGGGCTGCATTTTGGGTTGTGATCTAGATGTGCCTGATATCATCTGTTGTTTGACTCCTGACTCCTGAGAAGATTTATTTTTGCCTTCTTTCATTCTGCACCCGTCTCTAGAAAACCCAAGTGACTGTCTAAGGCAGAGGATGAGATGTTAAGGCTTGCGCATCGTTGGGTGGGAAGCCCAGTTGACAATCCCATTTCATTCATTTCACTATGTGCTCTTTCTTTCCTTTTAAAGATGTGCCACTTGCTGTTATGTCTTCAGTAAGAAGATGCTCTAGGATCCTCTTGGGTTTCTTATTTTCCTATTTTTTTATTGGTGTGAATTTGTGATACACAATAGTTACATTAAAGTTGAGAATTTTGTGCATATGCATTTCACATCAATTTCTTATTCTCTTCCCTCATTCTTGTCCTTCCACACCCTCCCTCATCCTCATACCTCCCAACATCTCATTTGTTTAACTCTATTACTTATTTATACTTTGAGCTTCACATATTAGAGAAATCATTCAATATTTAATTTTCTGACTCTGATTTTCTTTACTAAGCATAATGGTCTCAAGTTGAATTCATTTACCTGGAAATGACTCAAATCTATCTGTCCTTATGGCAAAGTAATACTCCACATTTTTTCTCTATTGGTCTGTTTCAGAATCTTCTGTGATTTACCTATTAATAGTTTTGCTCCTGTAAAGATGGGTATGGCTGGAAGCTAATATTTCCCAGATACCAAAACTAGAGAAAGACATAACAAGGAAAGAACATGGCAGGCCAATATCCTTAATGAACATAGGTTCAAAAATCCTCGACAGGCAAACAGAATTTAACAAATCATTACATAGATCATACACTGTAATCAAGTTGGCTTCATCCCAGAGATGCCAGGATGGTTCAGCATATGTAAGTTGATTAATGTGATAATACCATGTAAGTGAGAGCTAAGACAAATAACATGATCATCTAGTAGATACAGAAATAACCCTTGACAAAATCTAACAATGATTCATGATTAGAAACCCTGAGGAAAATTGGTATAGAAGGACTTTACCTAAAACTGATACAAGCTCTGTGCCACACCTACTGTCAATATATACTAAATGGGGAAAAATTGAAAGTATTTCACCTTAAATTAGGGACAGGACAAGGCTGTCCACACTCATCACTTTTGCATCATCATATTCTAAACTCTAGCCCGAGCAATCAGGAAAAAGAATAACATAAAAGGAATCATAATGGAAAGAAAGAAGCTAAACTATCCTTATCTGCGTCTGACACAATTCTCTATGAAAACTCCAACAAGAGACTCTTAAAACTAATTAACAAATTCAGCCACGTTGCGGGATGCAAAATTAGTGCAAACAAACACTGTTCCTCTACACTAACAATAAGAAAGAGCAGAGAAGAATCCCATCTCAGTAGCTCTTCAAAAAAATTACGTAGGAATAAATCTAACCAAGAAAGTGAAGGACTTGTACAATGAAAACTACATTATGCTGAAAAAAGAAACTGAAGAGAGCTTTAAAAAGTTGAAACACATACCTTGTTCCTGAAGAGGCAGAACTAGTATTGTCAAAATGTCTAATTTGCCAAACTAATATTTGGATTCAACGCATTTCCTATCAAAATATCAACAAAATTTTTCACAGAACTAAAAAAAAATTCTAAAATTTATATAGCACCAGAGAGACCCAGGATAGTCAAAGCAATACTGAGCAATGAGACAAAAGCAGATGGTATCTCAAGTCTGGACATTAAGGTATATTACAAAGCAATAGTGATTAAAAAAAACCATACAGTGTTGGCACAAAAATAGACAGCTTGACCAGTGGAACAGACCTGAGGATGCAGAGACATGTACCCTCAGTCATCTGATCTTTGATTCTTCTAAAGCATACACTGAGAAAGGATAGCCTTTTCAGTATACGTTGTTGGAGAACTGGTTATTCCCATGCAGAAGAATAAGACTAGACCCACACTTGCTGTCATTTACTAATATCAAATCAGAAGAAACCAATGACCTAGATGTTAAAACTGGAAACACTGAACCTCCTAGAGGACAAAATAGGTGAAACTCTTGAGGACAAAGATGTGGATAAAGACTTTCTCAATAGGATACCTGATGAAAAAGAAATGACTCCCAGAGTTAATAAATGGGTTTATATCAAATTAAAAAGACCCATACAGCAAAGGAAACAATCAACAGAGTGAATAGAGAATGGACAGAATGGGATTTTTTTTTTTTGCTATCTGTATTTCATATAGGTGGCATAACTAGAATATATATATAAAACTGGTGTAAACATGGGTGTACATATATCTTTGTTTATATGTTGCTTTTAACTCTTTGGAAAAATACCCAAAACAGTTATTGTTGGGTTGAGTGGAATATTTATTTTCAACTTTTTGAGGAATCTTCATAGTGCTTTCCCTAATGGAGTATTACTCTTCCATAAAGACAGAGATGCATCATTTGTAGGTTAGTGAACACAAATTGAGACTGTCATGCTTAGTGAAGTGAGTCAGACTCAGAAGGTTAAGTATTGCATGGTTTCTCTAATATGAGGAACCCAGAATACAGGAAGTTACAGAATCAAATGGGGGAGATATTAAGAGTTAGAGTGGATGAGTTAGGGGATGGAAGGACCAAAAATGGAGAAAGGGAGAAGGGATTGTAAAGTTGACACAATATGTATGTGCATGAAATTCTCAAGCTTGGTGTAACCATTGTGTAACACACACACACCACACCACACACACACACACACACACACACACACACACACACACTAATAAAAACGGGGAAAAAGACAACCGAAGAAAATAGATTTATAAAAATCAAAGACCTAATTTAAGAAATGGGCAATTGAAATCAATAGAGATTCTCAGAACAAGTATGAATATCCAGCAAATACTTGAAAAAATGGTCAACATCTTTAACCATTAGAGAATCGAATCAAAACAACACTGAGATACCTTCTTACCCTAGTGAAAATGGCTTCTATGAAGAACTCAAGAAGCAATAAGTTCTGGTGAGGGAGTACTGCTTTACCATAAAGACCGATAATTTTGAGTCCTTTGTAGGTAAATGAATACAACTTCCGACCATTATGCTTAATAGCCAGTAGATTAAATATTGCCTAGTTTCTCTAATATGAGGAACTCAGAGTATCAGTGAATAGTAGAATCAAGTAGGCAAGATGTTGGGATTCGATTTGGAAGGATGATGAGAAAGGAAATGGGAATGAGAAGTGGATGGGATATATATGTAATACAACATTGTTGAGTTCAGTGTAACTTGTGTATTACATGTACACACTAATAAATTGGGAAACATGGATGTACATGTACCTGTGTTATGTGACTTTTAACTCTTTTGAAAAGACACCCAGAAGAAGTGTTACTGGGCTAAGTGGATATCTTTTTTCAGTTTCTTGGACTCCCCTTCCTGCTTTCCATAATGGTTGTACCAGTCTGCACCTCCACCAGCAATGTAAAAAGGTTCCTTTTCCCCATATCTTCATCCACGCATCTGTTGCTTTCTGAGTTCTTGATAAAAGCCACTCTCACACGGGGGTAAGATGGTATATCAGCTTTTTAAGTTTACATTTCTCTAATAATTAAAGCTGTTGAACATTTTTTTTTCCATGTATCTGTTGGCCATTTGTACTGTGGCCTATTTCTAAGAATTAACTCATCTCTATCCACGTGATTTTACTGTCAGCTTTCCAAGCCACACATCAACATGATTCCTCCTGTTAAGGCAGATATAGATAACATTTGTTGGAGTCATTTGTCTTAGGCTGGGTAATAGTGCAGTTTCTCTATGTAATGAGTCTAACACTTCCACTTTCTCAGTCTTTCCCAGCCCTACAATGTCATGTGTCTGCTTTACCATCATTTCAAATAGAGTGTAGATTGTATTTGGGATAATCAGTTTATGTTTTCCTGTCTTTTGGTCATCAAAAATATAACAGTGGCACTTCCTATGCTCTTTTCAGACTTTTGAAATTATATAATCCACACTTGTATGACTCAAGTAATTTTAAAACATTCTGAAGGATTCAGTTACTCAAGAAGATGATAAATACAATCTTTTAAAAATATGTACTTTAGCTGTGGATCTTAAATTTGTATCTTTAGATCTTAGGAGCTAGGAACCAGTATATTGTTCTTTAATCTTTACAGCAGCACCTGCTGAAAATTTATGGTTGCACAATCCAAACAATATCCCTTGACCCTGTCACTTTTATCTAGATGTTCCTGAAAATATTTACTTTCATTTTGAGCAAAAGAGTTAATAATGTGTCCATTGACAGGTCCTCCACCAGGATTGCATTTGTGGAATAGGAAAAAATGCTGATTAGAGACACAACCCTCCTCCTCCTCCTCTTTCCTTTGCTCTAAACCTCCTTCTCTCTATTGGTTTCCATTTCTTTGTATTACCTGTCTGGCTTATGGTATTGCTTTTCTGATTGTAGATCCAGTGAATGATTGGCTAATCTGTGAGGCTGGCAGAAGCTTCATATATGTGTAAAGCTCTGATCACCTAGACACGGGCCAAATGCTTCTTTAGCAACTTGGTAATGGCTTTCTGGAGACAGTGTGCTGAACCAATGTATTAGTAAACTGAGTAGGGGAATTTTCAGATTAATTTCTAATGGCAGAGTAGTATAGAAGACAAGCGTGTCCTGGATACACTTAAAAGTCACAGTGTATAATGTGCTCTGTCCTCTTCCACCATCTAACACCCACTGTTTACTGCTAAAACAAAATTTTCTAAGCCCCAAATCGTTTATCACAAATTGTATGTTTGCAGGTTTGAAGTCTAATGAGGAATGGCTTTATTTAAGGGATGTGTTTAGTGCTAGTCAAAGCTTCATTTAATTTGCTAACTGAAACTTAGAGTTTTACCTTTATAACAAAGACATCATTGACTTCCCTTGATATTAAGTGGTTGGAATTTGAAGTAACATACACTTCTATTTCTGTATTTGGACAATATGATTATACATGTGAACAGCTAACAAAAATGTATGCATTAATCTGTAAATCGAACCTCAGGACAGTATTTTGTTGATGTTGGAAATGTAAGCACTCTATTCAGGCTCTGGGTTTTGATTTTTCTCAATTGTTTTTATTCAGTTATTTGCACGCACCCTGCGGTTATAATTAAATGATGTAAATCTGTGTATTTGGAAACATAGATTCATTTGTTTTTAACTTCCCTCACTTTATATCATTGTGCAGGTACCGCTTCCTGCAACTATTCCGTGATTCAAAATATGGTTCCCTTGTTGTTCCCACAGAAGAATCAAAACTTATGATTCATCTGTTTCTTTTACAGCTCAGATGCAATCCACAAGAAATTAGCTAGTTGTACCCAAAATTTGGCCACTTCTTACAACCTTGTTCACTACCAGCTTTTGCCTGGGTTATTACAATAATCATATATATGATCTTTTCTAACCTTCAGCAAGAGTAAGTCTGGTAGTAAAAATCATTAAACTCCTCTGTTTAAACCCTTCAGTGACCTGACCCCACTCAATATAAATTCCCAAGGTTTTTACCTTAACTGACAAAGCTCTTTCTCATCTGACCTTTTGTTATCCTCTGATCTCATTTCTTACTAGTTCCCCCAGATTAATCTCCTCATCTTTGCCCTTGCACTTACTGCTTCTTGTTCCCAGATTGAACTTTGGACATATGAATAGCTTAATCTCTTTAGGTTAATATCCAAATGTCACCCTGTTAGGGGGCCATCCCTGGTGGCCTTCATGAGCTAGAATCTGCTCCACACCTGTAAGTCTTGGCTCCTTATCCTGCTTAACCTTGTAATCTGCGTTATCCCAGAAATGGTGTCTGTTTTGATCCCTGAAGTATTGATCAGTGACTGCCACATAGTAGCTGCATCATCATAATTTTTGAATGAGCCAGTATTTAGTTATTATTTGCCAGTAAGTCAATACATTAAACAGCCAAATACTCAGTACCCATCAGATTTGCTACTAACGAGAAATAATATTTTTCCTTTGTAGTTGTTTAACTTCTGAGTCTCAGGTTTAATTATTAGAATAAACTACATTTAATTTCAAAGGCTACTCTTGCTCTAATAAGACTTTCTATACAGAGTCAACATAGCATTCTACTAGTATCTGTTCTATATTTTTTCTTATTAATATAACTTCCATGTAGTTTAGTAGTAGATGTCATCTCTTTCTTTCTCCTATGTTATCACAGTGTTATGCCATCTCCAGTCCCAAGTTCTGTTAATTCACTACCACTTAGATTTGTGAAATTAAAATGTAAAAGGTTCAGTATGGTTTGGACAAATGCACAGTATTTGGTTGGAAAAAGCTTCCACTTTGTGCTGTTTCTGCCTCTTCCTACTGGTAGATAATCTTTGAGAGGATTTAGAACTGTCCATCTATGCCAGGTCTGAACAAATAGTCACTTTCAGTGTTCTGGGAAAAAAATCAAATTTATTACAGTTGAAACCAGAGATATAATCCCTCTCCCCAGAATTACAGTATCTGTGGGCTTAGAAATATAGTGGAGTAGAAGGGATTTGATATATTTTCCCTAGCCTTTTTCTTGGGTCCTTCCATTCATCCATCCAATGTTGCCCAACTCAGGGTAGCTCTTCTTATGTAACCTGGTTTTTCTTCATTATACTCTTTATATTACATTTTAATTTCCTTTAGTTTTAACATGTTTAAATTCCCCACTTAAATGTTTACATAGCCTTCCTGTCTTCTTTGCTATTACATACTGAGAACAGAGAATTGGGCCTGGCTTACTAGGGACATAGTAAATATTTATGTAATGAATAGATTAGTGGATGAATATCTCCAGGATAGAATACTTGACACTGCTGGGTTGCTGTTCATGGGTACATATATAATGAAGAATGTTTGTTTATCTTGTTTAATTCTCCTGATAGAATACCTGGTAGAGAATTTTGGAGTGAAAGCACTCTGTGGGATATTGTGAATAGAGATGGGGGTACAGGTGTGTGAGAAAATGTCTGCCTGGCACATGCCAGGTCCTGGAATTACACATACAGATGAACACATATTCTCACACACACACATTAATGACTTGGATGAAAGGAGAATAATTTTGAAATTCCTTGTGGTATCTTAGAGAAATACTTCCTTAAAAAATGTATTCTTTCAACTCAAGTTCCTTGAGATTCAACCAAAAAGTTTCATTTTTATCATGTTTGGAAAACATTACACACTGTTTTTTCTCTTTAAAATTTTGTAATGCACACTAGCATATTTAAGAGCAAGATATTCCATTTCAGTTAAGAGATTAAATGTTTTAAGCCAGAATTCTCAATCCTTTTGAGCCTATGACTATTACTCCCATTGTGTCTTTCAACATCCTACTGGTCTAGTGATCATGGAGCATGGTGTAAAACATAATTATGGGAAGAGAGGACATTGAATAGCTGCAGGGAGGAGCATCATCTGGCTTTGCAAGGAGTGAAAATTGCAGGAAAGCTGTTGCAGGGGTCTGAATGGAAGAGGATGAGGTCTATAAGCAAAGATCTTATGGTAGCCAAAACAAAAAACAAAAAGAAGCTGTATAAGAAATGATATCCTTATTGAAAGTCTCTTGCAGAAGGAGCTGAGGTGGTTAGTTAATAAATTTTTACTATAGCACTACGCTACAATACTTTGAAGTTCAAAGGGAAGAGCTTGACTTCATTTCTAAGCCGTCATGGTTCCTCAAGTAGACGAATGCCTGACAGAAATGTCTACGCAACTCTGATGCCTTGCTGTATTTATATTTATATGGGAAATCAAAATATTAACATTCAACTATTAGTATTTTGAAAGTACACATTTAAAAATAGATTTTTGAATTATATATGATATATGGATTTACATCAGGTGGACTGTTATTCCACTTATATGTGAGTGTAAATTTGTGTGTACATGCAAATGAACATTCTAGGACTGCTGAACCATGACATAATTGGGTAGCTTAAAAACAAGAGACTTTTTTTTTTTTTTTGCATTTGGAGGACAGATGTCTGAAATTCAATGGCTGCCATGACCATGGTCTTTGTAAGATTTTGACTGGAATCTTTCCTTTCCTTTTCCTAGCTTCTGGGTCATAGCTGTTAATCCTTGGTGTTCTTATGCCTGTAGCAGCATCAGTCCAACCTCTGCCTCTGGTTTCAGATGACATTCTCCTCACATGTCTTTTTGTCTGTGCTCAGAGTTTTTCCTTTTTCTAAGTACAGCAGTCATATTTGACTGAGTGTCTACCCTGCTCTTGTAAGACCACATCTGTACAAATTACATCTGCAATGACTGTTTCCAAATAAGGTCACTTCCAAGGCACTGAGTGTCAGGATTTTAACTTTACCTCTTCTAAGGCACAATTTAACCCATAACTGTGTGTGTGGTGTATGTTTGTGTGTATATATATGTAAGATATATCAGTATATGTGTAGACATTTGTCTTTCAGGTTTTGTTGTCACCTAATACTATGAAATTGTATTTACTCTTTCTGTACAAAAGATGGGCAAAGCCAGTCCTAGTTAAGCATTGGAATATATCATGGCTGCTCTGCAAGCTGCAAACTAATTCCTTGGCTACCCAGGCCTTCTCATTGTGCCTGGTGCATTCATAGGACATTGTCTCATGCTGAAGTTGGTAATGCAACACTATTTTTAAAAAAGTTATTCTGATAAATGTATTCTTCTTGGTCTAGAATTTCTTTATATTTTATACTTCAGTCACCCCTTCTGCTTTGTTATCAAAATATATTCTCTTTCAGGCTTTTTTGCTAAGCTGTTCTGAGCTAATTTTATTACTGTTTTGACGGCAGGAATCTAGCAGGATGGCCTTTCTGGAAGGCAAGCTTTACTGACTTTTCTAGGTTCATAAATATTAATAATGTGTTACTATGGCTCTGTGTGCTAAAACATTGTTCTGGGGATTGAACAAGAAAGGCATTTTATAATTTCATGCGGACTGGGAATAGTAAGGAAGGGGCAGTGAGATCGCTGGGAGCATATCTACATGCTACTGTTGTACATTGCTTGCCAAGAGTGAGACTTTGTCTTTTTGGATGCTCAGGTTGTCACTTGCATGATAGAGTTTGCTTTCTTAATTTGCACTTTATTTCTTATATTTATTTCATTCTTTACAAAAACAGTTACAAGAGAAGTGAGCAAGAATGAGAATTGGGACTGGGTAGGTTAGAGTTGTTATTGAGCTGTCCTCCTCCTTTTGATGAAAATTCCAACTCGCAATGGAAAGATACGAGCAATGCTTTTTGAGAGACTCTGGGTGACCAGGCCATCTTTCTTAAAAAATAGATTGAACCCTGTTAGTAGCATCTCATAAAAAATTTAGTTAGCTATAAATGTTTAAGGCTGTTGTGGCTGAGATCATTTGCCTTGTAGGGGAAAAAATGAGGTTGTTTCATGTTAAGTGCTTTGTTTTCTATCTATTCTTATGTATATCAGGCTGTGAAAACTCTCAATTAACAATTCCACCAGGGTGACTAAATGAGCACAACAAACTCACCTGAAAGACTGAAGAGGGGAAGGAAACAATAATGGAGATACATTTTTCGGAGGGTGTAAAGACATCTTCCTTCGTAATGTATTTTACTCTATTTTTCAGTATTTTTATTAGTATATATTTGTAATATATAGTAAGTACTTTTATCCTGGGAATTTATTTACCCAACGTTTAAATGCTAATTTTAATTTTACTTGGAGCAGAGTGCTTCTTCCTGCTTTTACTTTCTAAATAGACCCACCAAATAATACTCAGTTGTCATGTGTTACTAAAAATTAAAGAAATCTCTGGTGGAATGTAGAGTTGGGATGTTTTATGTAATTTGTACTATTCTTAAATGGGGAAAGGAAATAAAAAAGAAAACAGTGCTGAAAGGAACTTCCTGGGATGTCTTTTATTACTATTTGAAAAAATCTGACAAGCTTGCCAATTTGGAAATAACTATTCCTTCTCCTTGAAGGCCACTTGGAATTGTGGGTGTACTTAGGAGTAGAGGCGGAGGGTGAGGAAGGACAGAGATGGGAGGAGAGAAGACGGAGAGCAGAGGCTTGCAGTGCAACAAGAGGAGACTACTAGATAAGGCTAGAGTGATGTAAATGGTGAATCCAAAAAGGCCTTGAAGGTAAAGATAGTTCTAGATGTTACTCTGAGCAAGGTAGGAAGTGTTTTGAGAAACAGATTATAATTTATGATTTCAGGGAATGAGCCAATAAGAAAACAAGGATGAAAACAAAATCAGTTAGAAAGCTGTTGCAGCGATTCAGTTTTGGCTTGCACTACAGTTGTGGAATAGGAGAAAAAGGCACTGTAGGGGATTCAAGGAGCTTGGCTTGAGAATCTGGAAAGGTGACTTCCCTTTTGTTGGATGTGAATCTCGGGAAAGGATTGGACTTGGGGGGATTTCCTACAGTTCTTTCCTTTGCT
Source organism: Ctenodactylus gundi (assembly GCA_004027205.1). NCBI lineage: Eukaryota > Metazoa > Chordata > Mammalia > Rodentia > Ctenodactylidae > Ctenodactylus > Ctenodactylus gundi. The sequence goes on along the minus strand of PVKB01000537.1, from coordinate 451,904 downwards.
TACTTTTCTCCAACTATACTGTTTTTCTTACTCATAGAGCACACAAGGCTCGTTTCCACCCCTAGACCCTTGCACTTACTCTGCCATATACCCGGAGAGTTCTTTCTTTGGATATTTACTTGGAACCCATATGCAGCTCCAGAAATATCAACACTGACCATGAAGGAAGCCGTTCCCCTCTGTTCACCCCCACCCCCCACCCCCCACCCCCAAGGGCTACTATCTTTTTTTGGAATTCACTATTTTATTTCCTTATAAAAAAAAGTCCTTCAGGATGCTAATATCTGTAGGCAGATCATATAATTTACTTAGCACTGTCTGGATATCCTTAGTAGATGGTCAGAAATCCTTGTCAATTTTATTTGCTGCTGCGTCTTCAAAATTGGGATGACTGCTGGCCATGGGATGAAAATGTGTTTATGACATCAGTGAAAGACTGAATTCAAAACAATCCAAAAGTATGTAAATTATGAAGAATACATGCACTTCGTTTAAACACATATCATTTATTAACTTTTTAAAATAAAAAGACCCAATTAAAGATGAGAAGATAGGCCACAAGAAAGAAGAAATGTGAAATAAATTTAACCAATAAAAGATCATTCTTCAGAATGTACTAGAAACCTCTAAATATCAATAATAAAATCATAAAAAAGAGTGAAATGTTAAGTCTTTAGTATTATTCAGAAAATGTGTTTGGCCAATAAAAATTAAGAGGCTCTTAATATTCATTATCATAAAAGTAAATTAGAAAACACTTCTGAGATGTAATTCCTTACCCAATATTGGTCAAAATTTATAAATTATGACAGTAATAAAAAGTAAGATGAGGAGCACACTTCTTTGGAAGGTTTACACTCACCTTAAAAATAATTTGATGTTATCTGTAAACTTTGAAAATACACATCTTTATATATAACATTAGCAATACCATTCTTCTGTATATATTGAGGAGAAACATTTGCACATGTACACCAAGAAACATGTTTAAGAATATAGACTGGCACAAAACTGGAGAAAAATAATCCACAACAGTAGTATAGTGTGACCATTTAAAGCATTTTGTCAACTTGAAAGGATTAGAGTACACCTGGATAATCTGTAGGGCAGAGCCTTGGGTGTGTGTGATTGATTTATGGGCCAGCATGAGAGAAGTAAACCCACCCTGCATGTGGGTGACCCAGCCAACAGACTGACACCTTGAACTAATTACAAATGAAAGGAAGAGGGAAGATTATCATAACTTACTGCGGGAGTGCTCTAGCTTTTGCCTTCATCCCTGAACACTGACTTGCTCCTGTCATCACATTGCAAATCTCCATCACAGATTTAATACGGTTTTAAGGTCTTTGCTGTCACCTTTGGACATTGCTCTGTGGCATAGACTCACACTGGCTGCCCTGCCCTCTTGGACTGGTGTTCTTCTAACTTGTGTCTGAGCAGCTACTGGACCCTCCAGCTTCCATACCTAGAGTTAGCCATTTTAGACTCTGTCTTTGGCCTTGTAAACCATCCAAAATTTTCTCTCTCTCTCTCTCTCTCTCTCTCTCTCTCTCTCTCTCTCTCTGTGTGTGTGTGTGTGTGTGTGTGTGTGTTTACGTATATATGGTTTCTATTCACTTCTCCAAGAAACCAAGCTAATAGATTGTTTGACCCATTAATAGATGGAAGCATTATATGGCTGTCAACATAAGTGAAGTGATAAGGTATTTAGTAACAGATGAATTTTAAATACAGATAACTGGGAAGAGGCATAGCAAGTGGCAGAAGAAATCATACAGATCATTCCACTTATTTAAGATCAAAATAGATGGAATTTAGCCATCTGTTTATTGACATATATTCATATATCGTAAAAGTATAGAGAATACTATGAAAATGAATAAAACATTTAGAATAATGATCACCAGTAAGAGAAAAGCGATAAACAGAGATTGGGGAAGATGTTAAATGCCTATATTTTGCTTAAAATTGTTTCATTTCTCAGTCTGAGAGATGCTAGATGTTTGAATTTAGGATTATGTAAATTTCACGTATTGTACAATATTGTTTTCTCATGGTTTCTATGAAAAATTTAAAAAAGGAATAAAAATAGCAAAATGGGAATGGTGCACTAACAAGTATAGACAACCCTTTAAAGGAGATTTCTTGGAGAAGCTAATGTCTTCTGTGGAAAATGTTATTTGATGTCTTAATATTGGGTTAATTTCTCCTGCTTTTCTGAAACATTATGAACTACCCCCATGTGCCAGCTACTATAACAAAATACCAGTGATGATGAACTGACAGAAGACAGTTTTAGGTTGGATGACAATTTTGGAGGTTCCAGTTCTACATGGTCTCATTGCTTTGGGCCTTTTTTATCATGGGAAATATTCCACTGGTGGTGTCATTTTAGTGGTACTCAAAAAAATATTTTGGGTTTTAGGTTATTTGGAACTTCAGGGTTTTTTTTTCAGATTAGAGATGCTGACCTATACTGTGCCTTGTATCCAGTAAGAACATGTCCCAGTTAGGTGCTGATGGTTATTATATCACAGTAAACTTAAGTTGTGTATATCGTTTGGCTATTATATTGACCTAGTGTGATAAGACTTTTTCCTGATGTCATGGGTATTAAATGGTGGATTTTTTTCTGTTTATTATAATGCCTGCATGTATGCATACATATGGACATGCTTACATGCTTCTCGGAAAAGTTATCACTCAGTGCGTACATTTTCTTAGCAACAATTTGTGGTAAATATAGGGAAAATTTTAAATGTCTGTGGCGTGAACATGTTGGGAAATCTTGTTTTAAAGCTCCAGCGGTCACTTCTGTACTGATGGAACTAAAACTATTTAGCTTTTCATCTACCCAGAATGAAGAAATTGTTGGCAAGAGCACTAAAAATGACTCTTAGGTGACTTTCAAAGTTCAGGCTCTTGTAGTACCATTGTAGCTTTGTAAATTTGATGCCTGGCCTTTGGAAAGGCTTGGATGCAAAGCTGGACAATAGCAAAGAGTCCATAACATTAAACTCTTATATCTTCACAATGTCAATATGGGATAAAGAATCAGATCAAATTTTAGAAACTGTTGCCAAGACAGTTTGAGCTTTGGTTGTCACTCATGAGTCAACCCCGGAGTCACTTGATAATCTTGACCTCATATAGATGGCCAGGTATTGGAGAGAACAGAATGGTACACCCGTTCAGAGATTCTCAAAGGTAGGGATTCTAATGTCATGTAAATCTCTTTTCTGAGCTCCACCCCGTATTGAAAGTACGGGCAGCCAATGTTCTATGTCACCTGACTCTGTTTTGAGGTTATCGAAGAGATCCTGTTTGTTGCCCAAACAATTGGATGTCTTTTCTTCTTGAAATATTGTATTAGTCAATTTCATAAGCATTTTGTGAAATATTGTTCTTTCTCTAAATTATTCAAGCCACCATTTCTTCATCTTTTAGCATCCTGTTTTCCTCATCTTTAAAATATTGATCTTTACTTTTATTGTATTACAATGGAGGTCTTGCCCTGCACCTAGTCAGAAAGCAAGGAAGCTTGCTTTAACCTTGTGTCTGTGAGCTCAGTTTCTTAGGGATTTATCGCTGTTCTCTTATCCTTAGATGTTGGCCTATTGTGATGTTACTGAGCACTTCAGGACTCCTCATTTATGTGGATCTAACCTAAGCTCATGGGTTTTAAATAAAGCAATTCTTTCTGTGCCTGGTCCTCCATCCCAAGTTTACACAGCTTTGTGTATTATATAAATGACCACAGAAGTAAATTTTTGGTATCTCTCTTGACTTTTCCTTGTACAACAAAAGGTAAAACAGAATAAAATAATATATTGAACTGTGATACTTTGTTCTAAATCAAGTTACCTTCTTTGTTCTGTGAGCCATCATGGCTTCATGAATAACCCTTGGAATTTTCTAAATTTCAATAAACTGGAAACTAAAGTGATCTTGGATACAAAAGACAAATTTGAGGTTTTGTAGTGGGAGTGAAAAGGAAAGACCAAATTATGGCATAACTAACTCAATTAATTTTAATCAATTGAGTAATATTATTATGAAATTATTATTTGTCAAGAGTTTTCCAAGGATTGCATCAGGGAGAATATGATGCATTAAATTTTGTCTCCAAGCAATTTGTAGTTAGGAAAAAGAGATAGGTAAATGCACATTTGTGACAATGCTTAGGATAGTGATGTTTGAATCCTGTTGAGCAGCTGGTGGTTGGGCAAGACTTGGAGGATAAATAGAAGGTAGTCATCTTTTGTCCCCATGTGCAGGGTATAGCCTGTATAAGTAGATTTGACTTTGGGAAGGCTGAGGAGTTCAACTGTCTGACATGCTGAATTTCCGGATTCTGGAGCGTCATGACAGGCACAAAACTTAGCAGTTCAGAAGTGAGGAATGTGATTTGTAAATGGAAATATAAAGCTATATAACCCGCTATGTTGGACAAGTTTAGGTTTAGGTGATAGTAGGTCTTGGAAGTGGTACCTCCATCTTTCCTAAAGCGAGCCTTAGGTCATAGGAGAACAGACTATTTAAAAAATATGGGACTGTTCTACTGATGCAACATCATAGCTCTGAACATGAGACAAATTCAATCTAGGATCTTGGCTTTGTAGTTTACTAGGTGGGTTCCTTTAGGTAGTCTTACTGAGTTGCTGTTTCTTTGTGTCTAATGATACTTTTAGACACATTTTTGAAATTACATCTGTGTGATGATGCTTGGCTCTCATGTTCCTTATTAGCCTGAATGATTTTTAATATGCTAAGTACCTAGAAAATGAAATTTACTTCATACATGCCATGTTTATTATCATCACTATTGTTACTGTTATTATCATCAATAGATTAAGGCATAGGCAACAAAAGATGGAAAATAGACAACAATACTTGGAGGCTAATTGAAAATTAGATTTTGATCCATTGACTTAACGTTGGAAGATTGCAACATATAGCCATTAAGGGGACAGAAAAATATTTTGTGCTGCCTCTCTTAACAATAACTGTGTTGTCACAGCACTCGAGAGACTGAGGCAGGAGGATTGCCATGAGTCCAAGGCCAACCTGGGCTCCATAGTGAGTTCAGGACCAGCCTGGTCTACAGAGCAAGACCTTGTCTCAAACAAGGAAACAAATAAACAAAAAAACAATGACAACCCAAACCCAACCAAACAAACAAAAAAGCCAGTAATAACTGTGGTGGTTGGAATTCTGTATCCCCTGTGCTTGGACAAATCACTGTAGACTTAGCTGAATTCTACAAGAGGTTATTTTTCCTGATCTGAGTCCTTCTTAGTTGGCACAACCGCTAAGTGTGTAGGAGGAAAGGGGAAAATGCATATTTTGATTTGGGTAGAACAAAAACTGCCTCGGGATAATGTTTAAATGCATGACCACTAACCAGAACCAATCACTGCAAACTTTCATGGGAAAACATTGAAATGGCTAAATCCTTGGCATAAGTGCTTTACAGATCTAAGTGTTTGCTTTTTATTGAGAATACACGAGCAATCCAGTTTTCTTAGCTGAATTTATTTAAAATGAACTAATAGGTTGGAGTTCACCAAGCAGAAAAACTAGTTCAAAATTAGAGAGAATATTCCTTCATTAAATACTTTTTTAGTGTTTGCCACATGCAAGGCATAGTGCTGGGTGTGGAAAGTAATGCAGAGTAGTCAGAGGCAGGACCCTATCCCTAGTTTATCAGAAGAAATAATACATTCCTAGCACTTGGCTTTGTTTTACAAGCAGACCTGAAGCGGCAAGAGAAGTGATGGGAGAATGGTGAGAGGCTTTCCACAGGTGACTGCCTAAGTTTGTGTCACTGTTCTGCTTGCTTTAAGCACTCTTTTCAGATGAGTATAGGGCCACGGAGTCTCTGTGAGGTACCAAACTCTAAAATGGAAATTGCTTTCCAACTGTTTAATTAGTTCATGCACAAGCGTTTCTTCCTCATCAATCACTGTCTCCTGAGGGTACCTGTTCTATGCAGTGTGTATGCAAGCATAGTCTTTTTTTATCGTTTCAATTAATGTTTTTTTCCCCTGAAGTCTTAAGTCCTTCTGCCAGACAGGTATGTCTGTGCCATTACAGGAGAAAATTTCTCCTTGCTTCCACATTTTTTTTTTTTTTGATAACCTGGGCCATGTTAATCTGCTTTATTAGGCTTTTGTTTTACAAGCTGTAAACTGGATTAATACAAGCTCTACTCAAACTCCTGGTCTTTTTGAGGTGAACCTAGGGATATAACAAGGAATGCACTTGTTTCAAGTGCACATACAATCGTGAAATTAATTCACTTGGGTCTTTGGGGTTAAAGACTATCCCAGGCTTCCCGATGGCTGGCGTGTTCTTACTGTATTTATTTATTTATTTATTTTTGCCTCATTCTCTTCTTAGTCTGAAAGCTGAATAATACCTGGGGTGATCAAGACAAAAATTGTCTTATCTTTTTTGTGGAACTTATTGCCTTAATTTTAATGCCATATATCCACAATTGTTTGAATACTTAACTTTTATCTATTTATGTGTTTTTTTTGCAAAGCTGTGTATAACCAACCTATAACCCTTCTATCAGATTTTTAATATTATAGTAAGAAATTAAATTACTTTCTTGCTATCCTGTTTCATTCTTGGTCAATATTCTTGCCACGAAGAAAAGGTTATTTTCAGGTTGTAACTGATGATTTTTTTCCCCCTTTACAGTTCATTTGTTCAGTGAAACAAATACAGTTATTGGTTGCTGCCAGGAGCTAGTCAAAACATATTGACTCAGGTGCAAGTAATTTATCCACTTTATAGAAGAGAAAATTGAGGCATAAAAAGTTGAATATTTAGGTTCTGGTCACATAGATGGTTATTTAAAGTTTCATCTTTTTTATTTTTATTTATCTTCCATATATATATATATATATATATATATATATATATATATATATGCATGATGCATAATGTTTACATTGAACTTGAGTGTGTTATGGACATCAAAACTGTAAATCCTTCCCCTCCCCCTTTCTAGCCCTTCCATACCCTCCTCTCCCATCTCTTACTATAACTCTTATTATTTGGTGCTATAAAATGACTGTATTTTGGGTTTCTCATAGTAGAGAAACCACTTGATATTTTATCTTCTGCCTTCTGCACCTGACTCATTTCATTGAGCTTGATGGTCTCAAGTTGCGTCCACTTACCTACAAAAGCCTCCAATCTATCTGTGGTTGTGGAGAAGTAGCCTTCTGTTGTGTGCATATACTACAATTTTTGTATCCATTGGTTTATCTGTTGATGGGTATTTTGCTGTCTTCTGCATTTCAGCTTTTATTAGTTCTACTGCTATGAACATAAGTATGCATATATTGATTTTATAATTCAGAAAAGGCAAGTACTCAAAAAATACACAGTAAATTTTTTCTTGAGGTCCTGGGAATTGAATTTAGAATTTTTACATCCTCAGCTCATTTTTCATTTTTTATATTGGGACAAGGTGTTACTAAACCACTCTACAGCCTCCCAGTCTGGACTTGTACTTGAGATCCACCTGTTTCAGGCTCCTGGAATGCTGGGATTTCAGGTAAGCATCACTGTGCCCAGCTCCTGGTTTCTTCTTAATTCTCATAGATATATGGTCACTTTCAAAAATGATATTTGCTAGTCTTGACATGTCTCTAGTAGGATTCTAGAGAGCGCAACACAGTGAAATAGAATTTTGAGGGAATACCAAGGAAATATATATTATGTCACGTGAGGTGTGATAAACACATATACGTCTCAAAGTAGGTAATTTGAAATAGAGTTCAAATATGGCTATCCTAAGCTTTTCTTGATTGGTGCAGCTTTTATCTTTTTCAAATTAAAACAATTTACATGTTTTGAGCTTTCTATTCACTCATGTTTTGTTTACTTTTTTATTTCTAATTTTCTCCGCGGTGGAAACACACTGGTTAAATTCAAAGTGGAGATGAGACATAGGAAGCCTACACTGAGTGCAGCAAGTATGTCTGCATAGATGCTGGAGATTAGACATGCCTTTCATAGACCTGATGTAACAGCGTTTGCAAATTAAGAATTGCTTGTGCTCTTTTGTACACAACTTTTGCTGGTTTGTTTCTTTGTTTAGTGGAGGCCATGCCAGCAGTCACTGGAACTTCATGCCTCTGCACAGTATCTGGGCACCACCAAGAAAATCTTTTGGATAGATTCATCTTTCACGCATCGAGCATTTCTACTTTGCCTCTGCCAGTGGATGTTTCTACTCTCTCATTGCTGCTCTTTTCTACGAGAAGCTATTTGCTTTCCCAAAGGACAGACAATAGCCAAATGGGAGAAGAACTTCCTCTTTACTTTGGTTCCAAGTAGAGTTTCCAGGGATCAAATTCCCTTTTAATAAAATGAACCAATTATAGGAATAAGAGAGTGATTGAAGAACCATTTTCTTAATTCAATTCCTAGCGTCTTCTAAATCAGTTGCCTGTGTGAATTGTTACCACAAGGGCTTTGCTAGCAGAGAAGTTTCTGTGGACAGGATGAGGTAAAATTCACTAGTGTGAGTCCTTGTTATTATTTTTATACCACAGGTGTCACATACACATTTGAATGCTTTGCGGTACAAACACAAAGAAAAAGAAATCAAAGGACCAAACTTTATCAAACCCTCTTCATTTACCAACAGTCTTTCAGTTTCTTTCCAGGTTGGTGACAGGTCAAAGACAGATGAAATGTAAGAAATGAATGAATAAAAAATAAATTTGAAAACTCAAATACAATTAACAATGGAAGTTGTCAGTAGAAACAGCTGGGAACCTTAGAGACCTGGTACTGTGTCAACTGTAAGAAACCTCAGAGTCACATTTTCTCTTATTATGAGTGAATTGGTATTTAGAACAAGTCTTAGGGATTGTAAGCCACAGAGTTTGTCTAAATTTTCATGCTAAAAATGCTACTCTGATACTGTAAGTCTTTTCTTGAGCATGCAGTGATATTTGCTGGTAGGAATGTGACCTTCTTAGATTTCTTCTAGTGTAATGGGTATTTTTTGGTTTCTACTTCCCTACTTTCATGCTTATATAACTTGCCAGTATCTCTTGGAGCCATTCTAAAATAGGAATCCCAGGTCATTGTAAATTCTAATGGAAACTGGAATTATTATTCAGGAGCAGAATTCAATGAAGAGTTATGGTCTCCCAAATGCTAATCAAATGAATTTTCTTCTGTGGAGGTGAAAAGTACAGACTGTTCAACTTTTATTTCAGTTCCCAGTGTACATCACAGCAACCACAGCACTGTTGTTCTAAGTCCTAGACAATCATAGGGGGCATTTGTAGGAGAGGACTTAGTAGTAGTATTGTTTACTTCTTAACATAGGCAAGATAGTTTCAAGCAATTTCATTTAATCCTCTTTGCAACTCTGAGCCATTTTGTTTTGTCTACGTGTTACACTTGAAAGCTGAACTTCATAAATTTTCCTTTAAGCTAATTAGTTCCAAACCCTTGGGTGAGGGGAGAGTTAGAAGGAGGGCTTCTTTGGATAACTGGCCTCTAGGCTACTAATTAAAAGATAAATACGAGTTTACCTGAGTGAAGAGGGGAAGGAAGAGCATTCTCAAAAGAGGAAGAACATGATTTGCAAAAAATCTGTAGTAGGAGAGAGATTAAAAATAAGACAAGTGTGGCTGGAGGGTACAGAGGCTGAGAAGTGTCTTGTGAGCTGAGACTGAGGCTGTAGTAAGGGCTCCACCAGCCAATGTTCTGCTGGTCATTGGAAAAAAATTTTAAGCAGTAAGAAGCCATCGAGAAGATGGAGTATGGCCTTTTGCCTGCACAGATGCACTTTTTCAATACATGGCTCTACTTGCAGTGTTGAGAACTGGTTGACTCAGATGATCAGCTCAACCATTTGGGTGAAATACAGTGGGAGTTCACTGGAGCTTTTGTGGTAGAAATGGAGAGACAGAGACAGTTTCAGGACAAGGGTAAAGTTAATAGAAATTATTTATAGGAGGGTGAGAGATGGTGATAAAGAAGGTTATTATGGTGACACAGAACTCTGAATGACATAATTGAATGGATGATGGTGTCATTGTAGCGATAGAGAATGCTCAATGAAGGCCTTCTGTTTAATCGTTGCTGTTTTCTTCAGTGATGGGAATCAAATGCCGGTCTCACTTGCAAGGCAAGTGATCTGCTGTTGAGCTACCTCCTCAGCCCTTTTAAATTTTTTATTTTCAGATAGGATCACAGTGAAGTGCCCATGCTGGCCTTGAACTTTCAGTCCTCCTTTTACGTCCTCCTGAGTAGCTGGGATTTTTTTTTTTTTTTTTTTTGAGATAGAGTCTTGCTCTGTAGTGCAGGCTGTCTTCGAACTCAAGCAATCCCCCTGCCTCAGCCTCTCAAATATAAGGATTACAGGTGTAAGCTATGATGTCCAGCTGTTATGTGATGCTGGGGGATCAGTCTGGGGCCTCAAACTTCCCAAGCAAGTGCTGTAATCACTGAGCTGTGCCCCCAGTCCCCAGCATTGTTTTTAATTGCTGCTGGAGTAGAGGCACGAGTCACATATTTATCCTTGCACGTGCTTCTGACACACCTGTGACTGTAATGAAAGAAATGTATGAAGGCTGCCAGGTGTATGAATCTGGACTGTACAAGAGAAATCTGAGTAGCGAAGAACTGTGGCACTTATAGGCCAAGTTATGGCAAACCAACCTGTGAGGAGGAGCAGTCAGATTAGGCAGGAGACAAGCAGGATGGCTGTTTTGTAGAAGCAAAGAGAATTGATGTTTCAGAGTGTAAGCAAGTGAGTGAACAACTGAGCTGAGGAAGGAAACGTTTCTCTTGGTTTTGGTAGCATGATGGTTAAGGGGGATCCTAGCAAGTCAGTTCAGAGGTTTAATAGGGTTAGAAGTTGGGTTCGAAGAGGTTTACAGATAAGAACAGAGGTCAGGTGTGGTAGTGTACACCTATAATCCCAGAACTCTGGGAGGCTGAGACAGGAGAATTTTAGATAAAGGCCAATCTGGGAAACTTTGGAACTTATTGAGAGCCAGTCTCAAAAGATAAAATAAAAATAAAAAGGGCTAGGGATGTAACTCAGTGCACAGATTCTGGGTTCCATTCCATCTCTAGTACTGGGGGGGGGGGGAGGTGACAGTATAGAGGGGCATACACAGCTCTTTTTCCTATAGGAGGAGAGTTAGAAAGTATAGGATAGCAGGGCAGTATTGTAGGTATGGTGCTTAGGGCTGAAAGAAAACTGAATGAAGGCACATTTTAGCTTTATGTTACTACAATGAAATTACCTGACATAATTGACTTAAAAAGAGAAAAGGTTGTTTTGGCTCACTGTTTTGGAACGTCCAATCTAGGATTAAGTGGGCTCATTGCTTTGGGGCTCTGGTGGGCATGCTGGATGGCAGAGGTGGGGAGCACGTGGTGGAGCACGTGACTCACCCCAGAGCAAGGAGGCAAAAGGAAGAGGAGAGGGCCTCAGCCCCACTGGGCCCTTCAGGAGCACGTTCCAGTGATTTACGGGCCATCCCCCAGGCTGCAGCCCCATGGGTACGCAGAGCCTCCCAGCAGTACCGTCCCGGGTACCCAGTCTAACAGATGGACCCTTGGGGCACCTTCAGCATCCTACCTCTTGTAGAAAGCTAGAATGATCTGAGAAGAGAATAGATAAAAAAGGGCCTTGAGGTGGAGATGCATGGGCTGCTTAAACAAGAGCAAGATGGACAGAATGCGGCTGAGTGAGGGCGATATCTGCAGATTTTGCTGCAGATATGATGGGAGCACTTTGAGAACTTCTGAAAGATGGGCTAATGTGCCTTGTTCTATGTCTTCACTGGGTTATCCTATTAGATTATTTTGCAGACTATATTGAGAGGAGGCAGGAATGAAAGGGCCGTGGATAGGACCAAAGAAGACTGTCTCTTCCGCTGTTATTGACCATACACTGTATGCTGTGCCTCTGTGATCTAGGCTAGCAGAATTGCCATTTGGAACTGGGTGAGGGAAATGTGGTCAGTTCGCAGATGCATCTTGAGGGAAGAGCTGGTGAGATTTGTTAATGAGTTGGATGTGAAAGTGCACAGAAGAGACGAAGTAAGGAATAACTGATGATTTTTGCAAAGTGGTGGGATGAGATTGGCAGTACAGGAGAAGGAGCATATTTGAAAGCCAGCAATAATACCTAAGCTCTGGACTTCCACAGGGAAACAGTGATTTCTCAGGCTTTTCTACTCAGAACCTTTTCAATCTGGGCATCAGAATAGAAACTGACTCATAGTTTTATAAAATCCTAGTGAGTTGTACAACCTTATCGTTCTGTGAAATAATGACTGATGAATAATAGCTCAGTAATTGTTTTTACTTTATTGGTATTGATACATTCCTCTTATAGACAAGTCACTTCCAAAAGCAGATTTATTATATTTTAATAAGCTTTGTGGATAACCTTATTCAGGATATTGGAAGACATTATATTTAAAGAACAATAGCAAAAATTATCTCTCATTACAAAATTAGTTATTATAAAATCCTTCTGAGGATTAAAAAAATCCATCATCAGTTATCGCCCTATGACGTGTATTCAGCTATTTCAAAATTAAATCTTTGGTCCCAATTGTAAGATTTTAGAAAGTTAAACATAACCTTGGAGAACTGTCTAGAGGAAAGTCTAGAGATTTTTGAGATTTAATTACTCCTTTTACAAACTAAACTTGGGTCATTTTCAGAGGTATAATTTGTCTCTTGTTATTAAATTAACTGAATCATGCAATAAAATATTATTGGAGACTGTGGTGCTCACCTAGACAGATGCTGTTGCTGTAATTATTGGTAGGGCCAGGTAGCCAAATAATCTCATATCAAAAAGTGTACTGGAAGGAAAGAAAAGCTAGCCATTCTTTCAGCCATTTCCTAATACCAGGATTTATTTTACTGTTTGCTATAGTATCTCCAGAGTCCATTGTTTCGTTATTGCAGCGACCTCAGTGCCCACAAGTGAGTACTAGGATCCACTGATCTGTGCTTGGAGTGGTTCTGATGATGAACCAGGGAGGAAGGGTGCGGAGGGTTGGAGAGTTCATGTCCCAAAGGGACCCGAGCTGAAATAAGTCCCCTTACATGTTTTGTGTCTGGCGACTTAAAGATGTGGTGCCCGTGTTATTAACATTTTCCTTCATTTAAATAGCAGAGGCAACTTTCCCAGTTGAAGAACCTGCACCATAGGTTTTCTTTCTTGCATCCAGCTGTAATGCTGATCTTTATAAAGACATCTATACCTGACTGCCCAGGCAACATTCCCAGGAAATAGGCAGTTGAGGGGGCTTGAAATTTCTTTGAGTGCTCTTTACCTCCCACTGTTGCTAATGACACACCTTTTACCCAGTTCTGAGGGAAGGTACTCAGGAGGGAATTTTGCGGCATCTCCGTGGGTTGCTGTTGATGTATGGGTCTGCTCTTACTCCCATTTCTTGAGAAGAAAGCCGTAGATTTCAGTGCACTCTTTTCAAGTTGCTGAAGTCACTCTTTCAGTAGGATCTCAGGGGCTCCCTCAGTTACCTGTACTGAAATTATAGGGGACCGCTGCAGCTGCCTCTTTCTATTCAATCAAAAGAATGGAGGTATGAGGTAGTCATTAAAGCAGCCCATTTAGTGGAAAGTTTCCTCAAGGTGATTGTAGTCATCTTTGTTGAATGCCTGCTGTTGAGCCGGCACTCAGGCAGGTGCTGCTCTGATGTCTCTGTGAGTACCTGCATAGACACTGAGAGGGAAGGTCAGACTCCTGGTGAGACAGCATCAGCTTCATCTCTGAGTGCACTCGGCATTGCTGATTGTGTGGCTTCTGCAGTCACGGTCTGCCTCATTTGTCTCACTTACTGTAACTGCCCTGGTCGCTGTGCCATGGACAGGCCTCCCCTGGGCATTCTGCTAATGACGGCTTGTAGCTCATTTCGTCCGAAGTCTCAGCGGGCAGCGCTGACCTGTGTGGCCTCATTGGCACCGTACGTTTTCTTTCTTGCATCCAGCTGTAATCTGATTTTTATAAAGACATCCATACCTGAGATCCCAGTCTTGACATCTCAGCAGATAACTTCTTGCTGAGTTACCCTCACGTAACCTTTTAAAAAGATATTTCATAGTTGTGAGACTTGACCCCGAGAGGCTTACTGCTCAAGGTCAGAGTTGGTGTTTGGACATGAATTCACAGCCACTTTCTATTTGCTATACTGCGTTGTCTAGTCCATTACATCTTACTCATTTGTGATTCAGCTGCTCTTTGTTTGAATGCCTAGCCAGTATTCAAATTTCACATCTAATAGACAAAATAATGTGTTTCTTGAATCTGACTATGTTCAGAAGGTGCTTTTTAAAATCTTGCCTAAGGCTTCATGAGTCCTTGTCCTACTTCCTAGGGGTTTATGTATCATTAGTCAGTATCTTTGGCTACACATTTGAGAAGTTGGCCACATACCTTGTCTGGGGCATGCGATTCCCTTGCACTGCAATGGTGGAAATTCATGTCTTTCTAGGGGTTTATGCTCTTCTGAGAGAAGGAGCATTTCTACCCTGAGTTGTGCACCACCATCAACTCTACTATTTCATGAGGCCGGACTTTAATTATTTTTTCACTTCTTGAAGCATATTTTTTTCCCAAAGAATTATCTTAGTTGTTTGTCTGTTTGTTGTCTGGAAAGCATTTTCCTGTCAGATTCAGGCTGTACGTGGTGATTAGGAAGAGCAAAATTAGGAGAAGGAATGCCAGCTGAAGAGGGAAGCAGAAATTTTGTTTCATTATCTTGACTATAATAATTCTTTGAAAACTAGAAATCAGAATCCATGCAGACTATTGTTTCTCTATATAGCAGTCAGTCGGCCAAATCTTTGCAGGAATAATCTATTCAGTATCCCACTCAGGACTGTAGTATCCAGAGGAGGTATGTGAGGCCTTATACCTCCTGTTTTTATATGAACAATAAATCTTCTGTATCATTTATTTATTAAAAGCATACTTATTTTCCTTCAAGCACACAATTATCTTTGATGATATGCACATAGACCCGATCAGTTATTTACTCCCCTTTGAGAAATTGGGTTTGAGATTCTTTCCAGGTAACTGGTAAGAAGTTTTGGCTATTAATCTGGAAGGAACAGGAGGCAGTAAAGGTAGTTGCTTGCTGAAAGTAAAGGAGAGGAGTCCATGGGATCAGCCCCCTAGGCACAGCCGTTTTTGTAACACTGACCTTTGACTGAAGACGGCTGAGCACATCAGTGGTGGATGCTGGCTGCCCATCGTGGGCAAATGTAGAGCTTGTACAATAGGAGAATTGTAGAAAACTCCTTTGCCACGGCTTTGCTCCTCCAAACTTAGGTAGTAGAACACCAGCGCCTGTTGTCCCTTAGCTTCTCTTCATCTGATTTCTTTGGATTGAGTTTATGATTTGTTTTATTTCCCCTTTGAACCTATTAGAAAGAAACAACTAAGTGGATTAATAAAAAAGAAGTCATTGCCTCAGAAAGTAAAACTTGACACCTGTTTGGCCTGGGATTGTGTGCTTGAGTTGCTAATGGGTGCTTCAGCACTCGGTGCTTTGCAGATTTGTTGAGCTCACTGTGTCCAGCTGCTTTCTTTTGGCTTCAGTTGTACGTTTATTTATATTTCAGTATCTTAGCAGCCAACCTCTCTGAGCAAACAGTGAGTTTTGGTCTGTAGGACTAGGGTAACCATCTCAACATTATTTCACCAAGGGTGGGCAGACATTTTTTAAGGTGTGATACCTTTCAATATAACTGTTTGCTTGCATTTCCATTTGTATGGTATTTGGTTATTTGAAGTAATTTTTATAAGAACAGAAGTGAATAAGGACATGTTGCTGAGATATGTTTTAGGTTTCGTAATTATTGCTGTTGCAATTCTGGAAATCTTTTTGCACATATTTTTCTTGCCTGTTTTAGTCTTCTTTACCAAAGATGAGCAAGTGTAAGGAGATGAATCAAAAAAGTAACAGAAAATGTAAAATTAAAAAATGAAAAGTTCTTAGAGATATATCTATTCATATACATGAATATGTTCATATATATATATATATATATATATATATATATAGAGAGAGAGAGAGAGAGAGAGAGAGAGAGAGAGAAAGTGAGAAAAAAGAGACTATCTCTCATATCTACCTATCTGTTACATCTGTCTATATTCCTTTTTAAGCCTGGTATAGCAGAAAGTTGAAATTTGTTTTCATCCTTTACTTTGGAGTTATTCCTGGTTTTCACAAACTTCTGTTTTCTCTGTTGTTTTAAATAACTTAGAATTTGTCACATTGGCTAGGAAAAGTAAACCTCCTAAGTTAGAACATTTGCTTTAGGTATGCTATATTCTAAAATAAATTGGCCATTGTCCTGGGGTGATTTTAGAAAGGTGAATCAGTAATATACAGTTTCCCTGATTTTCTTATGGGTAGCCTAGAAAAATGCCACAGTTCAAGATTGAAATTATTAACTTTGGAATTCTACATAGAGAACTTGAAGAAATTTTATTTGCGCTCACTGTCTCGTGCTGTGCTCTACTAAAACTCCTCAGTGAAGGAATGAGAGAGACAGAGAGAATAAGGGGATGTAAATTGTTCCAAACATATGATTGCACGACATTTTCTGAGTGTAATTTGCCTTCTTTTTCTATTGTCTGTCTTCTGTCACTAGTCTGTGCTGAGGATTAAACCCAGAGTCTTTCCCATTCTAAGCATGTGCCCCAACCACTGAGCTCCACTTTCAGCCCCTTATTAAGATTTATATACAATGAAGCATAGTTATTTAGTTGAATACATTGTGACCAGTGTATTCACTTATAAACACCCTCCATTTAGACACGAGGAATTCTTTAATTTCAGAAAGTTCTTAGGCTCTTTCTTATCACTCGAGAAAATTCCTTTAGCCCTCCCTCCCTCTTCTGTAATTGATAATAAGCAAGAGCTAATTCCTATCTGCTCTTCTTCCACCAAATGATAGCCCTGTCTGTGTTATATTGTTTTCCAAGATTTAGTACATCAATCTTTTTAATATTGTAAGTGATTTGTAGTACTTATTATGGGTTTAAGTAGCATGTCACTGAATAATGGAGTCAAACATTTTCTCTTATGCTTATTAGCAACTCATACTTTGTTTTGTGAGGTGTTCATCCGGGCATGTCAGCAATTTTAAAAATTACTTTGTCTTATTGCGATTGATGGACTTACTTATGATGAGTTGGTGGCTCAGTAGTTTTTTTTTCAGTATATCTTGTATTTTCAGTTTACCAAAGTGTTTCTTTTGAAAAGTAGTAGAACTTTTAAAATATTAGTGAACTCATTTTGTCAAGGTTTTGTCTTATTATTATTATTTTTTTGCATCTTGCCTAAGAAATCTTTCCCTGTCTCAATCTCTTTTGTTTTTTAGGATCTTTGGAGTTTTAACTTACACACACATATAAGCTTACAGTGCATCTTTAGCTAATTTTCATGGTTCCTCTGAGGTATGGGTTAGGATTAAGTTTTTTCCATACAGATATCCACTTATTCAAGTACATTTGTCAAAAAGATGTTTCTCTCCCCATTGACTTGGGTCTGGGTTGCTTCCAGTTTATGGCTATTACAAATAAAGCTGCTATAAACATTGATGAATAAGTTTTTGTGTGAACATAAGTTTTTCATTTCTCTGGGATGAATGCCCGGGAGTACAATTACTGGGTCATATGGTAGTTGCATGTTTTTTTTTTTTAAAAAGCAATTGCCAGACCATTTTATATTCCCACCAGTAATATATGACAGATTCAGTTTCACTACAACCTCACTGGCATTTAGTATTATCACTATTATTTTTAGTTAGACTTCTAGATAGGTATAAAACGATACCTCATTATGGCTTTATTTGCATTTTCTCAGTGGGTTAATAATGTTGAATATTTTTTCATGTGCTTCTTTGCACTCTATGTATGTTCTTTGGTGAAATGTCTACCCTTGCCTTATTCTCTAATGTTTAATGTTTTCACTAGTGAGACTTGAAAATTTATGTTTTTTTGAAAATAAGTTTTTTTTTTGTTTGTTTGTTTGTTTTTTTTTTTGAGACACGGTCTTGCTCTGTAGTCCAGACTGGTCTGGTATGGAGCCCAGGCTGGCCTTAAACTCATGGTATTTTTCCTGCTGTGGCTGCCTAAATTCTGTGATATCAAGGGTGTGCCATTATGCACAGTTTATGTGATCCTAGGGAATCAAACTCAGGGCCCTGCACTCTAACCACTGACCTACTCCTCCAACTCCTCTTTATTCTGTATAGCAGGTTTTTGGGTCAGATACATGGTTTGCAAATATTTTTTCCTCAGTCTACAGTGTTTTTTTTATCCTCATATTTCATTGAGCTAATTTTTTGATTTTATAGTTCTTCTGATTGTAGATTATGCTTTTGGTTTCAAGCCTGAGAATATTTTGCCTACCTTGTTTCTCAGGTGTTTCTTTTTTTTCCCCTAAGCTTTTCACATTTTTGTATTTTACACTCTAGCACATGATGAATTTTACGTTAATTTTTGCATAAAATGTGAAATTTAGGTGTAGGTTCTCATCCTGTGCCTATAGATCCAGTTCCTCCAGCATCATCTGTTGGAAGATTATCTCTGTTTCATCGTCCATTTGTACTTGGGTTAAATCATTTCTGTGTATCTGTGTGGATCTTTCACTGTGTTTGATATACGGTTTGACTGACCTACTTAATCTTTTTGCCAATATCACGCAGTCTTCATTATGTAGTGTATGTATTGAAATTGAATAAACTGATTTGTTTTTTTTTAAATTAGCCATCCTATTATTTTGCCTTTCCTTATAAGTAATAAAATAATTTTGTCTTTATGTAAAAAACTTTAGCTAGGATTTTTGTAGGAGTTTTATGAAGCCAGTATGTCCATGTTGGGAGAATTGACATGTTTACTAATCTAAAATCAAAACATCTCTCCATTTTTCAGTTCTTCTTGGTTTCTTTCATCAGTGTTTCATATAGTTTTTAGCATACTAGTCTTGTTTATGTCTTGCTAGGTTGATACTAAATATTTTATATTTTGGATATTTATGAAATGGTGTTGTGATTTTACTTTGGGTGTTCACATATTAATTGGTATTATGTGAAAATATTGATTTTATATATTTATCTTAAATATTGCAAACTTGCTGAGCTGATTTTGTTCTAGGCTTTTAGGATAGACATATTTTTTAATAGACAAACCAATAACCTAAAAATAGGTACAGTTTCATACATTGCTCTTCAGTTGATGTGCCTTTTATTTCTTTTCCTTGCTTTATTGCCCTGGATGGAGCCTTGAACACTGTCTTGAGCATAAAGTGATGAGAATGGACATGCTTTCTTGTATCTAACTTTACAGCAAAAGTATTCACCACTTATATCAGTTGTACTATTTTTATAGATGCTCTTATTCAGTTATTTTGTCTCTACTTTTGTTTTTCTGAGAACTTTATCATGAACATTGAATACTTTCTCTGCATCCCATCTAATGTTTGAGCTTAGAACTTTCCTACTCTCAAGCTACGTCATTATGGTGAGCATGTTCTTAGCTTTCTGTGATCTTGTGCTTTATCAGAAGAGTTCACCTTACATTTTGAGACACTGTTATGAACAGAGCAAAGGCTTTGTATTATGGAAGAAAAGCAAGACTTTGAGCTTGGTGTTTTTTTATAAGGCCAGTATTTTACTCCTGTTTTCTTTTCAACTTTCCCACCATTTTTATTAATATATATGCAATACATGATTACAATGAAATTAAGTATTTTGTGCACATATATATTACATCAGTTTTACAAGCCCTTCCCATTTTTGGCCGTCCCACACCCTCCCAATCCCCACTAACTCACACTATCACACCCATTTGGTTCTATAGAATGTCTGTATTCTGGGCTTTCCAAATCAAAGAAACCATGTGATATTTAACATATTTAATTTTTTGCATCTGACTCACTTCGCCACTGAAATCATCACTCTTTAGCTCAGATTCCCAACCCCTGAGCTGCAGTGGCCAAATCTTGATGCCTCTTCTCTGAGTCCAGCAGAGTCCTTTATTGGGATATTTGCCAGAAGATGTTTGTTTTCTATATCTTACCATATTTTTGTTGAGATTCTTTAACATGACCTCACCCACCAGTTTGAGAAAAAGAAAAATAACAATGTAATTCATAAGGCTAGAAAGTGTGAGAAAGAAAAAGAGAGAAGTTCAATGTCAAATGCCTTAGCTGGGTACTGAAAGGTAAATGTTTCTACGTTCAAAAGACATTCAGGTTATCATTACATCAATCAGTATTTTTAGGATAAGGTTACATCAAAGACTGAATGAGTGAATTGCTACAATAAATGAACTTAAGTCTATATCAAATTGCTACATTAAATGAACTTAAGCCTATATCATATATTTCACTTAGAGTAATCGATATACTTAGCCATACTTAATTATTTCAGAAGTTTTAAACTTTCATAAATTACTCACTCAAATTTCCTTTCTAACATTTTGCCAAATTTGGTTTATCATTTTATCTACTTATCCATCCATAAGTTCATGTGTACATATTTTTAAAAGATTTTATACCAATTCTCCATGTTGAATATAATTATTATGTCTTGAAAACTAATCTACTATTATAAATAATAATTATTTAGGGAAATTTCACAAACTTTATAGAACAGCTGGAACTGTTTTAGAAGTATACCAATCAAATGATTCAAATACCACTCTTTTTTGTTATACTTTCTTTTTAGGTGTTTCCTTTCTTCTGTGTTTTTGGGTGCTGCTCTTCTCTCTGCCTCTCTGAAAGATTCAAGTATTTTTCTACAATGCTGGGTTAGTGCTTGCAAATATTTTTAGGAATTGTTGGTCACGAAAAAATTTTCTCCTTCAATTTTCAGGCATAATTTTGCTGGATAAAGCAACCTGGGTTGATACTTGCTGTCTTTTAATACTTGAAATATTTTGCTCCAGGCTCACCTGCCCTTTAAAGTTTGCATTAAGAAATCTGCAGTATTTGAGTGGGTTTGCCTTGGTAGAATAATCTCTATTTCTCTCTTGCTGCTTTTAGTATTTTTTATGTTTTATTTCTGAGGTTTGGATTATGATATATTTTGTCAAGTCTCATTGCTGGTTTAGGATATTTGGTGTTCTATAAGATCTTTCTATCTGAAATTTAATTTCTTTTTCTAGATTTGGGAAATTTTGTTACATGTTTTTACTGAATAAATTTTTTATACCTTTGGAGCTCTCTTCTGCTCTTTTCCTCACACCCATAATTCTGAAATTGGTTCTTTTTGAACCATCCATCAGCTGTTGTATCCAGCTACTTTGCTCATTTCTAATTTTGGAATCATGCCTAATTATAGCATTTGTTTCCTCAGCCTTTTATTCAAGGTCTGAAAGTCCCTCAACAACAGAACCAAAGCAACAGGACACAGATATGCTTGAGACCTTAGAAACTAATGTCATGGGCCTTGAAATAGTGGAACTCATATGGAAGGAAGTCAAAAACCAAATGAATGAGTTGAGCGAGCGCTCAGTTCAAACAAGATGTTCTCAAAGAAATGCAAGCCTTGATCAGTGGGCTTAGGGAGGAACTTACTAAACAAATAGTGGTTCTAATGAAGACAAAGCTTATTGAGCATATACAGTCCACAGATAAAAATTTGGCTGAAGTAAACAAGGACATTCAAGTAATGAAGGAACATTTCAATAGAGAAGTGGAAGTTTTGGAAAGAAATCGAGCTGAAATTCAGAATATGAAAAACTCATTTGAAAGCAGGGGAAGTTGACTTGAATATTGTGCGGGTAGAATTTACTCATTTCCCCCCTATTCTCTAATTAATGGGATCATGCTTTGTTTGAATCTGTTTCTTCAGTTGAAATGGTGAAAATATAGCTATGGTGGTGACCACAGGAATTGATAGAGGAAATGATTGATTGATGTAATTGACTCACAGACATTAATTAGTTGTTAGACTCTCAGTGTTCCTTAATACTTGATCTTCTTCCTTTATCATTTGTTTTTTTATCTCAGTAAGCTACTTGAAACATACTATCAAAAAACATAGCCTGCATGCTTGGTTCAAAAACAGGCAAGGGGCATCAATACATCTGATTCCACCAAGAAACACACACTCTTACACAAACATGCACACATTCTTGCAATACACAGCATCATCAATACCAAATGTACATTTTTGGGGACTGAAACATTTACTAGGACTTGAAAGATTAAACATTAGTTAGATGGCAGTGAAGGAGGCAGGTGACAGTTCTAGCTACCATGTCAAGAATCTTCTTGGTTGTACCCTGAAATAACAGGTAAGTTTCTAGACTGTGTCCAGAAAGACTGGAATGAGAAAGAAATTATAACTTTTGTGGAAAGGAAAATACTGTGTGTTTTAAAGTGGAATTATAAGGCAGCAGGAGCCAAAAGTTTCTGCAAGAAGTTGGGTTCTAGTCACCAATCGTTACTTTAGAGGAACAGAAAACCTCTTACTCAACACCTCAGAAATTCCAATGGTGTCAAATTAACGCAAACAAGTAAACATTTTGGGAGACTAAGTAAAAGAATGATAGTGGTACGTGTCAGATTTTCTCGGATGTTTGTGGTATAAATAGTCCAACTTGTTACTCAAAAGCAAGAAAAAAGAGGTATATTCTTTAGTTGTATGTTAAATGGCTTTTCTGCCTTCAGCAATACTCTAGATACTGTTTAGTTGCCTTTTTTCTGTTAATTATCTGGTTCTGATTTCAGCTTTTTTTTTATTCTTACTTGAAGGGAAGATTGCTGTCCACTAGAGTCCCATTTGTGTTCCTCTTGCACCTTGGAATAGAATATGACATCTCCCTTTGGCTAATGCATTTCCCTTTGCTCTGCATGGTCCTTTGACATGCAGTGGAGCATTTATATCCTAGAAAGTTTTCATTTTTTTCATGAATCAAGAAAAATAGTTTTATAAAATTCTTTCGAACACTTGTTGATATTTATTTTTAAGGGGAGCAGCAGCAAGCATTCTATTTTTTTCCCCCAAGGGCTTGATAGAAGTTGACGTTCTCTTAAAATTAAGAAAAATAAAAGAATTTTTAGGGAACCGTGTTATAATTATCCTCCTTTGCATCCTGGTGTGGTTTACACAGAATCCAGGAATCGAATTGTAAGCCAAAGACATATACTGCTTCTAATAGAACCAAGTACAGATATTTATTCAGTGATTAGTATGTTAAAACATATGACAGAACGTACCATTAGTAAGCAGTCATTTGGAGTGAACTAGATTCTGTGCTCTGGTAATATGGAGAATTCAGATTTTTCTTTTCCTTATGCTCTAGTGTGTTCCATTTATGTTCATCTAAGTTCTTGTTTTAACAGGAATCTTTGAACATTCCCACATTTTGAATATTTTCTAAATCCTCATATTTGTGCAGTTTTGTCATGAAAAGTTTCAGAAAGCCCCAAATAATATTAAGTAAACAATATGAACCCAAATATGAAGTATTACACTTTATTTTCCCCCAAAGTTTTGATATGTATAAGCACAAAATTTAAGGTTTACAATGAAGTTGAGCATTTTGTGCACACACATATCTTGTCAAGGTGACAAGGACTTTCCCACTCTTTTTTTTTTTTTGTCCTTCCCCCTATCCACCCCTCCTACCGTTCCCACCCTACCCTCTGGTTCACTTTGTTTTTCATTTTAAGTTCCATGAGATAGTTGTGATCTGGGCCTCTCATATCAGAGAGACCATTCGATGTTTCACCTTCTGCTTCTGACTCACTTCACTAAGCGCGATGCTCTCAAGTTTCTTCCATTTGCCTGCAAAAGCCTCCACGCTGTTGGACTTTATAGATGCATAGTATTCCAGTGTGTATAAACACCAATAGAAATAATACTTTCAAAAGAACTTTTCTATATTTATCTAACATTGGTCAGCTTCTCAATTCTTATGCAGTAACAACAACAGAGCAGCTACCTCCACAAAGCCAAGATTCACGCTTACCTTTCTATTATACTTAAGATGCTGGAGGACTGAGTGTATCGTCCTACAGTACATTTCAATCAGAACAATTATTCTGGTATATCTGAAATGTTAAGCAATAGAAGGGAAGAGAAAAGTTACCTGTTGCCCTATCTGATGTTTTCCCATCAGTAAGTTTATACAGATTTCTGCACTTGTGAAATAATTTACCTTAATATTCATATTAGGCAGCAGATTTCTCTCATAGGGAAGATAATAATTTAGCTTATTTACAGTCTTGAAATAACCAGTCTGTTGCTTAGATTGAAGCAGGCCTTCAATTAACATGAGAGTTTAGGATAATTTTGTTTACTAAACTCCTCAGTGGAATAGAAAATCGGCCCTTCTTTTGAGTTGCTGTGATGATCAGCTGAATTTGCCAATTAAACTCTGAAGAAGGTGATTAGAGCATCATCCATGAGGACTGTGAAAGGTGAATCTACTGCAGCTTTGACCTGTTGAATATTTCTGAAATGGTCAAGAAGAATCAACCAATCCTCCACTGGTGCTCAGTTTTCAGGGTGTGTTTGTGATTTGGAAACCCTGATCCAACACATATTAGACGTAGAGTTTTTGTTATACTTGCTGATGTGATCCTTTTAAGGTCACTCTTACTCTTCAAGATTTTGCATTTTAGCAATATTGTAGCCTAAGAACACTTTCCTCTTCCTTACCCAGACCCATGATGTTCCTAGTTGATTCTAAATAAATCAAACTATATTTGTTAGTAAAGTGGTTTCCTTTGTGAACATGAGTAATATCAAAGGAAAAGACACTGGCATGGAAGATTCAACATTTATGACATGTGTCTTAGTTACTTTTTCATTGCTCTGACTCAATACCCGACACCCACAAACTTAGAAAAGGTTTCTTTGAGCTCACAGTCTCAGATAGTCACAGGCCATTCAGGGGTGGCTAGCAACAATCAAAGTACATGGCAGAGAGAGAGGTGGAGGCAGATTCCCTGGGCAAACAGGAAGACCAGCTGAGGCTAGTTGAGGTTAGTCCCTGTCCTCCAGGAAGGCAGGTGCAGCTTATGTATCCTTTCAGGTCTCCGCCCAGTAACCAGTCCCTCCTGCTGCATCCAGGTGTGGCCGCTACACACCATTAATCCTAACTTAACTGCAATTCACCTCTCCAGACCAGACCCCAATTCACCAACATCACATGGTTCCATTAAAATACATGAGACTTTTGGGGGGGACACTCCAGATCCTAACCACAACATTCCACCCCTGGCCCCCAGAAGACTCATGTCCTTCTCCCCATGCAAAATGCAGTTAGTCCTTCTCCAATAGTCACAAAAGTCTTAACAGTTTCAGCACTGTTAAAGAAACTCCAAGTCTATTGTCTCCTCTGAGATGTAAGACAAACTCTTAGCTGTGAGCTCCTGTTCAAACTAGAGAGTCAAGCACTTCCAACATAAAATGCCACAGGATAAACATTTCCATTCCAAAAGGGATGAACAAGGTAATAAAAGGCAGTAGGACCAGTACAATTCCTAAATCTGGCAGGGCAAGTGTTAAATCCTGTAGCTCCATGTCCAGCAACTGGGGCAAACTCTGGTGAGGCATAAACTCCAAGGGGCTTGGGTGGTCCCACCCCTGTGGCATTGCTGCCGACTGCAACCTCGATCTTCTCTACTTTGGGCTGGATCCACTCACGGCCTGCTGTGTTTCTCAGCTGACAATCCATGCTCCTGGCTTCTCCAAATTTTCAGGCTCTCCACTGGACCTTAGGCTTCTCCTTCACAATTTCACACACTGCCCTCCCAGGTGCACACTGCCTGGCCTCCGAGGCCTTCTTCTGAAACCTAGGTGGAAGCTTCCATGAACCCACAACTCGTGAACGTCTCCAAGATCCACCACTGGCTTGAGCAGGAATCTGGCTCCTTTGTGCCACGGTTGCAGTATCTTCTGAGTGCCTGGATTGCTGAACTCTGGGAACCTGAACTCCAACAAACACTTCTCTCTTCGGCCCTACAAGGAGTTCTGGGGTACTCTTCACAGGACAAGATCTTTTGCCTTTGCACCCTTTAATTGGTAAAGGGTGGGATCTTACTGATTCCTGAGTCACTGTGAAGGCCTCTTTTTTACAGTCCTGATTCCAACTTCTTGCCTTTTATTTAATGTTAATTTTTTGAACAACAGCATGCTTTTCCACTCCAGACTGCAATCTTTTTACATTTCTTTTCTCTGCCATTGTCTCCTGTCTTTCACTATAAAGTTGGCTAAAAGCCGTAAACAGTAGCCATGTAACAATTTGAATGTCAGTCTGTCTTGAGATTTCCTCCACCAGAGTAAGCAGTTCACCAATCCTAAGTTCAGTTACAGGCAAAGTCTCAGGACAAGGGCAAAATGCCGACAAGCTTCTTGCCAGAGTGTAGCACACATGGTTTTTATGCCACTTGCCAATACAGTCCTTCTTCCCATCCAAAACTTCTTGAGCCTGAATTTTCCAATCCATACTTTTATCAGCATTCTGGTCTTCTGAGCTCCGACTAGAATCTCCCCTCAAGCTCGGCTCAGAGCACTCAAAGTCTTCTCCAGCTTGCACCCCCAAACTTTCCCAAATTCCTTCTGCAAACCGGTTCCAAAGACTTCTGAGCCACATCTTCAGGTAAAGTACAGCAACGACCCCACTCCTGACACGAATTTCTGTCTTAGTTACTTTTTCGTTGCTGTGACTCAATACCCGACACCCACAAACTTAGGAAAGGAAAGGTTTATTTTAGCTCACAGTCTCAGATAGTTCCAGTCCATTCAGGGGTGGCCGGAAACAATTGAAGTACATGCCAGAGAGAGAGGTGGAGACAGCTTCCCCAGACAAACAGGAAGACAAGCTGAGGCTAGTTGAGACTAGTCCCCGTCCTCCAGGACGGCAGGTGCAGCTTATGTATCCTTTCAGGTCTCCACCCAGTAACCAGTCCCTCCTGCATCCAGGTGTGGCCACTACACACTGTTAATCCTAACTGTAATCCACCCCTCCAGACCAGACCCCAACACACTAACATCACATGGTTCCATTAAAATACATGAGACTTTTGAGGGACACTGCAGATCCTAACCACGACAGTATGTTTAGCATTTATAGTTATCTGTAGACTCTGTGGAACTTCCTGTCTGAATACCCGCATGTTCATTAACTTTTTGCTTAATGAGTCTGACCGTGGGCTATCTTAAAATCAGTTTGGGAGAAGCCATATGCATGTATGTGAGATTTTTAGAAAAACACTTTGTAAAATTTCAAATATGCAGAAAACTAAAGGAAACATGTATGCCTCACTCTGGTTTCATAATTTCTCAACACTGCCAATTTTATATCATTTGGTCTCCCATTTGTAATTTTTTTCTTAATTGTTTTACAGTGTATTACAGACATCACTTCATTTTACAAACATTTGACATGGGGTTTTAGTTGCTAATTTTATTGAGGGGGAATTTTTTAGGCTGTAAGTATATATGGCAAGAAAACTTATCATATTGTCCGACAACTAGCTAAAGCTGATTTGTTCTATGAACCAAGATGCCATCACATTTTTGTAGTACAAAGTTGGGTAAGACACATAGTTTTCAAGAGCCAAGAGCTTCCAGGCCTTGGGCACAGCTTGTCTACTTTCCTTGGTTGCCAACTACTAGCACCATGGGTGTCCACATTCAAAATTGATTTTTTTTTATTCAGCTTAGAAGTAAAGAGGACAGTGATAGACAAAGTCAAGAATAAGAACATAGAAGCGGAAAAATAGAAGGTAGCAAAGATGCAAAAGTGAAGGTTGAGGGCTTAACTCACCATGTCTAGCTAGTACAGGTTCATTCCCCAGTATTACATAATAGTTGGGCATGGTGGCATACACCTGTAATCCCAGTATTCCAGAAGCTGAGGCAGGGGGACTTCATGGATTTTGACCTAACTTGGGCTACAGAGTGACAAAGAAAGAGTCAATTTTTCCACAATATACTCTAGTTCAGTGTAAACATTCAGTTTCACATACAGACAAATCAATAAAATGGGGAAAAAAAGAAAAGTGTCAAAGATGCGTATTGAAGGGATTGGTACATGAGTCTCTGGTGTGAAACTGGGGTGCACAGAGATAGAAGTCCCTCCATTTGTGAATTACTGTGTTCCAATGATGAACCCCTTTATAGTAGGGTCCTCTCATTATTGAGATGGATGAGAATGGGATTACAATGAAAAAAAGTTCAGAAGCATCAACATTTCAGGTAGAGAGAAAAGAGAAACAAGAAAATGGAAAGCAATTTCATAGATAAACAACTTAAAGATTTTAAAGTACTTGATACTGTTGTAACATCTTTTTACTGAAAGTAGCAAACCCTTGGAGAAAGTGCTCTCTAATGTATTTTTATCCAGGGGCAGCTAAGCTTCAAAGTTCTGTCTTATCCAGTTATACTCAAGAGTACTAGGGAAAGAGAATCCCTGAGAAATAAATATGGGCATCTCTGAAAAAGGTAGAAGGGCAGAATGTATCTTAGGGTCTCAAGGATAAAAGTAAAACAGGAAAATGTGAAGGTATCTTGCATATAGCGAGCAATCTTTGAACCCTGGTGGGTAAATACTGAGCTCATCAGTTATCTAATAGCAGATGTTACTGACCTCTGGACCACAGACTGGTACTGGCCCATGGCAGGAACTAGGCTACACAGCAGCAGGTACAAGGCGGACAAGTGAAAGATGCCTCATCAGTGTGTATAGCCACTCCCCATTGACCACACTTCCGCCTGAGCTCTGCTTCCCGTCAGATCAGTGGGGCCGGTAGCACTGAGCACCTGCTGGGAAGTGTACATGTGAGGAATTTAGCTTGTGTGTCTCTTATGAGAGTCTACTGCCTGTTGGTCTGAGGTGGAGCTGAGACAGTGGTGCTGGCCCTAGGGAGCAGCTATAAATACTAATGAAAACCAGGAAGAGGTTTGAATGTGCAGAGACGATCATAAATCTGTCTTGCAGAGTCAACCCTATCCGGAATAAGTGGCAAGTGACAAGTAAGTGGCATCTGGTGACAGTCTTTATAGTGGACAGTAAGGTGATGTACTTCAGTTGTACAGCTGTATCAGGTGGCAGGCTTTAAGTTAGTTGCACAAAAAGAAGCTCAGGACTCCCATGGGTTCAGCAATGTGGTGAGTTTGCTATGACATGGTAATAGAAATAAAATTCACAAAAATATGATATACTTGAATTATGCTGTTGAATGCCATCACCAGTCTGTGAAAAATAATGTCTTTCATGAAACCAGTTGTTGGTGCCATAAGTTTGGGGTACACCACTGATGTGATCTGAATGACCGATCCGTGCTCTGCAGTTATAACTCAGATACCTGGCAACCACTAATCTCTATCACTAAAAATTCACACCATTTCAAAGATTGTTATGGAAATAGAATAAAAATAGCATGACATGTTCAGGTTGGCCTTTATTCCATTAGCACAACACCTCTGATTTGACCAGTCTACCGTGTGCTGTCTGTTGATAAGTGTGACTCTATTGTGGAGCTCTAGCATAGTTTTTGTCTTTTTAGTTTTTGAGAGACTTTTTGGTTTTCCCCCAATTTGGGCTGTTAGTGAGGTGTTTTATTTCACTGTTCTTTCTAATTATATGAACACTGACAGTGCATCCATACCATTGCAGGCTTAACTACCAGGAGAATAATGAACAGGTTACCATTTTTCCATATATCATGGAAAAGTTATCTTTTAGCCAAGAAAATATTTAGATCAACTTATTTTAGTGTATGTAAAGAATAGGAAAATAGGTGACAATCCTGAAACGATGACCAATAAATACCCAAGTTCTAATAAATTGACAAAGCTCTTAATGAGAGAGTAGTCTGTACCTGTATAGTTTCTGACTCCTTCTCTTGGGCAGGGCCAGCGGCGATCCCTTGAAGATTAGCTCTTTGTTTAGACTTCCTGCTATACTCTACCTTGCTTTTGATCGGTTCCCTCTAAACACCCTGACAGAAAAAAGTAAGTGCCATCCACAACTCGGCGTGACCACTGTGTTGATTCAGGTGCAAGTGTGTGTTTCAGTAGTTGCTCTGCTTTTCTAGGGATATTTACTTTGGATGAGCCCCATCTCCGTCTTGTCCAACACAGTTATCCCAAGGCAGTTAGTTATCATCTTAACACATGGTTTCCAGATCATTCATCTGCTCAGTGTGGATTATTTTCTCTTTTTCCCTTGGGAGAAACTCTATCCCATCATTTCCCACTTTTCAAAACTTACATCTTTATCTTCCTCAAAATGTTTTCTCCACAGGTTCAATTGGTTTTTATTCATGTTTCTGTAGGTACTGTTTTCCCTTGTGGTTTATATTTGTCCTGCCTCCTCCATGGAAAGTCACGTCCTCTACACCTCATAACAGGATACTGTATTCAGACTGGATCTATATTGAATGTTACACAGAAGAACAGGCCTTTCAGGAGCCGCATTAGCACAGGCTTGCAGAGAAAGCCCAGCCTTAGTTTCCTTTAGTCTCTCATAATGATCCTTGTATCTGCTAATAGTCTGCTCTCTTCTAACAACATTTTGTTGTTGTTGAGGCAGAGTCTCTCTCTGTAGTCTAGGACATTCCTAAACTCACTGTGCAGCCCTGGCTGGACTCCCTCCTAGTGATATTTTATAGAATAAAACTGCCTTGGGCTTCTCTGGTTTTGTGGGAGGGTTGATCTCAGGTTGTAGATTAGGTGGTTTTGGTCAACTAAGCTCTGCCTTGACTGTGAGAAGATCTGGAATTCAGCATTGTCTTTGCTTCTAATTCTCTACGTAGTCATGGATATGATTCTTTTTTGCTTCTCTATCAGCAAAATCATAGAGATATAGACAACTCTGATGCTGTCCAGGTTGCTGTGATGACAAAGGGAGATAACATAAATTATTTTAGATTATGATGTGGGTGGTTTACATCACTGTGCATTGCAGACATGCCAGGCAAGCTGCCTTTGGTTTAGCATCCAGAATTATCTGATGAAAATGCTCAATTAAACAGTTATAATTTTTTCTATTGATGTAATCTTTTATGCAAAAGGTAGCATGAATAGCACTTGGGTACCTAAAGGTGAATTTCATTCAAAACCAGGGTGGTTGTATGGTTGTGTCCATGAATATTAAGGTTTTGGCCCACCTCACAGTGGAAAAGGATGATACATTGCAAAATCTTGGGGAGAGGGAGGATGGAGGAAGGTCCAAAATGGAGAGGGGAAG
This sequence comes from Ctenodactylus gundi, assembly GCA_004027205.1. Taxonomy (NCBI): domain Eukaryota; kingdom Metazoa; phylum Chordata; class Mammalia; order Rodentia; family Ctenodactylidae; genus Ctenodactylus; species Ctenodactylus gundi. The sequence goes on along the minus strand of PVKB01000537.1, from coordinate 420,634 downwards.
GATTTGTAGTTTTGATGTGATACATATGTGCACAAAATACTCAAGTGCAATGTAAACGTTATGTATTGCATATATGCATATTAATAAAGTGGGAAAAAAGGATGGTAAGAGAAAGAGAGCTGGTTCATGTTTTTATAAGGGGAAGTATGACATTTCAGTTTGGCTCATTGTTCCCTTTGGCCCTCCTATTGGATCACTCACTTTCTTTGCTGTTATGTGGGAGGTAATGGTGCATTTATATCATGGCTTTTTATTCCAAGTGACATAATGGACCTGTCATATTAGTTTTGATTTCAGCATTTTTCAAACTAGGTTTCAAATGAATCCCTCCCCAAAGAATTCCTCAGTGACCACAATGGTTCCACACCAGGAAGAAAACTTTCAAAATGTATCATGAGTCCCAGCAGAATCTAATCTGAGTTATTATAATCTGTTATCCAAACTGCTAAGTTAACCAACCAGGAACTCCTTGCAGTGACTCCTGTTCCTGTGTAGGAATTTCTTTGTGCAGCAGCCAAAGTGATCTTTTAAAAACTTAATTATTGTGAAAATATACCCATAAATCCCTTTTTAGAACCGTCTGGCGGCTTTCTGTTACCCATCACATGCAGTGCACTACCATCATGTAGCAGGAGTAAAAGTTACACATGATCCAGGTCACCCCAGCCTCTTTAACTTTGCCCTTGTCCTGTTCTTCTTCATTTTCTTTATGCTAATGATACTGGCATTATTAACTACCTTGAATAGGCCTCAGGGCCTTTGTGCTTGATGTTGCCTTTTGCATAATTCCTCTTGTCCAAGATCTTTGATGAATTCTCTTACCTCACTTTTCATCATCTTACAATCACCCCTTCATGCTTTCATCATTATCTCTGCTATTTTTGGTTTCTTCATGGATCATTTGTATCTAAGATCATATTATAAATTTATTTACCTTTATGTCTTTCTTTCTAGAATGTGAACTCCTTGAAAAAGGTGATATTACTGTATTCTAAAGGTACCCTATACCTATAATGTTTTTACACAGCTTTTGACTAGTATTTGTTGAATGGTCAGTGAATAGAGAATTAAGTTACTTGGTACAGTTGGGTCAGGTGCGTGTAAGGCTAAATCCAAAGCTTGTTGGGTGGCACCTATTGGAATATGAAGCATTCATTTCACTTAGCTGAGTTCAGTGGTTTTTTTTTTTTTGTAAGTGTACCTGGAAATAGACTTAGTGTTTCTCACATTTTCATGACATACAGTGTGCTTAGGGCTTTGGCCAACTCCCTGAGCTCCTTAGCATCCCATCATGAGAAGATGACTTCTTCATGGGCTGTTAAATCAAGTGAAGTCATCCCTCAGTGTCTATGAGAAATTGGTTCTAGGGATGCCACAGATACCAAAATCCATGAGAACCCACCTGATCCCTTTATTTAAAAAAAAATGGCATAGCATTTACCTATAACCTGCCAAAATCCTTCTGAATATTATATATCATCTATAGATTATTTATAGAACATGTAAGTAGTTGTTAGATTAATAGCCTGATGACCTGTTTATGTGTGTACAGGCAGAAGTTTTCCCCTGCATATTTCTCTGATCCACAGTTGACGGAATCAATGCATGTTGACCCCGTGGATTTGAAAAGCTGAGTGAGATCGCATAGAGCCCACGGAGTGCAGCTCTGTAGAGGTGATCACAGGGGCTCAGTCTGAACCTCTGCTTCTTTTTCAGGGAACAAAATCGCATTTTATTTTGGGGTGTGTGTGTGTGTGTGTGTGTGTGTGTGTGTGTGTGTGTGTGTTTTGGCTGCATCTTATCATGGGATGCTAAGAAGCTTGAGGGGCTGACTGAAGCCCTGAGCTGATTGTGGGCCATGAAAATGGAGAACCGCTAGGTCCATGCCCATGAAAATTAAAAAAAAAAAGAATGTCCTTGTGTCTCCTAACTACTAGCTGTGGATGTTATTTGAAGTCAGAGGAAGCTGTGTGGCTGTGTGACAGTTGTGGAGAGTACATTCATTGTACTTAGATTGAGGTGTCCAAGTCACTGCATGGGAAAGGATGGGAAAAGAACACTGACTGCCCTACTTAACTGAGTATTAGAACATGTGAAGAAATGAAGAGGCTGCCTTCCTCACACCCTGTTCTTACAAGGCCTGTTCATTAAGGTTCAGGCTCCCTTCCCACTGTCCACTCTTGTTTTATGTCTGTTAAGAGATCCCATGCAACAGCCTCTGTGTCCTGCCAGGTGAATGCTGTGCTAAAGACTTGACTACTGGGTGCCTTGTCTCAGAGATGTAATCAAGATTTGTTAGAGCAAGGCAAAGAACCGGATACCGCAGATAGAGCTCATTAACATAATGTCAACACTTATATAATACTTACAAGGTGCCAGGTCCTCTGCCAAGAACTTTTCATCTATTAATTGATTTAGTTTTCTCACAAAGCCTGTTAGGGAAATAACTATTTTTAGCCTTAAATTATAGACAAGTAAACCCTGAGGCCCAGAGACTAAATACACAAGGTCAGAGAATTATGCAGGGGCGGAGCCCCTGGCTCAGGCCACCAACATTTGAGGCCCATGTGGTAAAAGTGGAGCTAGTCTTGACTCCTCTGGGCCCATCCATCTAGCTCCTAGCTCTGTGACCGACTGAATTCCGAGAGGAACCCATGCAGCTCTTGGTCACATGTTTGTGAACCCAGGATTGGTTAAGACTTTGTCATAATCATTCACATTGGAAATTATACCTGAAAGTCTTAGCATTTTTCAAGCACATCTACGGCCTTTTTATATATTTGTGTTTCCTGTATGCCTCCACGGCAGAAATTTTTTTCCCTCTTCTATTGTCCAGTACCACCACTGAGTGGCACAACTAGGGCAATCCTCCTGGACCAGTGAATCCAGCTGCCTCTCTGGACACCATTCATTCTGACATATATGATGGGTCCCTTGGTTTGTTCAGTTTTGTTCTTGTGCTTGTTTGTGCTGATTGTCTTTGCCCAAGAGAGTGGCTGAACCATGCAGGACTGGGAGTATGTCTAGTTTTTCCGTTATCCCTCCTTCCTCAGAGCCTGCTGTGGAACTCTACATCCAGTAAGTACGCTTAAATAATTGCTAATAAGTTCAGTGACCAGTACAACTTATGAAAATGTGTTATTTTTTGACTTGTTAGTTTTATAAAGCTAGAGATGACTAGAATAATAGTAGTAGATAAGATTAACAAACAGTTTAGCCAAGTGTCACTCTTCATGGGCTTTGCATATTTTAACTTATTTAACCCAGCAACTCAAAGCATTGCTATTAGGAAGTTTATTTTGCACTTGGTAAACTTAACTGATTTCTTTGGATGACCAGAGGACTACCCAGTGAACAATAAATGTGTGGGAAGAATTCACTTGCTGTGTTTTGAAAAGGCTGTGGCTGAGGATAAGTAGGATGGCAGAAAGTGGACTGGATTGGAAGCAGATTTAGAAGTCATGTAATGGATGTAATATTCTTATTAAAGTTGCCAGTATGTTCCACTTATTTCCTTTACTTGAAAAGGACAGGATCTGAAGAATGTGTCCTCTGCTGGAAGGAAATAGCTGTTTCTTGTTGATACGATATGGGAATTTTTTTTTTTTTATCATAGTAGATGACTCTAGTGCCAATATTTGTATTTACTGTCTGCTTACCTTGGCTGATTATTAAGGACCACTGGACTTGAGTTTGTACATCTATTGAGTGGAGTTCATTGTGGCCATCTCTCAAGGTTGTGATGAAGGTTAAATGAGATGGTGTGTGTTCAAAGGACCCAGCAGCCAGAATATCCGTAAGGGACTGAATCTATAAACATTATCTATTATTGAGTACTCACATTACCTTAAAATCCTAAATCTATAGGTTTAGGTTGTGAATCAGAAGCTCTTGGTTGCTGAAGTGTTTTCCTGTTACAGATTGCAGGCTTTTCTGTTTTGCCACACAGTATTAAAAATGCTTGTTCAGAGACAACTCAGAAGGGTTTAAAAAACATCCTGGAAAAGTTGGAGCTTTCTAAAATGCTGTAAGACATTTTTAGTTATTGAGCCAAAATTTCCACTGTAATAGAAAAAGCAGTTGCTTTTAAACTTTTTGGTCCAATTTAGTAATTATGGGTAAGTTAGAATGTAGGCTATGTGAATTGGATTTGGGAGATAAAGTAAGATTCTCTTCTATTGTGTAGATGATGCACAGAGGAGGTAGCTCCTCATAGTGGAAGCAGCAGTTGATAAGGAGCCGGGAGACCCAACTTTTCTGGCCTAGATTTGCACAAATAAGCTGTGACAGCTTGTGGGCAAATCTGTAAACATCTTAGTTTTTCTGATCTGTAAAATGAGAAGACTGTGTTTGTGAATGGTTCTTTCATTCCACATAAAATTTCATTAAGCAGGTCTCTTAACATGGAATGTGTTCCGTATGGTAATTAGAGCATAAAGTATTTGTGCAAGTACCGTCTTCTTTGAAAATTACCAATGTGAGCAACAAGGGCCCAAGAAAACACATCAGTGCCACAGTGATATGGACATAGGAGACACTTGGGGCTCTCACCATATCTTAGAGTAATTTTTATGTCCTGGAAAAGCATAGCTGCTCGTTACAAGGGTGTTATGATGATGAGTCATTATAGGCAGAGGATTTACTGGGATCTATTGATAGGATTTCTGAATCATTATGTTACAGAAGTCCCATGCATGGGCTTTATGTTCTGCCATATTTTGGGAAATAATTTATTGATAAACAAAACTCTTTAGGTATAAATTTGTAATAATTATTTTCCTTTTTTATTAATATATTGTGCAATGCATAATGGTTACAATGAGCTTGGGTATTTTGTATACATATATCTCACATCCGAATTTGCATGGTTTGTCTGATATGAAAGATCCAGAATATCAACTTTTTATAGAACCTGATGGGTGTGATAAATATAAGTTTGTAAATATAAAATTTAGCACATGTTGTCTAATTTGCTTACTTTCTCATGGCACTGATTTTTAAAATATTTTTCCATTGCAAGCATTAAGCCCTAGATTATGCTGATTGTCTAAAACGTTTGAGACTTGTCAGATTTTGAATGGTAATGATCACCTCTCTCTCTTGCTAATAACTTGTAGTGTTAAGATAGATCTATTATGGAATTGATGAGTGGGGTGATTCTTGGAACAATTCACTGATATTATAAGGTTGACTCCTGTATTATAATATATTACAAAGAATTGTGAACATTAATAATTTAAAATATTAAATTCAATTTTTCCATTGACTTGCCTAAGAATATCAGAGGTACTTAATTTTCATTTCTGATTGATTTTTAATTAGTAATGGTTTCTGCCATTTTAACTCTAGATTCCTTAGTTCCTTTATCCCCCCCAAGTAGTTAATAATCTGTGAGCACAATTGGAGTAATACTGAGGAGCTTTTATATAGAATAACTATATAGATAGTTGTGGTAAGAAAGGGTGGAAGATAAAGGGTTTCGGTTCTGATACCACCAGAAAGTTGATATGTGAACAAGGCCTTTTCTTTGCCCCTTTCAAGTACCATTTTCTCATATAAAAGTGATCTTCATTTAGCCTGCTTCACTCATGCATTCTACAGGAAATTCAGTGGGAAAAGGAAATTTCTGTGAATCATAAACACTTAACTTTTTTATAAATTAATTTTATTAACGTGAACAAAGGATCCTGTGTATTATCTTTATTTTTATTTGTTATAGCATTTATTTATTGATTGTCTTACAAATTCCGTTTTGAATGGATTAGGTTGAGAATCCATGCAAGGCTCATTCAGGCCAGACAGATCTATTCGCTCTTCATTCTGGAAGAAGGAAAGGAAATATTTAAGATAGAGATGACATGAAACATTAATTTGATTGAATCCTTTCTGCGTGAGGAGTGATTGCAGCCTCTTCATTGCCATTATGGCAGGAGATTAGCATGGATTAGATTATCCCATGTACAAAGGTTGTACAAACTGATTGCTGTTATTTGTAGGTTGAGCTGATTTTTACAGTTACTGGCATGACTTCTTAGGCAGGAGAGTCATAATTTCTTTCATGTGGTTTACATGTGGCAATGAGAAGAGCACATTTCCCTTGTTACCAAAACCTTGTGTCTCACAATGAGAACTTGGCATCGACTCAAAAACACAAGCTGTGCATGTACAATAATAAAGAGATGGTGCTGGTCATCTGGCCTGCTGTCTGAGACGAGAACATGCATAGGCCAAAGGCAGAAGAGTTCCCAAAACAGATGTTCAGACAAGATGGCTAGAATACTGTCGAAATGTGGTCTAGAATAATTATGAACATAAGCCTAAAAGGTAGCCAAGATACAGCTCTGAATTATATCCAGTTGTGGGATTATTATTTAATTCCAGTTAGAATGTTTCCTGCCAAGTATGTGCCAGACCCTCTGAAACAGAATCTGGTTTTTGCCAGTTGTACTTAGCAGCTATATTTTAAGCCTAAGTACCCCCCCCCCCCATCCCAAGGAAAGAATAATAAATTGCTTTTGGATGGGAATAAATTGTATTTCAAGAATCCTCTGAAACATACGTATTCATGGGGAAGACTTTGCATGGCTCAGGGGTCAGAGTGGAAGATACAGCCACCTGGACAGGCTACAGCAGGTTTCTCTTCTGATGATTCTGCAGTAATTGGCACATGTGTTCCTTGATGATTAGAACAAACACGATCACACTTTTGCCCTCTCAGTCATCGCATCTTCTAGCCTTCTCCGTTTGATTTGCTGCTCCAGAGAGATGTAGTGGTCAGGCCGCTTCCTCCTCTGTTGTTAGATACACCAAGCATCTTGCTGTTTCATTGCTTTACTCTTGGCTAGAAAGTTCCTTCCCATGGTGCAGGTCTCACTTCCTTGCCTTTTTTTTTTTCAAAGCTTTTATTCACAAGCTATGTTATCCATGAGGTCTACCTGGCCACTGAATTTTAGAAAGCAATACCCACAACATTCCATGTCATCCTTTTCCTGCTCCATTGTATCTCACTGCACTAATTACCATCTGACAGATAACTACTTACCTGTTGTCTGTATGCACCTTCCAAAAGGAAAGGAGAAGGCTTTGTTCCAGTGACTCAAGCAGTGCTTGGCACATAATGGATGCATGATAAGAATTTGTTGAAATAGTGAATAAAGGATTAGCATTTGCCATGTATTTGCTCATATATATCGTGCTGCGGGACTTCTAGAAGTAGTATTAAAATTTCACTCAAGGTTCACATTTAACTGTCCGTGAAACCTGAACAGTGCTTCACAACATTTAGTAAAAATCTCGTAGTGGTATGGAGTGTGTGTGTGCAGAGGGTCTCGTTAAAATATGTAATTTAATTCATTAGACTGGTTTGGAGTCTGAGGTTCAGAGTGTCTAACAGGATCTTATGTGGTGCTGTGTTGCTGGCCCAAGGATTGTGCTTGAGTAGCAAGCCTCAAGAATCTACACAGGGGGTTCACAGAGGCAGAGTTATTATTGTGAATACTGTGCATCTTTGCTTTGGCAAGGGACCAATGTGCTAGTTTCCAGAGAGTTCTTATTAATAGAATGCCAATAAAGAGCCAATTTCCTGGCCAATATTTTTAAATCTTTAAATTGTTAACCATGCATAATTATTCTTTATGCAAACATTCTCTCTCTCTCTCTCTCTCTCTCTCTCTCTCTCTCTCTCTCTCTCTCTTTCTCTCTGTTCTCTCTCTCTTCTTCTACTCTGGTAGAGACTATTTATCCGATTCTCAAAATGATGATGCCAAATAAAAATAACAGCCATTTTTGTTGTGATAAAGATAAACGCAGGAGACTTTAGATATGAAGCCAAAATAGATCATAACCACATTGTTACAGTGATAACAGATCAACACATATGTCTGTAAATACCTTTTCAAGATTATTCTTTTAAGGTGACAGGTTTTTTGTTTTGTTTTGTTTTGTTTTTTGTTTTGGCCAAACAGCTAACTTCCAAAGTTCATATTCACTGGAGATGTTGTTTTCATAGGAAAATATTAGGTAAAAACATTTGCAAAATGCTTTAACCTAGCTATCCCTAGATAAGTATTTGTTTTCTCTCAGCTAATAAAAGAGGCCCTCAACTGAAAACATTGGCTAGAAGTGAATATTTGGAAACTCTGAGGACCTCTATAAACACTGTTGCTGTAGCTCAGTCTCCTTCTTTTCTGAGGCCAAAAATGCCCTCTAAGGGGAACTGGGTATAGAAAAGCTGTTATCAGACACAAAGCAAACAGCAGCCCATCAAAAGCCGCGTAGCTTTTAGGGCAGTCTATTTGCCCCAAGGTGCATATTTCTCAACCAAGGATTGTGGGAAATTTAGTTTTAAAAGTAATAATCTACTGATAGAGCAAGAGACGACATTTGGAAAAACCGAGATCTTTAGTATTAAATGACATTATTAAGTAGACATCTAGAGCAAGCTTAGTCCAATGTTTAAATTATAGGCCTGGCCTGGTTCGATATCACCATCACCCATCATAATGTTAGCATGTTGTTGAGTCCTAGATAGATGTTAGTCAATGTACTAAGCATCTTCCACTGATTTTCTTATATCATATTTACAAAATGTATTTGAAGTGGGTACTATGATGGTTTTCAATCTCACAGATACACTAATGCATGAATATGTGATTTATTCAAGGTGACAACATTAATGAGCGATGGAATTTGTACTGACAATCAGATTTTCTGATTTCATAGCTCTTTCTGCTATATGATATTCATAACCATCACTAGTTTATTATTAGTGACCTTGAGCTTCTTGTTTAGGAGACTAAATTCTAAGGTTTCTTGGTGTATTTTATCTTCAGAGATAAAGAAAGCAGGTTTTCATGTGGTCATCAGCAAATTAACTTTACTGTGTTATTTTTCAGAAAATAAAATAAATTTATCTTAATAATTCAGGAAATCATGGTGACATTTCTATTCATCTGAATGAAGAGCCTGTTTTATGGAGCATGGATTTTGTATGGCTGGTTCATGCCGAACAGCCTTATGTGCAGAAGTGTCCTAGGGTGAAGATGAACACAGTTGTCTTTGAAATCAGCCACTTTCTCTTAATTATCAATTTGTGCTTCTGAGAATTAGCAGAATTTGAATGCTTTCATATGTGTACTGGAAAAGCTTTTCAGTTGCAAATTACAGAATATTTACTGTCTCAATCAGAAAAAAACAGCATAGCAAGAGTTGTAAGTAAGCAACTAAAACCCAGGAAATTATGCTAGAGAGTTAGATTCTCTAGTTAGATGCAACCACACTTCAGGACTTCCCTTTAATCACGTGGCTTCTTACCACCCGGGATGTTCAGAATCAGCCTCTGGAAACTTAGGAACCAAATGCTTCTCGATTGCTTTTGCCAGAAAGCTCTACCTCCCTGATTTGACCCCATATGTAGGGCAGTCTTTGAATATTCTTGTTTCAGCAAATGGGCTCATGTTTTGAAGGAATTTGAAAATGTATTTTAAAAATATTAATACTAGGTTGCGCAGTATTTTTTCTTGATTGCACTTTTCTACCATTTTTATATTTGAATGCTGCAAATCTGCAGAGAATAAGGACCTTGCCCATTCAATCCTGTAAATGGAACTGTGTTAAATCCGCAAGATGGTTTATCATGGACTTTTTGAGTCTCATGAAAAATGTGAAATTTGTATTAAAAAGACAATGAAGAAAATGTGATGAATTTGGTGCTAAATATTTTGAGATAGCGAAATGGTAGTATGTTCAAGTGAATGTACAATGGAGAAGTTGAATGAAGAATTGTGGCTCTGGAAACAATGCAGTTCCTGGTTTGGGTTTTATCATGGGGATTGTGTGATATAGAGAAAACAGGCATAGGTTCCTTTTTTGTCATTTCCGGCTCAGCCCCAAACTATAGGACCTAGTCAGGCCACCTGACCTTCCATTCAGAACATCCTTAGGTCTAGCTGTAGAACTTAATGGTTCAGATATGAAGAAAAATACTTTCCAGTTTATTACTCTGAAACATGCTCATTGTTTCCAGTGTTTCTATTTAATGTGGGAAATCAAGTGCTTCATTCATGCATGAAAAATTAACTGAAGAAAGCCTACTGTGTGCCAAGGGATGTCCATGGTGGTTGTGGCTTTGAAGCTGAGGAAAGAGTAGGGAAGCAAAATGTGCAAGGTTTGCTCCTTGATTTCTAAAAGGAATTGAATCTCATGTTTTATTTGAGAGATATCAAGAAAGAAAAAAATATATGTTTCACATCACATACATTTGGCTTAGGCCTGAGATTCATGAAAGAAGACTTGGCTTTGTAGCAGATTCTATTTTAGCAGCAAGAAAAAAAATCCTCTAAATTGTGATGTCAATATTTTCTTTTGTTTTTAATCAACTTCTTACCTAATCTCTAATAAGTCATTTTGTTTGATGACATAGCACAGTGGCCGACCTGGAGAGATACCCAAAAGGCCGTTCCTTGTTCATATATATAAGGGGAAGAAGGATAAAAAGAGAACAACAGCAATGTTTAATTAAACATTTCTAACACTATAATAAATTGCCATAAATTTTTGCTGCAATTGGTTCTATTTAAACTACTATTTTAATCCCGTCTATGCATAAACTCACATAGTCCTCACAGTGGCTATACTATGAGGAATTGCACATGCCTCTTGTCTGCATGTGAGGAGAGGGCGGCACAGGGTTTTGGTAACTTAAACCAAGTAACCTACCTCGTGACTCACAGAAAGTTAGGTTTTAAATTGAGGCAGTTCAAGTTTGAGCTCTTACTCTTTGCTTGCATTTGAAGGATAGTTGTCTGGTAGCCCAGTCAAGTACTGTTAGAGTGCATTTTCATATGATGAAAGATAGCTAAAAGAAAAGAAAATTCTGCCACGGAATAAAAAGAGATTCATTTACAGTTTGTATCACACATATTTAGCATGTTTTAACCCCTAAACACACATATGTAAAGAAACTTTTTTTATCATACCATGAATGCTGTTTTCAACTAATTTCATTCAATTAATTTTGAAAAAAATATTTTAGTACTACTGATTGAACCAAAGAGATCTGCACAGTAAGCAATATCCTCATCCCTCTCTTTTAAAATTGGAGTTAGTATCTCTCTCTCTGTCACGAAGTTTCCTAGCTAGGCTGAAACTGGCAGCCCTCCTACCTCAGCCTCCCAGAGTTTGGGGGTTACAGGTGTGGGCCACTATGCCCATTTATTTTAGTGTGGTTTTAAATGACTATGTGAAGAGATGGATGTTCCATAGTTTTTAATATTCTTATTGTATGATTTTTTTTGCTTTTGGAAGGCAAAATATTTAATATCAACATTAGTAAATAGTATTGGCCATGTACAATTTATTTAAAAGGAAAATAAAAATACAGGCCTTATTGCATCTAATAAATTTGTATTTTCCATTGTAGGTTTCATTTTACTTTAACCATATCCTCTTGTATTTTCTTCAAAAATAAAGTTTAGATTTAGACAGGTTGCTAAAAAAGAGCCTTCCAATCCAAAGTTATATTCATTATTTTGAGTCAGATACAATGGATGATTTTTTTTTTTTAACAATGGGTCAGGTGATACTGGAAGGCCTCATCACTCCGTACATCGCTGGTGTAGAAAAGTGCTGTGCATATGATTGTTAGGTTTTGGTTCTAGGGCAGTCTTACTGTGAAATTCAATTGTTTAGGAGATTACTTCAATTTCTATTAAAGATTTCTTCTTATGGTAACTTGGCATTATAAAATTTGGTTTATTTAGCAGTTTGCTCCCTGTAATTCTGAATATTTCTACCATGATAATTACTATTTTATTCTTTTATTAGCATGCATTTGTGATTTATAATAACAACAGTTAGCCTGAGAAATTGATGTATTTACATAATGCATCGTGATCACTGTTTCTTCTCTTCCCACTTCCCACCCCATCACTCCCACGTCCTCTTATCCTCCTTAATGATGGGCCACAGAAATATTCTCATGAGAGTCACTGAGTAAAATTAAATCATAGGAAAATATAGACTAGTATTAAGAACCTGTGTTTTGGAATCACATGGACTTGCAATGCCAGTTTGAATCTACCACTTCTATTAGAATCTGGTTTGTAGAGAGAATTTTAAGTTACTTAACCTCTCAAAGCCTCAGTTTCTTACCAATAAAATGGGATTGTTTTAAAGAATATTTTGTCAGATGTATTGATGACTCACAGCCTTCTGTGAATGCTAGTTTGTACCATCATCATTAGTAAATGTATTTCCCTCTATTTCGATAAATGTGTGATTGGTCTTGATGTGGAGAACTTAAGCAGCTGTCTCAAAATGCAGGGTGTGCTGATTGTGGTTGGTGACAGGAAACTTACTACATGAGCAATCATCGAACAATAAATCTTGTGAGTTTTTTTTTAGTTAACTGCAACAATGAATAATGGAGTTTTTAAAAGTGTCATTTATGTATTTTATGCATTAGTTTTATAAATAGCCTGGTGAAGATATCTAAGATCATTTTATATTGTTTTTTATGTATAGTAAATACATGTATAGAATCTATACTTCCCTAACTATTGTAAGTTCATAGGATAGCAAACTCTGGTTTCACTTATCACTTCGTAATTCCATGTACAGTGTAGAAAAAGCTAAGAAAACCACTTCTAATCTGATTCTAGGATTGTATGGCTTATTAATTGAAACAAAGAATTTAGATAATTACTTTGACACAACAGCAAAAATATTCTTCCTCTTCTCTGACCCCATCTCTCCCAGTTGATTTTTCTTTGAATATCACATTAGTGCTTGGATTAGTTCCTGAGAGAACATTGTTAGTGAGCCACACGTGAAGACAGAACTGCTGGCATCTTATTTTCCCCTGTATGGATCTTGGTAGATAGACTACATGTAAAACCAGAGCTCAGACTGTAGGGGAAAGTGCAGAATAAACTGTGAATATCTCAGTAACAGAGTATGAAGAAAAAAATGTATAACTTACGTGAAACCATTGTTTACTATATTTAACCAAAGCAATATCATTTAATAGTTTAAGTGGTATATTTTAAAATCCACGAGAAAAAAATCACTTTAAATTTTATTCTAGTTTAGCAAAAGTGTAATAGATCATGTACAGTTGTCAGAATTTTTTTTTTTTTTTTTAGAATGTGAGGTACAGCAACAGACAACCTTAGAGACAGAGTGGCTTCTTCCAATCCCGAGCCTCAGTAACACTGCCACTGCTGGATGGCAAAGTGAGGTCTCTGGGCTCCTGAGAAGACTTGAACTGAGAGCCTCATGGTGTGCATTGCAACTCAGTCTCACTTTCCTTTTTTTTTTTTTACTTTCAGCAAAAAGTTACATAATTTATTGGATTTCAGTCTCTCATCAATAAAGTGAAGAGTTTATTCTGAGTGGTTTTATAACTCTTATCACCAATATGGTAATATAACTAACAAGTGGTATCCCTGTAGATATGTTATGGGGCTTTCTTTCAGTTGTGGACTAACAGTTTGGGGTATTAGAGCACATTAAAGTAATAAAATACTTACTGTAGTGGTATACTCCAAAATATATTTATAAAAGAGTTGGATCTATGTTGATTGATAACCTCTACCAAGTGGCTTTATTGTTATAACATATGTACTCATGTGTCAGTTTTGATCTCTGTGTTTAGATTAATGTTCTCCAAGAATTTCTCCAGTATCATAAGGAAATAGTAAATTTGAAATATATCCAGTACCACTTTTAAGTTCAGAAAATAAAAAAACAGTTGTTACATTACTTCTATTGTTTTGGTAAAAATAGCTGTAATTAAGCAAACCTGTTGTCTTCTCTGATCACCCCCATATTTCAAAGGAGGATCGTTCTAAGAGTCCCATACGCGAAGAATCATATCCTTTGAAACCTTGTTGGGAAAATGTCCTCCTTAAGCTTCCCAAGACCCTGTCATACTTTAGGATGCTGAATAAAAATGCATCTTGGTGTTAGGACATACTAAGTGATATTTTCATTTGTAATGATCTCTTGTGACTGTTAAATCATGCATGCTTTTAATCTACTAATAGTGTATGAAGACACAGTACTAGTAATGCTACATTTGTTTTCTTTCTCCAACTTTCAAGCTGATTTCATGGAGATATGTTAATGCCATGTTGCCCATGAGAAGATGAAATGCAAAGTGGTTAACTTGGTCAGCAGCAATCAATAGAGACATGACTTTAGCTCCACAACAGTCTTTTTTCATATCATGCAGACTCACTGTAACAATACGCATATGCACATTTAAAATTTTTTCAGCGTGCATGTATAAAAAAGCACTGTATCTTACACTCTTTATAGAATAACCAGCCATCTGAACCCACGAATATTAGTAATAGTTCACCTTCTTATGTTTTCCCCTGCGAATATGCAGCCTAGGAGTCAAGAATGTTTGGCTCTGATGCTGACATTTCCTTTTGTCTGGATCTCAGAAGCATGAGAGGCTTGAGTTAGAAAATAGGAACTTCTCCACAATTCTGTCTTGGTTTAGAGAGCTGTGTAATACGGAGTTATAGGCATTTCCCAGATTATTCACAAAGTATGTTTTAGACAGCTGACATGGCACTTTACATTAGAGGGAATAGACTGAGGGTTCTTCAGTTTAAAGAGTGGAGTATAGACTGAAAATAGAAGCAGTTGCATCCTTTTGTCTCTTTATGAGATACTCTTACGATTGCCATAAAATTAGCCACAGGGAAGAGGGCTTTTCCTGCCAGATTGCCAGTAGGACTTTCTGGGTGAGCACTGGACCAGATCTGGTATCTGCTGCTGCATTTAAAATTATATAGTTGCGCAGGAAATCTACTGCACAGTGGATGGGGGTTATTGTGTGTTAATAGTATTAATCATAAAATGGTAAATGTGAATGAAATCCTAGGAAACAAGCCGAGTTTTTTGCTTTATAGTTGAGTCCCAAAACAGTAAGGAGAGCTGAACAAATTTATTAACATTACTGTGAGAATTAAGAATGGAATTTAAGTTTCCTGACTAACTTTCTACCTATACTTATACTAAACCTCAGTGGTCTTACCTCGTCTTGTTTTCATTGGTATGACTATTCTGGATTATAGTGCTATAAGAATAGTTCTCTTAAAGGATTTATATTCATTATGTCTCATTCAAAATCTGAAATGCCTCTGGTTTCTTTACTATCAGATCAACCAAAATCACTTGAAAGTTGGGTTTAAGATTAGATAGCAAAGATTTATGAGATATTTTAATATTCTCAGGAATAAGTTTGGGAAGTTAAATTTGGCTCAAGGATGCTTATACAACAACTGTACACAGATACAAAACCCTAAACAGAAGCTGACATCAAATGGCTGGGTTTTAGATTCTCCAGAATTTTTGTTTTGGAGGTCTTCTTGGATACAGTGGTAAACAGGAAAAGGAGGTCTCAGCCCATGAGTAAACTTTTCAGGGATTGTTAGGAAACCTGGAAAATGAATATGAGAAAAGAAGAATAAAATGAATATACTCAATGAATAAGAGACCTTAAGAAATTTTTTAAAAAAGTGTCAGGACCTAAAACTGTTCAAATATTGAGAAATAAGAAAGTAAGCAGAGTGTTAAGTGATTGAGGACAGGAATTGGCTTGTCAGTCATTGTGGGATCAAAGTTTTCCAAATAATATATAACCCCACAAAAAATCCTATTGGAAATATATTGGTATTGGTGTCACAGTTTGGTATGCAAATTTACCTGTATGATTTTAAGCAAATCAATGAAACCCTTTGAACATCTAATTCCTCATCTGTGAAGGAGTTATACTGTGATGCATTTCTTGGCTTAAATAAGCACTATTGGACAGAGCATCTTGTAAGTAGTATCCTACAGTTCTATTAGGAGAAATAAAATAATGATGTCTTATGACTTCATTGAGTAACTTCATTAATTCTTTTTCAGTACTAAGTATTGAACCCAGGGCCTTTGCATTGAGGTACATTCTCAGTCCTTTTTCATTTTAATCTTGAGTCAGAGTCTAAGTCACTAAATTTCTCAGGCTAGGCTCAAACTTGGGATCCTTCTGCTTCAGACTCTGGAAGTTCTGGGATTGTAGGGATGTGCCGCCACACCTGGTTGTAACTATACTTCTTAGAGCTACGCAATAATGATGTTTTCTTTTTTCAGTTATTCATAGTAACCCCTCACTGTTTAAGATTATAAATGTGCAGAGGTGGGGTACAGAAATGGAACTTAGATATAGTCAACCCTCACCTTCAGTTTTTATTAATAAAGATGAAGAGATCCAGTGATATAAAGCAACTCATCCAGTGGTGTTAATGATTGAGCTCTATTGAGAAGCCTGCCATCATTCTCAACTCCTTTTTTTGGTAGGAAAAAAATCAAAAGTCCAATTTCTTCCTCATGCCAACTCAAGTCAATGGGTGAGGAGTGCCCATTGAAAAATAGTACGAGACTGTGGGACTCAGGACTACTGAAAAGACAATTACTGATGATTATTAATATGTTTTCTGTCAGGTGAACAGAACAGCAAAGTATCATTTATGTTTTCCAGTTTTTCTCCACGATGTTCTTTATGCATGTTCCTTGAGAATAATCTTTTAATATTTGTTCTGATTTCCTTAGAACTGCCACCAGTCACAGTATTACCTAATGTGACTAAGATATTCTACTGTAAGAGAAGTAATGTCTTTCTGGGCCAAACTTCAATTGAAATGTTAGGAAATATGCCATGCTTAATGTTTTGATGCTGATTGTATTTTCTTGAGCTGTTTTTATTTCTTATGTTGATAAGTCTTTTAGGCTGCCATATTAGTGTCTGTACCCTGCCTCATTAGGATCTCCTGGCTGCCAGGGCAGTGCTCCAGTGCTGAGTATAGGCTGACTGTTGTCTTAGCCTTCATTGTAGAATCTTGGGATATACTGGGAAAGGAATAGGACCATTAAAATCTGATTCGTGACAGCCTATGGTACACTCTGATCTGGGCTTCTTATGTATGAAACCAAAGATTACTTCCTCCCGTTGTTGGTGTGGTCCACACTGCAGAGTTGGAATGGAATTTTCTGGCGAACCTCAAGCCAGTGGCTGCCAGGCGGGCTCCTAACCTCTGGTTCTTAGAGCTCTGCAGGAGTTTGGAAGAAAATAGAACTGGAACTGCTTCTGTGATCTCTTTGATTTAGTTGTGTCTGTGTGCTCATCCTAGTCATCTGTTATTATTTTGAAAGAAAAACAAAAATACATCAATCTTATAAAAATTAAAGTGTAAATTCTAAAACCTAAAACACATGTATTAAATACACACAATGTTTTCTCTTTTTATAACAGTTTAAATACAAGACAGACTTGAATTAAAACTTAATAAAGTTCCTGTTTACTCCTGGAAGTAAATATAGTTATTTTCTAGTCCAGGTTCTTTGTTTTACATATGACAAAAAAGAAGCACTATACCCAGGAGGGCTAAGTAATATGTTTGATGGTATGAGGTTAAAGAAACAAAACGAAAAAAATACAGAATTTTTAAATTTTCAACTTAGTATGTTTTATATCATCATACTACCACCATTTATTTTAAGGTCATATAAGTTTTGCTTAGTTTTAAACCAACCATTTGAATTAAAGAAAAACAATGATTCGATGCACAGGTTAGTGAAAATTTAATAATGTTGTTCATTTTAGTGTTTAGTATTTTAGTATTTAGTTTGCTATATGTTAAAATTTATGTTAGGTCTCTAATGGGTGGTGCCATCTCTGTATGATCCCTGGGCTTAAATCTTGGCTTTGAAGATTCTAGTATCCCAGCCCTAACCAAGTCTTTGCGTTGTTCTCAGCTCTTTCAAGGCTGGAACATGGCAGATGTTTGTGATGAGGTTGATATCACTTCCAGCACAGTCTAAAACCTAGACTTTGAAGTTATCCTCCAACATTTCTGATTCTGCAGAAGGCAGAGGTGACATGTAGAGAATGATGCGTAAGTTGAGCTTGGGGTAGCATTTAAAAAGCCCCATTGGTGTTTCCAATTTTCATACCTCTTGAATTTACAAGCATGTGTCTGTGCATAGCATGTGAACTTAAGTATATTAAATTTACATACTCAGCAAATAGCCTATAACTAATCACATTAGAAAAGCATGTATTAATAAGAACCAGCACCAACCAGTGTTCACAGGGAGATATAGGGATATTATAATGAGGTTCTTAGCTACAAATGCTTTCATGTTTCATTTCTTGCAAAGTAAGGATTAGATGTTCCCTAGGCAGGAAATAAAAAGGAAATATCTTTTCAGATGGAGAGGAAAATGACATTAATTCACTGACAGAGTCACTTCTATGAAAATTTGGATCCATGGGGCACAATTTTAATGTTAAAATGAGATTAAGACCTTGTAGAAATATGTTTTTATGCTAGAATAGAAGTACTTGATGGAAATGATTTCCAGTGAAATGGAAAACCTTCTGAATTGGAAGTGGACCTCACTTGGTGACACTTAATTTTACAAAATGAATGTCTTAAATTCTTTATAACTTTTAAAATCACTGGGTAATGATGTACAAGATAAAAATTTTATAAGAAGAAAAATTAGGGCTTCTGATTAGTACAAGACTAGGCTCAAAATAGAAATTTTTCTTTGGAAACTTTAGCAATTATTGTAATAACTTAAATTAAGAAATTTCTACAGGCACTCTGAATGAGCTGTCCCCCACAAAAAAATCATTAGAGCATTTGCTCAAGAAGAAACAAAACTAAATTATATCCATTGCTTCTCTGTTCTGTACAGTACAAGTTGTGAATAGATAACAAGAATTAGCTTATTTTTCTATTTTTAAGATTTTGGGATAATTCTGCTTTTAACAAACTTATCACTACCATTGAAATAAAAAGTTTCATTGGTTTTTCTAGTATCACCCTTTGTTGTTTTCTTTCTTATTCTCTCTCTCTCTCTCTCTCTCTTTCTTTCTCTCTCCCTCTCCCTCTCTCCCTCTCTCCTCTTTCTCTCTTTTTTTTTCCTTTTGGAGAATCTGACTTTAAAATTTTCCCCAAGAGGCTAATCATTTTCATACTTTCTTGCTGGATTCTCACTATATAGACTCTGCAGATTTAAAAATGCAAATCTAAAGCAGCACACACCATTTCGATCTTCAGTAGTTTCTCAAAAGAAAGCCATGTTTTGTATCACTTTATCTCATTGAGTTCTTTCTGGGGTAAATATTTCCAGATGCCCCAAGTCTCTGTTATTCTTGCTATCAGAAACACCTCTCTCTCTTTCCTCTGTACAATAGCAAGATTGTGTACTTAGATAGAACCCATTCAAAGTTTTATGAATCTAATATGAATTGTTTCAGTTAGATTTAACTGAATAAACAATTACCTGTCACTTATTATATCCAGGGTAATAATAGCTGTTATGCAAGATACAAATTGATCCAAACATGTTCCTTCTCTCAAGGAATTTGCAGTCTAATGTGAGTGAAACTATAAATAAATACCCAATTCCAAGATGAATGCTACAACATAGAAATACATAAGTATTAAGGAACTTGGTAGGCAAGCAAAAAAGCTGAATAATAAAGATACCAATAAACATCTATCATTTGTCAGTATTATACTTAATTCTTTTATCATTTGAGACACATGAGATAATGTCTTTCTACTTTAACATTTTTGCTATTTTGTGGCCATGGTTATTATTTTACAGTAATAGCTCATATGTAGCTTCTTCCACTTATGTAAATGCATATAAGAGTTAACATGATTTGCAGGAGAGTCCTGTTCAGAAAGAGATTTAGTGATTTGAGTCTTTAACGCTGAATTATGGCTTTGCAATATGTTTTATTCAACTATCAGATAACTTCTTTATGAAATGCTCTAGGTAAATCATTTGTCCTACACCGGGAGGGGGAGAAGAGAGGCTCCCTTAGGGTGAGCTGTCACATAACAAGAAATAAGTTTTAGGTCCATTTTCTGAAGTGACAGTTGTATTCCCCAGAAGAACAGAAGGTACCCCCTTTTGATAAACAAGCCAGACTTCTATGGGTGAGTTCAGATAGCGGTGAGCCAGAGGAGTCTTTTCTGTTTTATGAGGAATGAATCAAGCTAAAAATTAACAAAATCTTTCAAGAAGACGTTTCTGGTTCTAAGAAGCCAGCAATTAAGTAGAATTGAGACTTTATTGTGCATGTCTATCTAGAGCTATCCAAGGTACTGAAACACTTCTAGTGCCTTTTCATTCAGCGAAAGTTGGAGAGATTTAAAAATCTGGCTTTGATCATTCTTGACTAAAGAAATTCTGTAGTCTATATGTAGTGGGTGCCTTTTCTTTTTTAGTGTTGGTTATATCTGTAGCTCTTCCCCCTTTTTTACTCCATAAGACTCATTTATTCATTCAACAAATATTTCAGTATGATCTATGTGTTGCACTCTTCTTCACATGATTAAAGTGCTCAGATTTCATTATTATTAATGCTATTATTTTTTGTCGGATTTAGGATGAGTAAGCACATTTCATAACTAAGATAATTGGGGAATTCTAAGTTTTTATTTATTGTTTGAATAACCTGGTTTCTGGCTCAATGGTTGCTCTTTGTTTTTGTTCTCAGTGACTAGAACAGCCTTTGGTAAACAGCAGCCACTAAATAAGTATTATTTATCTGACAAGCGGGCTTACCCTTTTGAAATGCTTTCTATACCATATTATTAGAAATGTTTTTTAGGCCAATTGGTAAATTCCTTGGTAAAAAATACTTTGAATGTAGGAAAAATTGTTCTAAGTATGCTAGAGAGAACACATACTTGGTCTTGAAATGTATGAGTATAGATTAAACATTTTGGGGCTAATATATTAAAATTAAAGGTTTACTTGGAAATAGGAGGAAAGGGACCAGAATCTTCCAGCTCAGGAGTTTCTTTGCATATAATATCTCAGCATTCTTTCATTTTATTTTACTCAGACTCATCTCGTTCTATATTCTGAGAAGCTGATCACTACCCATTCCCCACTTTGATCCCCTCCAAAAAGGAGAAAAAGTTGGTACTTTGATGACAGAAACAAATGGCAAAGTTAGGTACAGGGTGTTCTTAGTTTTCCTTTTCCTCATTCTAAAGGTAGCACAAGACTAATTAGTTTTGTCTTCTCTGGAAATATTTTTTTCCCACCAAATGGATACGATTCTAATGGCAAACCCTGACTTGTCAGTGATTCATCCCTACGGGTGGTATGGAATCAACAGTGTTCATAAGGTTCTCAGAGTCAGCAGTTATCTGAGGTTGATGTGGGTGTGTCCCCATGCCCAGCCTGATGTTAGGGAAATGTGAAGATATGAAAGTGCACAGTCTGAGAAGAGTGCAAGGTGTCTGGTTAGACTTGTCTCAGCCTCACTCTTCTAATGGTGCTTGCCACTACTTACAACTTCTGTGGTGTCCTTGTTTTACATGGTTAAAAATTTGATAAAACTCTCTTATGATTGCCTTGAAGATGTGATTGCTGCACGGTCTTACATGACTCAACTATTTTTTTGGCATCTCAATAACGAACCTAGACTTTTGAGCTAATTGTTAATGGATAAACTCTTTTTCTGGAATATTCCCCAAAGAATAAACTCTCCTAGAAAGGCTTTCTCAAACTTTGTTGAAGGATTCTTCAACCTTTAATTTCTTTCTTCCAATTTGCTTGGGAATCAGTGCCCTTGACTTTCTTCTTTCAGGGAAATTTTGCTTGCTAATAGAGAATGCATGTAACTTAAAGGTTATATATTCATGATATAACTGAAACTTTCAATGGGATAGTATAGTATAAATACTTATATATTGCATATGAGAAAGCTGCTCTTTGGGGGAATTAAAGAACTTTGTAGTTACCATAGAATTAGTAGTCAGGGCTAAGGATTCAGGTACAAGTTACTATGGCTTCAGAGTCACCGCTCGCTCCTCACTATTCTTCTACTGCTTTTATTTTCCTTAACTTTCCACACAGAGTGCCATATTAGAATAGGGAAAGGCTTACTAGCTGAAGGATTGTTTTAGTATTTTGAGTTTTTAGAGAAATGAAAATGTAAAAATAAAAGGCAAACATGAATTTATTTCATGTTTTCATCATTGTGTCTTAAAATAAATGAAGCAGTTCTGTTGAAGTTCCCTAATTTGTTCTCTTGGAATATATTTGGTTTTCTACATGCTGTGTGTTGTGATACTTCCATTTGTTGAAGTTTATTTGTATGTGTGTGCTTCAGGTACAAGGTTCTCAGTAATTTTAACAAGTACCATCACAATGCAAGAAAATATACATGTCAAACAAGATTAATTTAATAGTTTTTAGCTACATCTGAACTTTTGGTAGGAATTCATTAAAAAATGTAGCTACTGTATAAGTAGAAGGAAACTAAATGGAGAAAAAATTAGATGGCCTCTATATTGATAATTAGTTTAGGTGATGGTTGGCAGATCTCCTAAGAAAATGCCACATATTCATTACTCATTTTTAGAAAAATATTAAATTCTCATTGTAAAAGCAAGAAATGATTGTTACAGATTGTATGAGGGAATTGCAAGTTTTACAAATTAAAAGTAAAAATCTTCACAATATTCCAAATCCTAATGAAATAATATATTTCCATATATCTTTATGCTTCACATACAAAAATACACATGCCCACACATCATATTGAACATATAATTGTATAATTTTGTACATAATTTTGTATTCCAACTTCCTACTTGATATTTTTGTTTTGTATCTTTATGATTTTCAATAAGATTCAGTGTTTAATTTATATCTTTAAGTTTCCTGGGTTTGTGTGTGTGTGAATTCATATATATATATAGATAGATAGATAGATAGATAGATAGATAGATAGATAGATATATGTGTGTGTGTATGTATGAATATGTGCACATAATGTATTTTATGTTAGAGGAGGACCTACTGTATTGTTATTAATACTGTCACCACTCTCATTCATTTTCTTATTGGGGAATTCTTATGTATATGTTAAAATTTAATTTCTTAGGACAAATCAAAGAAGCAATCAGATATTCTTTTCAAAATTAGTTATATGTATTATGTATAATGAGTTGCCTTTCTAATTACAATTTGAGGTAATGCTGAGTATATGCTAATAAATAGGTGCAGTTCACTGAGAACATTGTCATCTCTTGTGTATGTTTTAAAACGTCCAAATTTTTTGAGGAATTCACTCTTATCTCCTATTTTTAATTTGACTATCACTTTTTATTAAGATAATCTTAAGCTGAATTCTTAAGTTATTAATCAAACCAGGATTCTCCATCTCTATTATTTTTCTAGGGAAATATTTTATTATCCATTCATGTAGTTAAAGAATGGAATAGATTGAAGGCTGGTGGGTAACAACAGCTACAAGAGCCAAGAAAAAACTACTGATGTTACTTTGTCCAGGTGATGTTAACAGGTTGTCATTTTCATTCTACATCTCAGACATCTGGAACTCTATTTACTGCAGCAGAAAGTTATACATGTCTTAATTATGTTTAAGTATAATTTAAATTTATTACAAGCCATGTCAAAATTGTGCATGTCAATGGGATGACATGTGATGTTTTCATGCATATTTTTTATAATGCTTAAATCAGGTTAAGCTTACCCATCTTGTGAAAAATTTGCAATTTCTTCATGATAAAAATTTTCAAAGTTCTTCTAGCTTTTTGAAATGTGCAGTGAATTTTTGTCATCCACAGTCACCCCATTGGGCAGTGACATACCTGAATTTGCTCCTTTCAAACTGTATGTTAGCATCCATTGACCAACCTCCCTCTCCCTCTCTATATCCCTCCCTCTCCCTCTCTATATCCCTCCCTCTCCTGTCCTTTTCCTGGCTTCAGTTAACTACCCTCCTATTCTCAACTTGTATGTGATTAATGTTTTTAGACTTTACATATGAGTGAAATCATACAGTGTGTGTGTGTGTGTGTGTGTGCACCTGTTTGTATGCCTGCTTTATTTCTCTTAACATAATGTACTTTACTTCCACCTAGATGGTAATGAGTGGCAGGAATTTATGCTTTTTGTGGTTCAGTAATATTGCATCAAATAATAGAATACATATAATGCCACATTGACTTTGTTTAGTGTTTTGTTATTTTTAAAGTATCTTTAAGAGACCAAACTTTCTGATTACATTTATCTCATTAGTATTAAAGGAATATCTTTCAGAATGGTCTTTACCTAATGAAATAAATACTCTAGCAGTAATTTCCCTTCTGAAATGTGTGTTACTTTTGGAAATTAAGAGTGTTTTAATTCATATACTAACACAAACACGTCTTTTTTCTTTTTATTATAATTTTATTTATTTGAATTTGCATGATCTATAGATTCATTAATATGTTGCTAACTTGCAATTTGGAAATTTATGACCATATATATGTTGTTTGATCACTTTTTCCCTTCTTTCTGAGCTTTGTGCTTCCCCAAAACCCCAATCTTAGGTTTTTTCTCTTTCCTAGCAGTCTGTCACCCTTCTTCCTTTATTTTTTCTTTTCTTAGGATCTTTCTGTGCAAGTATCTATGGTAATATCATACAAGAGACATCATTTGATATCAGTCTTTTTTGTTTGGTCCATTTTACTGAACATTGTTGATTTAAGGCTAAACACATACCTCTAAAGAGTGATAATAATTTAAGTGTCTCACATTATCACAATCATCTTTATAGTTAACTTGCTTTTTTTAAAGAAAAACTTGGTCTTTAATAACAAATTATTTCATTGAAAAACTTATTCTGAAAGCTTAGGAAATGAGAAAAATACAAATAAAAAGAGTTTAAATATCTTCACAGTATTGATTAATAGAATTAACATTTTGACCCAAATTTATTTAGTCTTTTATATCTAAAATTTATATTCTATTGTTTATTAACAAAATTTAAATCACATTTATATATGTGTTTAACTTGAGGCTTTGGCTGACACTTGGAAAATTTATTTTAGAAAAATTTTTCACAAGTTTTACAGATGAATTAGTATCTTGACTTTAATTTGCTTTTACTGGTGACATTGACATTTCTCTTGTTTATTGGCTACTTGCTTTTTCTCTACTCTGTATTATCATATTTTCAGAGCATAATAAAATTGTGTCATTTTCTGTTTTTCTTTGCGATGCCAAGTATTTTCTCAGTGATTATTGCAAGATATAATTTTTAAGAAAAAAACATTTTGACAAGCTATCTGAATTTTACATGATTTTTTGATAGAAGAAAGTATCATTAGTTAGGGTTTTAGTATACCTTGATTAGCTCTAACTTGAAGTTTCATTCTAATATATAAAATCTTTGAACCTACCTTTGGTTTTCTTATGCAAAGGTAAATCTTTATTAACAACCTAACATGAATTATAAATATTGGTAAGTCATTTCAAGTCATTTTTGATAGTAATTTTTAATATTTTTAAATTAATGCTGATATTTTAATGTCAGTTTTGACAACATGGAAGAAAGTTATTTTCCATGTTATTTCTAGTTTAATATTTACTTATAAGTTTAGTAGTAATGCCATTACATGATAATTCATCCTCTTCCACACTGATGCTGAACTTCCGTACTAGACTTGATTTTCTATGGGAAGTTCACAGACACTGTGTTCCTTAGAAAGCCATGATCTGTGGATTGTCTTACCAGAGATGGTGCATCACAGAATTCATTCTCTGTAACAGTAACTTCCAGAAAAGGTTATTCTTTAAAATTGATCACTGGCATTAATAAGCTTCAATTATTTTTACTTTTATTTTTCTATCCCAAATATGTATTTTAGTCATATGCTGTATCAACCATCCTCTTTGGAAAAGATTTTTAAATTGATCATGTCTCCACAGATAACAATGCAAGCAAATTTTCTAGTTTTCTTCTTCTTAGTTTACCTCATGCTGCATTCCTCTACAAATGGAAATAGGAATTTAATTTTAAAGAATTAATTTCCTCACAGTGAAGTAATATACCATTATAAAATACTTTCTGTTCAAAATCCCTGCACGTACCGATGTATTTTGGGAATTACATTTGTATGTAAAGTTACGAAAGGGTTGCAAACAGAAAATGTTAATTTCTAGTAGAAGTTATTTTAATGTTGATAATTCTGATGCTTCCTGCTTCTTTTTCCTCAAAAAGATCACCTTTTGTGTATTTCAAATTCATTTTATCCGTAAAGCCACACTCTACTGGGCATGACTCTGTAATGCTGCTTATGCTGCTTGTTTTCCGTTCTTGGGTTACACTTTTTGTTTAGACCCAAAGAGAAATCAACATCCAACAAACCCAGAACAAGAACAGCACATGTTTCTTGTGTAACAGCATTTGGGTGATTGAATAAAACCAACCTTGAGGTCCCTCCAAATTCAGGGCAAGTCATGACACGGGCTGTGATGCTTGCATGGATGATGGATGTTGTAGAATGTCCAAAATGCTCGGCTTTCATAATTAAATTTTTAAATAAACGGAAATAAATGATTTTCTTTTTTGTGTTTAGGTTTGGTGGCATAAGTCATGCGAAGTCACTCAGGCTTATTTTTGTTGCACTTGGTGGGACCTGTGGCACAAAATGCCCCACGTGGATCATTCTGGAGTTGCTCACACATCACCTCTGTGCTAACTTGAGAATGTTCACAAGTGCCATGATGGATAATTATGAAGGATAGATGAGGCACTGCATTTTTTTTCTCCTTGTACTCAATTTAGTCTGATCTGCTAGTGAGAAATTATTCAGAAAACTCAGCAAGGACCAGAATAGGTGAAGCTTGTGTTCTCCAGATGTTGAAATGTTTTAAAAATCTTTCCTCATCGTACATGCAGTTATAACCTTTTCATGCATTCGTAAGGTGTCAGAGTTGGGCAAGACTTCAGAACTCATATTAGTCAATTCTTTCGTTTTATATAAAAGAAACAGAGAACCATAATTAGGATAATTGCCCAAAGCCACACAGATGACAGAGTTTTAATTTTCTTTCCTTCTTGCGTACTCTGTCTCTTCTCCCTCCCTTCTCTCTTTCTCTCTCTACTTTCATCCTTTTCTTTCTCTCTCCATTTCCACAACCCACAACTCAAGGTTTGCATTCATCTTACATAGACTGAGTAGTCCTATCAGGCTATAGTTGATGCTAACTGCCTTGAGACAGAAATTTTTCTTCTTTCAGCTTTTGTACTAAAGGCCTCTCAGCTGATTAGATGAAGCCCTTTCACATTATCAAGAGTAATCTCTTGAGTTAGATGGTATCTTAGTAATGTTTTGATTTGCATTTCTGTTATGGGTAAGGATATTGAACATCTTTTCATATCAAGAACACAAATAGCAATAAGTGCTGCAAGGCTGTGGGGAGAAGGAATTCTTCTGCACTGCTGTTGGGAATGTAAATTGGTACAACCACCATGGAAAGCAGTATGGAATTCACTCAGAAGGCTGGAAATAAATAATCCCTTTGATCCAGTGATACCTCTTCTGGGAATTTTCCCAAAAGAGTTAAAAACAACATATAACACATATACATGTATATCCATGTTCATAGCAGCACAACTAAAAATGTGGAAGACACCAAAATACCCATCAACAGACCACTGGATACATAAATTGTGGTACTTATACACAATGGAATGCTACTCATTTATAAAGACAGATAGGTTGGAGGCTTTTGTAGGTAAATGGAGGCAACTTGAGACCATCATGCTTAGCGAAGTCAATAGGAAGCAAAAGGCAAAATATTGAATGGTTTTTCTAATATGAGAAACTCAGATCACAATTATTTTATGTAACTTAATGTGGTGAATAATGGGAGGAGGAGAGATTGGGAGGGTTGAAAAGAGAGAAGGGAAGGATTTTTAACTTTGCCACGATATGTATGTGCACAAAATACTCAAGATCAATGTTAACTTTATGTTTTGTACTTAAACACATCAATAAAATGGGGGAAAAACACATACTTTTTCCCTTTTACATTTAAAAAGTAATCTCTTCATGCTCAAACAATTCTAGATGTTTACCCCATCTAAAAAATTGTAGCAAAGCCTGCACTGTTATTTTGTGAAATAATAGTAGTATAAACTAGCCAATTGGACTGAGAAAACTTTTCCACCACACCAATGTTTGTGAAGTTGGAGACAGGAAATTCCTGTCCTGAGACCCGCGGTTACCTCAGGGACAAGGCAAATGAAGAAGGGAATTTTTAGTTTGTTCCTAAACAAAATTAAAACTTAAATATGAGATCAGAAAGGACTGAATGACATACTTTTGACTTAAAGGTTTTAAATATGAAGTCATTTTATTCTTTGCTGCAAGTATTAAGAAAAATATCAGTTTATTTGTACTTGTATGCATTGATGACATTTCTGGTTATAAGTACATCTGGATTTATATGGGGAATGAAAATAAGGTCTGGCCAAAGTATGTGATATTGAATTAAATGTTTTCTTATTTGTGCATTAAATTCTTTATGGTATTTAAGGGTATTATATAATATTTTGACATTTAGTACAGGAAAAATTTAATAAAGACTATATTCATGAAAATTGGGATTTTGATCCCCCCACTATTTTTATTAATATACAAATGTAATACATAGTATTTACAGTGAATTCGGGTGTTTCGTACATCTATGTATCACATCGACTACACAATCCCTTCCCATCTTCCACCCTCCCACCATCTCCCTGTCCCTTCCCCCGGCTCCGGCTATCACTTCATATGATTCCAAAGAATGTCTGTGTTCTGGGTTTTCCAAGTCCTAGAAACCATACGGTGTTTAACATATTAATCTTCCGTGCCTAAGACATTTCACTCAAGTCACCACTCTACCTCAGCTTCCTATTCCTCTAGTAAGTTCACAGTAGTCAAATCTTGATATCTCCTCTCTGAATCCAACCAGCCCCTTCATTGGGATTTTGATTTTTAATATTGCATTTTACTCATGAGAATCCTATAGGGAGTTATGATAGATCATAAAATAGCACAATGAGTTGTGTTTTCTTCAGAGTAAAGTTGTTAAATCTTTTTATTAAGTAAGCAGAAATCTTTCTTATTATAAGTTTTTTTCTGATGAAGCAAATTCTATCTCTACACCTCGGGTATAACAGAAGCGATGGCTCCCCTGGTCTTTTGACATGGCATTATTAGCGAGTTGTGGCTGGAGACTGCAGTGAAGTGCACGTGCTCACTCAGCGTGCAGAGACCTGCCAATCACTGCCAGTTTACTGTTCTTAGAAGATATGTAATCAAAGTTAGTTTTTACAAATGCTTAGAGATAAATGATAACATTAAAATGTTTAAATATATTATAGTCAGTGAGTTGCCAACTCTTGCCTTTTCCCTTTTCTCTCAAAAGGGAAAGGTAGACAGTGCTCTGGAGGTAGGACATGTGCTCTCAACTGGAAAATTGTAATCGCTAAGTATCTCAAATGTACCTGTTGCTTAATTGTAGACATAATTTCTATAGTAAATGACAATGATTTACAATGCTTGCTGAATAATTGGATTATAAATGAAACCTGCCATTAAGCTAAATTTATTGGTATACAGTATCCATTTAGAAGCTAATATTCTTATCCCTAACATCATGTAAAATTAATTATGCTACAGCTATATTAAGGGTCTGCAGTTCTTTCAATTCCCATCAATATAGAGTTCTAGTATAATGTAAAATGAGCAAAATGTAGAATAATTATTTCTGTTTCATAGAATATAGATTACCTATCTTCTAGCAAGATGCACCAATCTATTTAGGTATCTCCATTTAATGCATTAATTTTAAAACTACCTATCCTAATATCCTCTCATCCTTTTTAATTTCTCGAGAAAAGAAATCACTTTCATATTAATCAAAACACACATTGACTATTAATCATATTATAAAGTATAGTTATTGACCCATTGTTTTTTTTCTTGTCACAGACACATGAATAAGTAGGGTAAATTAAGTGATAAAATGGAGGCTGTTGGCTATGGAAGCTTCATGGCTTATAAATTTAGCTCACTAATATGCATGGAAAGATGTTGGTAATCAATTTCAATTTTATAGTTTTCTAAGGTTACCACTCAGAACTTTTTTTTTTTTTTTTAGATAGCTTTCAGAGACTGGAGTACAAATGTTGGCAATAGTTCTGTGAAATTCTGACTCCAGAATTTATGGAACACAACCTTGGGTCACATCTCCAAGGAAAGCTACCACATTGAAAAGGAAAGCACTTTGTCAGGCTCACTTGTTATCAGTCTAATTGTGTTAAATGCCAATTCCACACTGAACAGGCACTTGACTTTGGCTTTTCTTCAGAAAGAGAATAAGGGTGTGGGGTGGGAGGCCTAGTGGCTGCCTTTCAACTTTCATCCAACATGGTAAAAACACCATATTGATCTAGGTCCTTCCTGTCTGCATTGTCTTCTGTGAGGCTGAAACTTAACTATTAGATGTGACTTCATATGAATAATAGATTTTTGTTTCAGTGGTAGTGTATTTTTTCCCATTTTATTGGTATGTGTAAGTGTAAAATTTAAGGTTTACAATGAAGTTGAGCATTTTGTGCACATATGTATCTTGTCAAGGTGACAAGATATTTCCCACTCTCCTTTTGTCCCTCCTCTTACCCTCCCCTCCCTCCTCCCACCCCCCGTTTCACTTTGTTTTTCATTTTAAGTTCTATAAGAGGTAGTGTTTTTTTTTAAAAAAATCATATTTTAAGATAATTCCTCTTTGTCCTGTGCTGGAAAACACATTTACTGAAGGCTAAGTCTGTGGTTGTTTTGTTCACTGTTTTTTTCTATCTTGGAGCTCTCACAATGCTTCATCACAGTAAGCACTCAGTAAATACTTGTAGAAGGAAATAGAGGGAAGAAGTGAAAAAGAACAATCACTGAATGTTCTCCCTCTTAAACCAAGAGAGTAGTTGTGTGGCTTTTCAAATTTTTATTTTGTAGAAAGAATACTCAGAATGAGTTCCACTTAAGTTTTCAAATGTACAACACAGCATTGGCAGGGATAATCAGAGTGTTGTACAACTTACTCATCTCCCTTATTGGACTTACCATGAAGTCTCTCTTACCAAATTTTCAGGCATACAATGTAGTGTTGTCAGTATTGACATAATATATGCAGATCTCTTGAACTTATTCATCTTGCTCAGCTGAGATTTTATTTCCATTGAGTAGAAACTCTGCATTTCCACCCACCCTTAGTCCCTGGCAACCACCCTTCCACAACTTGATCCTATCATTTTGACGCTGTAAGTGTAAGTGGAATTAGGCAGCGCTGGTCTTTTGTCACCAGTTTATTTCATGTAGCATAATGTCCTCTGGGTTCACATATCATGTGCTGTATTGCAGAATTCCGTTTTTTTATTTTTGAAGACAGAAGAGTATTCCATTTTCTTTATGTGCTACATTTTCTTTATTCAAGTAGTGTTGAACACCAAGGTTGCTCCGGTATATCAATTATTGTGAATAGTGGTATAATGCTTGTTTTTTAAGTGATAGGGAATAAAATTTTTAGAGAATTTTCAAAACATTGAGCTAATTTCTACATATGAATTAAAAAGAACTAGTAGTGCATGAGAGCTTGAGCAGATGTCTGGGATCCATTCCACTGCTCATTTTAAAGGCAATGCAGGAATGATTTCATCCCGCAGAACTGAGTCAGAGGAGAGATCTTTGTCTATGTTCTCTGCCTCACATTGTTTCAGACATGAATTCTTTTATGTAATTATAAGAGCAATGTATACTTAGAGAATATTATGACCAGGTAGTTAAAAAATAATTAGACAAGGAAAAATATTAAAAATCAAGTTTACACATACTTTATATTAAACCAGTTTGGTTTATATTTTATATTCTAAACATTTAAAAATGGTCGCTACAATTTTTGTTGTTGAGGTGATAGTTTTTAAATAGTGAAATCTAGGAAGGGAAAATCTAATATTAAACACGTGTTTAGAGACAAAATTCAAGAGACTCCAGTCACATCCTTCTTCAGTTATCTCCTTCTTTATGATTTAAGTACACATCTTTCTAGCCTCTTCCTATTCATGTACTCCCCCAGCAATTTTTTTTTTCATTTTACTTTAGTAAAAAATTCACATGACATAAAATTTAACATTTTCTTTTGTAAATATGTGAATTCCAAGTTCTGCAACCATGGGGTTTAGGGAATCAGTGAGCGTCGATGTCCAGTTCTTTTTCAGAGGTTTATCCCCTTTCCTATCTGACCATTGACTCTCTTTCTGCCCTGCCTTTTATGTTTGGGCCTTTTTATCTTACTGTTTTTGTGCATTTCACAAGAGGGTCACCCATCTATAGTCAGTCTTTTGTGCTTGGTCCATTTCACTGAGCATTATTGACTGTAGGTGGCCTAATTTTTGTTCAGATGCTTCAGATCTGTTTTTATCACTGTATAGTATTCCATTGTGTATAGAGAGCATGTCTTCTTTAACCATTTCTATAGGGATGGGCAGTTAGGTTGTTTCTAGGACTTGGCTATTATGAACTGTGCTGCTGTAAACATGGATGTGCATGTGTCTTTTTGGAACGTTGACTTTATTTCTTTAGGGAATATGCCCAGCAGGGCAGTAGCTGGAGCAAATGAAATTTTCATCCTCAGCTTTCTTAGGAACCTCCAGACTGCTGTACATAATGGTTGTACGAGCTTACACTCCCAGCAGCTGTGGAGTAGAGTTCCTTCTTTTTTGCACCCTTGGCAACAATTGTTTTTTGAGTTCTTGATGTAGGCCCTTCTCAGTGGAGTGGAGTGAAGCCTCATTGTTGTTTTTATTTGCATTTCTCTGATGGCCAAGTGTTCATGTTTGAGGTGAAGGATTGGCGAACAGCAGAGTGCAAAGTGTGAGGGCTGTTAAGGGGAATATTTTGAAATATTTTGAAATATTCTCAGAGTTCTGAAATTTCATCAGAATATATCTTTTTAAGTCTATTTTTACTAATATTTGTAAAGAACCAAATTTTAGCTATATTAAATTTGTCTGTGTTTTTCTTTTTTAATACTTATTTTGTCCCTTCTTGGTTTCTTGAGATGACTGCTTGGCTGACTAAATATCAGTTTTTCTATTTATAGGTATATTTAAAAGTAGATTTCCTCCAAATACCTCAAGCCAAATTGGATAAGTAACCACAGTTTCATTTCTAGTCAAATAAAACATCAACCTATATTTTCCTTTTAATGCAAGAATTATTAAGAGGAGATTTTGCCAGTTTTAACTTTTCTGTGATTATCTCCAAATTTCATTTTTATCAGAATATATATAAATATGCATATAATGTGTAACATATGTTGTATGTAATGTCTTCTATTTTTAATGTTAACAATGGCATATTTTTCCTTGCATAAGTTTATGTGTGAATAAATATTCTTTCTAGTTTTTGTTTTTACTTATCTTGTAGTTTGTTACACATAGTGTAGATTTGCACTCCTCCCTCCTTTCTTCCTGTCTTTCTTCCTTTCCTCTTTTCTACATTCATTCCATTTAAACTTAGAATTTTTAAGAATAACTTTATTGTATATTCTTAATATATAATATACCTCATTTGTAGTTGTTACAAATCATATTTGTCTTTTCTTCCCATTTAGTTTTTAAATCTATTTTGCCTTTTTTATTATTTCTCTCCATTTCTTTGATACTACCATTTTTTTCTCTATTTTATTGATTGAATTTCTTTTATTTTTCTTACAATTTTTATGGCATTTTTGTTATTTTTATTCCATTTTCTTGCAAATTCTTATTACTGTCAATATTAATGTCTTTACTGATTATTTTTCACATTTTGAGAAATATAAGTAGAAATATATTCATGTCTAGAATTACTGCCGATATTATACCTTTGCTTGAAAAATTTTTGTCTTTAAAATTTTTTCCTTTTTACATACTTTTTTAGAAAAACAGATGTTATATCCAGATTGCTATTATTTTGTTCTCAAATTTTGCAACTGATCTTTCTTAAATGTGAACCTATTTTGTGTTATATGTAAATTAGGTATTTTTGGTTTTGTTTTATTGAATCAGTAATCTTTTCAGAACATAACAATAGGTGTTAAGTTTCTGAGCAGTCAGATCCAAAAATGTCTTTTTCCTGACACTCAGATGATGGTTTGCCAGATTTTGAGTTTAAAATGATAGAATACTTTCACAATCCTGTGAATGCACTATAACCTTGTTTTAGCTCATGGCTTTAGAGATGAAATATCAATACTAAACTAATGCTTATTTGTAATATACAGTATTTATGCTGTATGCTACATAGACAATATATATTTTCATTTGAAGTATTTTGAAATATTCTCAGAGTTCTGAAATTTCATTTGAATATATCTAAGACCCTAGTTATTCACCTGGGGTATTCAGAGGCAAATTTCAATCTTAAAGATGAGTTGAGTTTTCCTGCAGCTCTAAATACATATGTTCTTTTATTTGCTTACTACTTCTTCTCTAATATATTTTGTACTATGTAATGTCTTCTTTTAAACACGTAACAAAGGCTGGAGTCTGCACCACCGTCTTCTGTGCGTCTTGTCGTTTCTTCTTTACTTTCCACTCTTCATCCATTTGTCCTGTCCTGTCAAACAATTTCTAGGCAAAAACAAGCTCCACCGCATCTCTGCGTGATTGTGAATGTAATTTCATTTTATTTTTTAATAGCGATCATATTTTTAGAAGTTTTTTGTGCCAACCATTATTCTTTATGGTTGTGGCATGGTGTCAGATTCTTAAGATAGTTCATAATTTGTTTCGGATTTTTTTCTATTTCCTTCAGCTCTTTTCTTGAGAGTGAAATTTTCTGTTTATTGGGGCAGAATGACGTGATCCCTATGTCCTGAAGTTCAATTTCACTTTTCTATTTCTCCGAACGTAGGTGGATCCTATGTTGAATTGTAGAGGGAAGATTAAGGAAAAAGAGATATTTAGCACTTGCAGGTCTTGTGCCTAAGATTCTCCCCAGGGGAGAGACGAGAAGATAGTGAAACCTTCACCTTCTCATGCCTTAGTTCCAGGCAGGGTAGCAGACTCTGGTGAGGACTCTTGAGTCATGGAGGGTCAGGGAAGTGGACTCCTGAACGGCCGTGAATCATCACTACCTGTCTCATTTCAGACCCACACACCTGCAACGGGCTGGAATGTGTATGAGAACTCCACTTTGTTAACCCTCTCATGTTCTTATTTGCGTATTAAAAAAGAAAGCTAGCCTATTCTGATTTGTGTGCTCACATAGCTCAATGTCTTGCTGCTGTTTCCCCCTGTTTCTTGCTCTGTGATTTTCTCGTGACATTTGTCATTGAGCATCTACATTGCAATTTATTTTGATCGTCTTCCAGGATTCCTTGCAATGTGTTTGTATCTTACATGTGAATGGAAAGCACAGAGACTTAGCGCAATGATGGGTGTAAAAGGTGTGGCTTCTGGGGTTGGGGCTAGAAAAAGCTCTACATTTCTAGCTAGTGCTTGCTAGAATTTTCTAGGGTAAAATGCTTCCATCTGATTCCTCTCCCCATCCTATTCTCTTCCAGTGTCCTCCACTGTGCACCTAATGCATGAATCTGTCCTGCTGCTCTGTCTCTAGATACAAACTGATGCCATAGCTAGCCGGTTCTCGTTGTGATAACAGTAGACTGATGTCATCTCTCTGCTTCTCTTCTTTTCACTCTGTATTTTAGGAATTCAGCATCCTGACAGACTTTTAAAATGTAAGTCATGGCATTCCCTGTAAGAAAAATTGCTTGCTAATGACTTTAAGTCCTCAGCAAGGCCAGGATGACCTCAGAGTATCACGTCCTTGCTTAATTGTGCGCCACTGTTCTATACTTAATACCATTTTGTGTCATTGCTCACTGTATTTTAGTCATACTAATGTCACTTTTTGAAATTATATTACTACCTTAGGGCCTTTGCTCTTGTAATGTCTTTACATGATAGTTACCTCTTTAGGTATAAATGGTTTTCTCCCTTAATTTAGGTGTCTCATAGCAAATAGACCTACCTCTTCAGCTTCCTCAGAAAAGGATTTCTCCTAATTTAATTATGATCCAGTGTCACTTTTTACCTGTTCTCACCGCTTTCTTCCCTTGAGCACCTGCCACTGCCTTGGTGTGATCATGGCAGGTTGTTTGTTTTTGCTCTTTTGCAACTGAATGGGAACATGGCCAAGGTATGGGCTGGACCATGTCCTCGCTGTCTGTGCCCTGAAGGCTTTGGCTTAGTCTGTGATGCAGCTCAGCGACGGTGTTTGTTGCATGAGGCACTATGTGAAGGACCTCATGACCATTTTTTATTTCCTGTGAGTGCTGGTGTCAGATAATTCTTTCCACTTTTTGCTGCCGTCTCTGTGGTGATTGTGAGCATCTTAAGCTCGATGACGCCCCTCTCTGTTGTCTGGCTGGACTCCTTGAGGCAGATGGCTAACTTTATTTAGAAAGTGGGTTGCAGGACTTCATTCTAGTGATAAATACTGTGGCTTCTAGTCACAGGATCAACAAGGGTGTGGGAGAAGGCAGCCAACTAGACCAGCTGTGCGACCACAGTCCTGCGTCCTTTTCTAGTGACTGCCCTTTGGCTCTGAGTTGCTTACTCCAACCTAGAGTGGGAGACCTGTGGCTTTATTTTTGCTTTATTTTTCTTTTACTGGCAGAAGAGTTGTCTCATATCCGCTTGGTTGTTGATTCTTTTGTTCTTTTAGCTTTTCATTAGTTAATCCTATCCTCTTTCAATTTTCAAGGATTTTTCCTAAAAATTCTGTTTTCTAATAGAAGAGTAATTTTCCATTAACCTATCAGGAACTCATTATAAATTATATTACTTTCAGCTTCTCTAAGATTTGGTACAGGAGGTGAGAGCAAGATGTGTTTGCTCAGCCATCTCCAAAATTTTATCTCTTCTGACTCTTATTGGGGCTTACCAAATATGGCTAGAGATTTATCTCCTCATCAGTGTATCTTAATTTTGAAATGTTGTACTATACCCTGTTATAAATTAGAAAATATATTTAAAATGTGGGCCATTCCTTTGATTAAAAATAATGAAAATCATTGTTTAGGATGAAAATGAGAGAAAAATTCATCAAGAGCTTAATAAAAGAGAGGTATGAGTGTTCTTAATATTGAGATGACATGCACATTAGATTGCTAGATAGTCCCACTGATTGATTACTTTTTCTGGCTGCATTATGGAAATATTAAATTAGGTACCTCAAATTGTGAATTATTGGCAAGATCTAATATCCTCTTATCCCCACATCTAAACTCCACTTACTTTTGCTACTTTGTTGTCTAAAATTGGTCCATGACTTCCTAGGTAGAAATAGAATGTGTGGGAGCTTGGAGTATCACATACACCCCATATATAGCCCCTGAGATATTTCAAACTCTGTAATGGATTATGGGATATTTTTAAACCTTGGAAGACTCTAGGATTAGTTGCTTAAATATGGAGTTTCATAGATTGCAAATGTTTAGCACACTGGATCCTGGAATTTATTAGGAGTACAAAAATGCAGTTTGAGGGGTTATAATGGTGTCTTCAATTACCCTGCATGTGGGTCATGAGGACTATTTGTTGAGTTTTGCTTGTTTTTGTAGTACATGGAATGGAACCCAGGGCTTCGCACGTGCTAGGCCTCTTCTGTACCACTGAACTTCATTGCCAGTGCATAGTGCTGTGTAAAACACAGATCGCTGGTGCTCTCTCCTAGAGTTTCTGATTTAATAAGCTGGAGTAGGGCCTGAAAACTTTGCTTTTACGATAAATTCCCAGGATATTCTGCTTGCTCCTAATCCCAGGACATTGAGAAAACCATTGGATTAGAGAGTCATCTCACAGTAGGAATTTCTAGGAATAGTTTCGTCATGGTTATCTCTCTCTCTCTCTCTCTCTCTCTCTCTCTCTCTCTCTCTCTCTCCTTTCTTTCTGATACTGAGATTGAGGATTGAGTTCAGAATTTTTGCACTGAGTTTTTACCCCGGTCCTTTTCATTGCTTAAGAAAGGGTCTTGCTGAATCACTAAAGTTGCTGAGGCCAGGTTCAAACTTGAGATCCTCTTGTTACAGTCTCCCAGACTGCTCAGACTAAAGGCACAAATTGCACAAGGTAGGTATTAAATCCCATGTCTCAGGAAGTTTGTAAGACTTTTCCAAATGGAGTCAGCCAATTAGGAACAGAATCAGGAGACTGGAATTCAGGTCTCTGGGATCGTCTCTGTCTTGGAGGCTTACATCATTCCACTGGGATGCCTTTTAAAGAATGTCATGGTCTCTTCTGTCTCACCACAAAACCAACTTCAGTATTTCATTGACATTCTTCCTGAAATCTATAAAAGTTTATTTTCTTTTATTGATGCAATGATTGATTTAGATATTACACCAATTAAGAAGTTCCAAAAGACGGAAGATGAGCTACATATGTATTTCAGGCTTTTGTTGTTTCTGTTATTCAAATGTAAAACAGTAGATATAACACTGATAGAGATCTTGTTAAAAATCATTCTTTAAGAGCAGCTAGATACATATCAAAACTGAAACTCTGAACATTCTGGAAAACATAATAGGTAGGCGTGGGCAAGAACTTTTTAAATAGGACACACGATGCAAAAGAAAGTACACCCAGAATCAACAAATAGGATTATATCAAATTAAAAATTTCTGCATGACAAAGGAAACTATTAACAGTGTAAAGAGAGAACCAGAGTGGGAAACAGTTTTACCAACTTCATGTTAGACAGGAAACTAATAACTAGAATATGTAAGGAACAGAAGAAAAATAAAATCCTCAGAGTCAAAGACCCAATTAAAAAATGGGTAGTTGAATAAAAACAGTCCTCAGATGAAGAAGTATAAATGACCAGCAAATACATGGAAAAAAATTCAGTATCCTTAACCATTAGAGAAATACAAATCAAAACACCACTAAGATACCATCTTATCCCAGTGAGAAAGGCATATATCAAGAACTCAGCTAGCAATGGATGCTGCAGAGGTTGTGGGGGAAAACAAGTTTACACTACTAGTGGGACTGTAAACTAGTGGAACCACTATGGAAAGCTAGCCTTATCTTTGTGACAATC
Organism: Ctenodactylus gundi; assembly: GCA_004027205.1. Lineage (NCBI taxonomy): Eukaryota > Metazoa > Chordata > Mammalia > Rodentia > Ctenodactylidae > Ctenodactylus > Ctenodactylus gundi. The sequence goes on along the minus strand of PVKB01000537.1, from coordinate 381,602 downwards.
CTCTTACCTCAGCCTCCTGAGTGCTGGGATTACAGGTGTGTGCCACCATGCCCAGCTTTATGTTGTTTGGGGGAATCGAACCCAGGGCCTGGCACTTGCTAGGTAAGTGCTTTAACCACTGTGCCATTCTTCTAACCCACATGTACACACACGTTTTATAATAACACAACTAACAATAATTAAATTATAGAAGATGCTGAAATATCCATCAGTAGACCAGTGGATGCAAAATTGTGATATTTATACACAATCAAACACTACTCTTCCATAAAATCAAAGACTCAAGACATTTGTGCATATACATGTATACATTCAGTTAAATAGGGAAAAATACAAAAGCAGCTAGCAATAAGCTTATGTGTTTTAGCATGATATATTTCTTTTTTATTTTCCCCCCATTTTATTGATATGTATAAGCACAAAATTTAAGGTTTACAATGAAGTTGAGCATTTTGTGCACATATGTTATCTTGTTATCTGTGGTAAACATTCTCAACACTGAAGTTTGGGATGAAAAATAGAGCCATTTTTTTATTTCTAACACAAATAGTAAACGCTGAATATTCTATAAAATAAAATTGTTCTTTTACAATTGTATTAGTGTAACTATGACATGTTTTAGGCTTGTGTAAGCTCATTTATCTTGATGTCAGTCTTATCTGAAATTCCTTTTGTGAGATACTACAGAGAACACTTAAATTATAAATCTTATTTTTGAATATGTGTTCCTCAGAGATCGCCCTTATGCACACGTGATATTTATTTGAATTTTAATCAATTTTAATGACCCACTTCAACTATGGATTACATTGAAAAGCTGTTTTATTGGACAGAGAACTGGTTTTGTGAGACAGCCACTGGTTTTGCTATTACTATGTTTTTATGTCAGAAAATACATAATTCTCATGGATGCTACTAGATATTTATTGATCCTAGCTTTACAAAATGAGTGTATGAGTGTGTGTGTGTGTGTGTGTGTGTGTGTGTGTGTGTGTGTGTGTGTATGCATAAGCTTAAGGTAGAATGATTTGTTGACCTGAGTATTTCTGGATTTGTCTTAAAACATTCACATTTTTTTTCTCCTATTAAGTAGATTTTTATGATCTTGTATACTTGTTGTATTTAAGAGTATCTAAACATACTGTTGGACAATGTGATTATCATTTTAAAAACTTGTAAAATTCTCTACTGAGTTAAATGGAAAACAAACTCTACCAGATTTTTCTGAAAAAAATATTAAGAAGGCAATGTTAATAATGTAACTGAGCTCCTAAACTCAGTAGAATTATCTTCAGTAGAGCAGAATAGCTTGGTCTATACCTCTAATTGTGGTTATGTGCACTGTTTTTTTAAATTTAAAATTCTACATATTTTGTAACAGTTATAACTTGTATTTATTAGTGACCATGCCCCTAATTCTTCCCTTCTGTGGATTTTTAGGGTAGAGTCTCACTCTTACCTTCTAATGGAAGCAACTTCCTTTTCTCATTTCTCACTACAAAGTTGAAGGTTTTAATGTTAACAAAAGTCAATGGAATAACAGTACTGGCAGTTAATTTTGAATCAGGAACCTTGTCCTATTCAGTGGACAATTGTCCTCCTAAAAATTTTGTATCATATTGGTTATTCTTAAAAACAAGCCAGGCAGGGTAGTGTGTGTCTATAATCCCAGGATGCTGAAGCAGGAGGCTTATAATTTGAGGCTAGCCAAGGCAACTTAGCAAGATCCTGTATCAATGTAAAATGATAAAAAAGACCAAGAATATAGCTCAGAGTTCCCTGAGTTAAGCCTCCTAGTCCTGTGAAAACAAACAATCACAATCAATTACATGACAAGATCAACAATATTTTTCTCTAGAAATGGAGCAATTCAATCCAGCCTCACATAAATTGACATTGCCCATGGAGCTCCTGAGTGGATAACTTGAAAAGTTTTACAGAATTCTTCTATAGTTAAAAAGGATAGATTAAAGTTAACTTTGAATCTTTATAATTTCACTAATTATTCTGTCATTTCAAATTTCTCATCTTTGTTTTCTTTTAATCTGGTTCTTCTCCACCATGATCAGCAGGTGGTGCCTAGAAGATAACCATGCAGTGTAGCAAGCCTGTCTGTAGGAATTATGAATGATATTTCCTCTGTATGATGACCAGTATTGAATACCTATGTTTAGTCATAAGCTACCAAGGGATATGACATCACTGTATAAGAGAACAGATTGTTTATTCATCACAGAGCATCTTACCTCCAGTTTCTCACACCCCAGTTCTGTGAGGAGGGCCAGGTATCCATTTGCATGTGCAGCAGTTTCACAAGGGAGGATCCTTTCCGTTATGAAATTTGGAACTTACACAGGGTAGCTGGTAAACCTGCCCTTCTATGATTCCAGAGAGAGGAAGGCTCAGATACTGGAATATGAGCTAGTGAATGTAGAGGAGAACAAAAAGGTGATTTTCAGTCTTATTTCATGAGACAGTTGTCCCAGAGGAGACACATCTTTGAGTGTCTCAAAACCTACTCACTTCTCACTTCCAAAACACATTTGCCATTCAACCACTTTTAAGTCAAGGTTGCTTACCCTCTTTGTTAGGAAGCCAGAGAAAACATAGTGTATTCACATGGCACATTCGTAGATAGCGTTCTCTCAGATAAGTGTACCCAGTACTCTATTTGAAGTAATCTAGAAATGGTTGTTAGGAATAGAAACCAGGAATTTGAATTATGACCAGTGTGGAAATTATGTAAATTTAATAATAGGAATGTCAGATATTGTGTGAAAAAGAGATTTCTGTAAGCTAATAGATTAATGGCATATATATATACACACACACATACATATACATATATACACACACACACACATATATATATATATACACACACACATATATATACATATATATATATATGTATATATATATGTGTGTGTGTGTGTGTGTGTGTGTGTGTGTGTGTGTGTGTATACCAAGTCATTTGATTTTTTTTTCTGTTTGTTGTAGTATATCCTGCCAAGTAGATGGCACAAATACTGTCTGGATATATAAGGGTAAAGACATGATGTGTGACTTATTAGTAGTAAGGACAACTGTTTTCTTCCAATATCTGGAATAAGAGTCATATCTTGTCTTTCCTTCTAAGTATCTTGGAAGTATAAGTATCTTATTAACAGTCCTCAAATAATTCTTCCACCGTGGACAATTTTAAGATTTTTCTTGATGTCTTGTTTCTAAAAAGACTTAAAAGAGCATCAGGGAAGCGTTTTGTTAGGATGAAGTGTAGTGCATACCAGTTTTGTGGGAGAAAATTTGGATTCTTAGTTCTTTTTGACAGTTTTCTAAACTCATGCCCAGAGTGGTTTCATTTCTTTACCATTTGTCTGATTCTCGGCTTACAGGGAAAGGCAGTGCTTGTCAGGTGTTTCAGGGGTGCAGTGTGACTCACGGAGTCTGAGGTACTTGAAAAAAGCACAGCAGGAACCCAAACACACTTACATCATTTTTATGCATTAGAAACCAAGAAGCATGAATTCTCAGTTTTCTTAAAGTCTTTACAGTGTCAAAGGGATGTTCATGAAGTGCAGTTGTGGGAATTGTTGTTTTGAAGTGCATCCAAGATTGGGAACCTGGCTTTAGTGTGCTATCTTGTCTCCTGGTTTGAGCTTCTATTTTGTGTTTATTCCAAGATTGAAAAGAAAGGTATGTCTCTTTGCTTTTATAAATATGAAGTGTATATTTGTCTCTGACAAAGATAAAGCTCTGTTTCTACTGACCAGTAGAAGGGTGTCTTCATTAGGTTTAAGGGAGATTTGGGGAATAATGTACTATTTCAACTCTCTGCCGATACATGAGAAACGTACCTTAAACTAGACTCTGATCATTCTAATCTGCTTCTAAGTAATTTTCCCTTGCAGTAGAGCATTGTTTCAAACATTTACCTCAGTTTCAAGTATTGTAGGCAGGTTATAGTTCAACAGACCCTCTTAAGAGACCTGTAAGTGTGGAAGGCAGAGGATAATTATTGCATTTAAATATTATTTTTAAAATGTGGCTACTTGCTATGGTTTGAATACTCATTCCAAGTCATTTGTTGGAAGCTTAATATTCAGTAAAGTGGTATTGAAGGCTAGAATCTGAGGCGAAGTATTTAGGACATGAGGGCTCCACCTACATGAATAAATTAGTGTCAATTATAACAGGATTGGAGGCTGTGTATTTGGTCACCTTCTATTACCTTCTGTCATGAAATGACATGACACGGATGTCCTTAGTAGATGCGTTCATTTTGATACTGAACTTCTAAGCCCCTAGAACTGTGAGAAACAACCTTTATATATAAATTCCCCACTCTGTGGTACTGTTTACCAGCAGCACAAAACAGACTAACTCAATACTCAATTTTTTCATTAACTGGCCAGTTCTCCTTGTCTTAGAGAGTCTGGAGAAATCATTATGCTGATGAATATGTTGTGATTTGAAGGGCACTGAGATAAAGTTATTTCTCCCATATACATGCCTCTCTTTCCTGTTCTAGACCCAATATCACCATTCCTCTGCATGTGGAGAGTTAGCAGTAAGATGGGAATGCAGAGAGAGAAAAGGCCCATGAACCCATCAAAACTCAAATTGGGTAATAAAACTTGTTTTTATTTATATAGAAAGGAAAGTCTAGGTGCTGAAAGAGACCACCAAATTGGGGAGCCTAAAGTGCTTCTATGGGAGAAAAAGACTTTGGATCTCTTGACTGGCAACTCGAACTATCTAGAAGTATCTTGTTCATGCAGTCTGGCTAGGAATTTCTCTTTATTTTGTCTTGTGTTCAAAAAATTTTTTTATGTCATGGCCCAGCTTCACTGAGTACTGCTTAACAAGAATTTAAAAATATTAGAAATTGATATTTACAGATAAGTTAGAATCAAACTATTGAATTTAAATTATCAATATGTTATGCCCTTTAGTTTCAGCTATGGAGACCATTACATGATTTATTCGGATCAAAGCCAGAACACTGGCTTTTTGGCTAGTATTACCTTTGCAGTCATCTTGTACAAGAGCTCTCTGCTTATTTTGGTATCATTTTGACTCTGTTTTGGAATCTTCTTTCCTCTGTTCCTCCTTTCTTCCACCTCCACCTTCTTCTATTTTTGGTAGAAATCTTTAGAGAGGAGGTTTATATACCTCTGTTTAAAGAAAACTGTCATTGAACCTTTGTTTAGTAATAGCCAACTGAATTGAGCTTTAATAAAGCCAGGCATTATGGTGAGCTCATCACAAACAATGCTTCATTGAGTCCTGGAGAGAAGACTGGTGAGATGAGTATCCCCATTCATAGATGAGGAAACTGAGAGAAGTTGGGAAATGTTCCCAAGATGGATTAACTGGAAATAGGACTTGAACTCTACTGTCAGTGCTGTAGTTCCCCTTAATTACATGTAACCTTTGATAAGCAGGTTAATGCTGGGTTAAAAAGTGTTCCTTTTATCAAAAATTAGGAATTTTTTTCATGCCTTTTGTGGAGCTTCAGCTTGTTTCTCATTCTAACTCTGAAACTTTGTCTGATTGAACATCCTCTGTCTTAAACATTGAAGGTCGTAAGGCAAAATGACAATCATCATACTGTATACTATGTGTATACTATGTGTACCAGTACTATAGTATACTAAGTGTATACTATGATGTATACACTTTGGCTCCTAAAGCTTTTTACCAGAAGCGATACTCATATTTCAATGACTAAAACACCTCAAACAATGAAACCTGTCATCTGTAGGAAGAAGAAATAGGATTCTTCCTTGAGGAGGGTTGGTAAATATTTGCAAATGGTTAGTCCCACGGTAGCCTGGCTACATCAAAATCTTATAGGAATCCTCAAAGACATAGTATTGTTAGTTTTATGTTATATGTTGATATTTAATGCAAACACTGGACTCAAGTTTCACGGAGATTAATTAATTTAATATGGGAGCCAGATGCTAGCTTAGAGTTCTTAAGTTCTTGTTTCTCTACCCCCATTCTGTAAGTTTAGACTTTGGTTTTATATGCAGGATGTGAGATGAAGGTGTCCTGTATTGCAAATAGAAACAGTCTCAAGAGACAAGTAACAACGGCATGAGAAATTTATGAAGTTTATTTTTAGTAGCTCTTTCAGGCAAGGTTTTACTGTCAATATTTTCATTGGTATCTAAGAAGCCAACAGCCATGTTTTATGAATGGATGTGCTACAAATATCAGCCCTGACGTTTTTAAGTGAAGAATTGTAGAAAAGATACAGAAGCAAATACATGGAGAAGCTGTGACAGCTAGGAGAGATGGAATGCTTCCTTGTGATTATGATCAAGGGTGTTTTCATGGAGTTTTGTTTATATTTGCTTGAATGCTTGTTCTCTTTTTTTTCTTTAGCTCTAACAGCTAATAACTGATTGCTTCCTCCAGAGCAAAGCCAGCCGGATGAATATCTATTGCAGAACATCTTTTAAATCAGTAATCTCATACTGATCTGTGGCTTAATTAACAGTCTAGTGTAGGTATCTTGCAGCTATCTGCTAACGCTATCCAACAGCAAGAAAACTTGAGTTGTAGCAAATTTAAGGGCTATCTTGTTGAACTCATTACACATTCAATTTCATTACACTAAAATTGCATGAACTGTAGCTGGCTGGCAGCCTGAATATTACATTGTTCCATTTCATGGAACTTTTATTGGGGTAATTGGTGTGTTGTTAAAAGGTACCCACCACTTTTAATTTTGTGGCACATTTAGTATCTGGTCAGATCACTTTGGTAGTTGGAAATGTGCTGATGGCTGAAAAGTTTAGAGCAGATTTGACTCAGGTTTTTGGACTTAAGGGAACAGCTTTTCTCAACAAATAAAATGTAGCTGAACAAATAAAATGTCCCAGTGCTTTGAAGACCAGAGCATATTGACCAAATGTGTGCCACAATGCTACACATGCAAAATGAAATGATTTCCTGTTCATGCAGCCCGGACTAGGAGTTTCCCCTTATTTTGTCTTATTTGTGTTCACAAAAATCTTCATGTAGTGGCCATTATTCTTTTTCTTGAAGAAAATATAAGAAAATAATTTAAAGACATGGTACCTGGAAGATGCAGAACCTCTGGCTAATCTGTGTGCATAGGGACCAATGATGTTGATCTTTGTAAAACATCACTGTGGTTTTTGGTGCACGAATGCAGAGTTTTGAAGTTCTTTTATTTTTGGGCCTAAGAAAGGGCTGAAAGTGTTTAAATTTCTGATGAAGTCTTAAGACAAAATAAACACATTGAAAATGACTTACCATTTCCAAGTGGCTGTTCTAGTTAAAGAAAAAAGTAGCTCCTGCATTTCCACATGTTGCTGACACGTTCTCATCAATGCCCCCCCCCACCTGTAGATTGGCCAGAATTGATAAATCCTCAAACTTTAACACAGTAGATATGCAGCTTTATGTATTATGTTGCCTGAATTTCTTTTAGTTTAAAAGGGAAGCTTAAAATAAGTGTAAAGCTAACAGCTTTATTGACAAAATAATGAAGGGAATTTATATGTAATAAAGGGCAAAAAAGTACACTACTTCCTGAATATTTTTATTAGCCACTTGTCAGGTTTGCCAAGACTTTCTGCATATACACATGTATGCACAGAATAGGGCTGGGGGAGACCTTAGGAATATTTTTTTCCTCAGAGATCCTCTCCTATAGCACATGAACAATATTTTTTACTGAGGTTCATTGATTCATAGAAGGAAAATATCATCAGCCATCAGCCACATGAAAGAGCATTTAGTTGAATTGTGATTTAGGTGTTTTAATTTTCCTGAAATGTAGTCATTAGGTTAAAAAAAATCCTCCTGATTTAAAAATGAATAACTGTGAGGGAGATGATTATTTCGTGTAAACAAAACGCGCACGTTTCCAACATTTCATACTCTGCTTTGTACTTTACAATGCAGTTTATGCTTTTCTATCTGCCGGTTTCAGAACTTGAGGATCCATGTATGTGTGGTGATATATGTCAATGTGTGATACATAAATCCCAGGATAAACACACTTGTCTTCACAGCTACCTGGAGTCAGAGCTCTTTCCTCATCCTTATGAATAAAGTGAAGCATAGAAACGTTAGATAATCTGTCAAAGATAAGAAGTAGAGAAAAGGAAGGGAAGTCAGTCGGAAATGGGTGGGAATGAAAGAGACAGCAGAAGCATCCTGCGTGACATAAAGTCACAGAATGCTGGTTCACTCCCACAATCTCTTTCCCATAGAAAGCTGAATGCTGTGTTTGATCTGTGGATGTTATAGGTTGCGATGAAAAGGCTAAAGACTTTCTCTAGCCTTACAGCAGGGAAAGCCGTGAGACTCCATTAAATGAGAAGTAAATAGGGTTTATTTTTGTGTGGAATTACTGGGAAGGGTCTCAAGGGAGCAGATTCACCTGGGAAGAATGGGATTTGCCCTTCCCCCATCTTTCTGGTTGCAATAACCATCTGTTGGGTGAAGTTTCAGTTACTTTCCTGAGCCAGGAGGTGTCCTGTTGAATGAAAGCTAGTTCTTGGGTGTGAGTGAGGTCCTGCAGGCTCCGCTTCAGTCCTGGACTGCCTTTTCTGGATTTGTTTCTTATTAAGAGAAAAAAAAAAGTTCTATAAGGCTTAAGATAGTTTTTTTTTGTTGTTGTTCTATTTATATAGTTAAGCATAGCTGATTCATCCTCTTAGGAAAGTCATTTTAAAGAATCAACTGAAAAGAAAATGATTCACTAGAGTACAGTAGACAATGGCCTAAAAACTGGATGAAACTGAACTATAGGCCTATGGGTACTGTTGGCCTGTGGATTGCTGGCTCTTTGCTTCAGTGATGTCTTGGTTCTTCTTGTTCAGAATACTACACAGAGAGTGGGACTCTGCATTTCCCTTGGAGCTAATTGCTGTTATACTTTAAATGTGTTACTAGTGAGTAGATCAAGGATCTCCAGCAGTGGTAGTGTTTTCAGTGTTGCAGGTATTTTACCTGAACATGGTTAAGGAGTATGAAATTTTTTTCTTTTGCTATTAGGCATTCTTGATTCTAACTGCTACAGTGATGGAAAGTATTTATCGTGAGTGAGCAATGGTTATTCCAGTAAGACTTTTTATGTGGTCTTGGTCACTGGAAGTAAATGGGATTTTTTTTTCTTTTAGTGAGTAACTGTCTTCTTTCTCTACAAAATGATGTGTACTTTGGAGTGAGTTTTAATGAATGGATAATAGTAAGACTTACTTCATCAGCTGGACTAGGTAAATATGGCACAAAATTCCTTACATAAGAGGCTGGGTTTCACTAGCTTGATTTTTAGATGATGAACTATCAAACTTCACTTGAAGGGGCTGGAACAATAACACAGCAGTTAAAGGTCTTGCCTAGAAAGTGTAATGACCTGAGTTTGATTCCCAGCACCACATAAGCTGGGCATGGTGATGCATGCCTATAATCCCAGCACTTGGGAGGCTGAGACAGGAGGATTGCTGTGAGTCCATGGTTGGGCTACATAGTGAGCTCAAGACCAGCTTGGGTTGCAGAGTGAAATCCTGTCTCCAAAACAAATAAACAAAAAATTGAAGAACAGTTACCAAAAATGTAATTCTTCTTTGATAAAAATGGGGTAGCCTTCCTAGGAAGATTTTACTCGACAATAAGATAAATGAATTCTTCACCTTTATTTTGTTCCCTTTTCAATTTATTCAGCTGTTCGTTTTGTGAAACAATTCCTTTTGCTACTTCATTAAACACAATTGTGCAACTATTCTCAAGGAGATTGTCAATGTTTATGTTTGGCTACATAGGAATCTCTGAAAAACTTGGTCTGTATTTAGCATACCGAGGACCTTTACTTACACACAGCTAGTCAGATTTGTTTTAGTTCAAGGTTTAAAGAAATGAGGGGGTGTCTCAAAGGAATCTGTAGCCATCAGAAAACTGAATTTTAAAAACGGAGGCATATACAGTAGTTCAAGCACTAAATGATTTGAGCTTGCAACTAACTGCTTTTTTTTTTTTTGCCATAGAATTGGTGAGGCCACGAGCATCCCAGGTTTGTGAGTTGACAGTTTGAAGGACTTCTGGTATTTTAAATGTAATTCTAGATTAAGTTACAGTGTATGTAATGTGTTGTTGTGATGTGATGTTGTACATGAGTTTGTCCTATGAAATTTCCAAAACAGAAGCTACTCGGGCCATTAGTTGATGATGAGCTTTGTTTTTGAGAACAATCATTGATTTTTTTTTTTTTTACTATTCTATTAATCTGTTACCTGCTTCAATATAGTTCCTGTTCTGTGATGACAGTTTGAGCATTTAAAAGTAACTATAGTTGATTAAGTTACACTAAAGAGTCAAAATTATAACTGCATGGAGCTAAGGTCATGAAAGAACCAAAGAGCTTTGGGCACAAATCTTTCCTTCATGCTTGGCTGGGCCCAATAATCCCCTGAGGCTTAGGTCTCTGATTGCATTTCCAGATGGTCTCCTCTGGGGTAAACACTGCTCCTGCTCTGTCCAGCGGCTCAGCTGTCCTGGGAGGAAACAAACCAGCAAGTCAGGGTACTACTGGGAATTACATATTGGGTGGCACCTGTTGCCAGATTTTGACCTCTCTCTCCCATTTCACGTCTTATACTCTCCTGCTGCTTTCATCTTCTCTGCTCTTGCTTTTGCAGGTCAAACTCTGGTTTCTCAGCATAAGTTAGTCGCTCCCATTCTCTTTCCACCCACATATATTGTTCCCAACAGAGCCTTCTGATGGCAACCTTGCAGATGAATCTATTGTTTACTAGTCAGTAGAATTTATTATTTACTTATGAATTTATTCAGCAAATGCCCATTGAGTGCCCGTCATTTATTTGACACGTTTATCAGATATCTAAGGAGAGGAGGGTTCTCCTGAACAAGTTACTGGAGGTGCGTGGTAAGCAGAAGACCGAGCTTCTTTGAACAGTTTGCTGTTAAATGCCTTTGCTTTCAGGAATCAAGAAAAACTCACTTATGACCATTCTCTGATTAACCCCTCTTAGTTCTGAGAAGGTTGTCTTTCTAGAAATATGTTAACAAATAAATTTGCAGACCCCTGTATCTTTGCCAATTGCTCATGTAGATGTTTCAGATGTATCAAGGATTTTGGTTGTGTTCTTAGTCAAATGGAAACTCCCAAAAGGAAAATAGCTTTTGGCTCCTTTTTGTTTTTCATTTTTAATAATGTGGTCCTGAATTCTTGCTTTGTCCTTTATAAACATAATGAGTGAATATAACAAAGTTTTGTGTGAATGTATTTGAGCGTGTAAGCCTGTGCACACAGTGATGGGGATGGAGCCCAGGGCCTTCACACTGAGCTACATCTTCAGCCCATTTTTACTTTTAATTTTAAGTTAAGGTCTTGCTAAGTTGCTAAGTTATGTAGGCTGCGCTGAAACTGAGGATTCTCCTGCTTCACCCTCCGAGAGTGCTGAGGCTAAAGGATTGTGCCACCGGGCCTGGCTAGTAAACATTTTTTTTTTTTTTTGAAACTACTGTTTTCAAAGTTACAGACCGATAGCATTGCCATAGCCACCGGATACTAATAGCAGCGAGGAACAGCAGACTTGTAGAACATGTATATGATATTCTGTGGGTAAATTTTTAATTTCTTCTAGGATCTCACCCACTTCTTAATGTCTTATGGTCTCAACTTCATTCCTAAGCTTGGATATTTCCACAAATCTTTATAAAAAAGATAGCTTTTTGAAGAGCATTCAATGAGTAGGGAAAATACCATGTTCCTAAGATTTTTTTTTTAAACAATAAATGGAGAAAGATAAGTTTGTACAGCCAGGTGAGCCTCTCTGCATGATGTTGTGACTGACTTTATACTTTCTTCTAGAAACTACTCTTTCTGTTTGATGAATGTTGGCTGGACACCAGTGTCAAGGCCAGAAGAAGCAGGTAGCGCAACATGAATGGAGATGATTGGGCTGTTCATCAACTCCACCCTGTGGCCTGGACAGAGTTGGAGTTCTTGTACTCTACCAAGTGGATCAGAATTTACTGTATGGTCCCCCTGTATCGGTAGAGATAGGGGTGGGGCATGTCACAGTTCACCATAAGTCTAATACATCTAAATTCTTCTCCTGGAAGTTTGACCTTCCTCTAGCTTTTCCATATTAAATAAAAATAGTACAATAGTCATTTGCAAATGTCCTTGGTCTGAGAATTTCATGATAAGATTATATTAGTTGTTTTCAGGAAATGACAAGGGAGTAGTTACTAAAAATTAAAAGCAAAAATTTTTCCCTGAAACCAACCATCCACAAATAACACCGAAAGGGTAGTTACTAAGACAAAGAAAAAAAATAGTTTGGTATGGCACTATTTAGACATGTAAAAATCTTATTTTTTACCCAATGAATGTATTTTTTTATTACTTGCTACCTTATTTAGTACCATATTACCTGAAGTATCTCCGGAAAACTTTTCCTATTAGATGTTTATATTAGTGGGACGTTTTAAATTATAAGTTACAGGAAACTATCAAATTGGCCTACCAGAGATAGTTGGGTTGTGGAGTTCTGGATGGTTTGAGGGGAGACTTGCCTGTAACTTGATCAGGGTATTATTTCTATTTCATAGACCTTCTTTGTCTTTAGTTCTTTTCTCAGCAGAGTTGTCGTCCTGTTCATAAACTCGCCACGATTATTAGTTTCTTAATCAAATTTAACTTGTGAACAGCGTTTCTAGGCTTCGGTCTCTGACTTGGATGGTGATGGATCTTGCTGATCCATCTTGGCCTCAGTACCTGACCTCACTCTTCTTGTGCCCTCAACCCTGGTTACATCTTTTCACTGCTAGAGCTGTAAGACACCAAATGAAGAAAAGGTGGATTAGTGACCGTTTTGTCATCATTCCCAAGAAAAAGTGGACTAAATACAGGACAAAAACTGTCCAACGTTCTCTACAAAATTTCATTTTAAAAATAGCACATAGTTTACACATTAGTCTTAAGAATGTGAGATTTCTGGAGAAATTACAGGACATATAGCTTTGAGATGTATTTAGGTGCCATACAGCCTTAAACAGTTCTTGATTCTTGAGACAGATGTGGAGCAATTTTAATCTTTCTGAAAAGTAATTGATTTATCATTCAAATAGTCAGTGGAACCTTGCCTACTCATGACAAGAAGGAACATCTGGAGCCAGTGATGGGGTTAATTTTGGGCATTGTCTGTGGAGAGGACTGGTTCTTCTGAGATTGATGATTTTTAGCAGCTCAAAATCTTTTCCAGGTGGGAAGGATGACTCAGAATAGTAGTTAAGATCTCCTCTCCTCCCATACACATCAGTTTTATCCCAGGTCCTGATATCTGTGCCATTCCAGGCTCTCTGTACAAATCCCTTGCTTTACTGAGAGACTGTCTTTATACTGAGCAGTGTCACCTTTAGGAAGTGCTTTTGTCTTCAGCATCTCCAAAGAACATAATTTACAAAGGACAGCGATGACTATATTTTTATTCTGTTGTTATTCTCTTCTGAGGCATCTTTTCTTGCCTGTATTTCTCATTAGTGAGTCATGCCACTTGTTCTGTGCACACTTGCCTCTGGTACTACCTTAAAAACTGCCCTTATTCAGATATTTATCTAATATAATCCAAGAGTGTGAACCCGACTCAGGAAAACAGCTTGGGAAACATGATGGATCTGCAGACATATTAAAATGAATATCCAATTGCAGTTGGGGTTTAAGACATTTTTAAAATGTGCTTTTTGCTGTAAGTTGAGGTGAAAGATAAGCTGCCTGTTAAATGTTCCAGCCTGTATTAATGATTGAGAATGGCTACCGTTTTACAGTTTTTATTAGGTTCTTCCTCATCCATTTCTCATACATAGTTTAGCACTTTATATTTTTTCAGTAATGCTGTCCTGCTTCCCAGAGGAAATACTAATGTGGCAAGAATGAAAATTACTCTGAATTAGCTCTCATGTTGCAGTGTAATCTTGGCCTTGTCCAGCAGGTGAACAATTCAGTCATAGTTCCTTATTGTTTTTATAGGTCATTTTATTAAAATTGCAAGCAGTCCAGACTATATGATCATTTCTTACAGATTTTAATTTGGTATCCATTTTCCTCTTGCAAATGTTTCAAGAAGACCCATTTATGAGTGAGCATTCTTTCAAATTACCACCTGGAAGCTTTATCTTTTTCGGAGGACGTTATGGAGCTTAGAAGCCAAGCACAGAAGGCTGCTTGGTAAAGGCGAGGCTTACCCGCATCCTCCAACGAAGGCTAAAACCACCCGAGTATCTTAGCGTAACTCTTCCCCTACCTACTTTTTGAATGAGATCACCCAATGATGTTAAGTGTGGAAACTATTCCAATGTTGGAAGGGATTTTGTTAGCGCATAGAGAATGAAGAGATTTTTAAGTTGGGGGAAAGGGAAAGATTGTTAACTTCAAATCTGGCTAACACACGGGCTAAGATTGAGACTCATAGTCAGCGTATCTCACACTCACACACACACACACACACACACACACACACACACACACACACACAACACACACACACACACACACACGCACGCACGCACGCACGCACACACGCGCACACACGCAGCTTCCCTTCATTTACCACTTGCCCTGTTTCTTGTTAAACTCGTTTTGAGTCTCCCTCTGGTGGCAGCTGGTTTCGTACTCTTCTCGATCTTCTGGTAAAATTCTAACCGTGGACCTGGCAGTTTCGTAATCTAGAGGGTTTATGCTTTCTGAAAACAACATTATTGGCAAATTAGTTTTTAGAGTAAGTATGGATAGACCCCTAGAAGCATAAAGTCCTTCAGGTAGTTGTGTCATGGGCAGTCAATTACAATGCCTGCTCCTTGATCACTGACAGTTGCTTGATAGATTTTTTAATTAAAATTTGGACTGAAGGGAAAGAATTATTGTTAAAGTTACCAGATCATTATTGGCTGGGTCACGTTCCCCTATTGTTTGAGTTCATGTCTGTCTGTGCACAGCAGGAGCTCTTGTGCCACCTTCTGATTACCTTGGTCTTTTGTTTTCTGAGCAATGCTCTGTGACCTCACATAAGTACATAAAATGAGGGATAAAATCCTCTTAATCATTCCGTAACAAGTCTAGGTGGGTCAATTTTATTCGGAAACAAATTCACATTTTAACAGAAAGTTTTCTGTGCTTTAAGGCAAAGAGTTTTTGAACGGTGGAAATTTTAAGCATTTTGGTAAGTCAGAAGGGAGATAAATTCAGCCAGCATGATTCTGACTCAGGTGAAAGCAAGCCCTTCTAGAACGGCTTGCAGGTGGGTTCTTGAATCTGGGCCTGGTTCATAAATTATCAACTGTTCTTAATAAAGGCTGTGATAGGAGGCACCAGGAACAAGCGTAATTTAAACTTATCCTATCAGTAATATTACTCATGAGCTCTTGGCAAATATTTTTGCTGCCTGCCACCTCCCCCTGAAGGTTTCCAGTTAGTTTCCCATCAGGCAGCTATATGATACCAGCTGCACACGATTAATCTGATTTGGTGGAGCTGTTCACTTATATAAAGAATTGGAAGAAGAAAATCACATCATATGCATGCACGCACATGCAACACCTCAGTTTTTATTTTAATAAGAAAGAAGACAATACGGAGGGAAAAGCTGCCTGGACTAGAGCAGTTAATCTGTAGAAGGTGCCGTATCTGTTGAACACGTGTGAACCACTAGCCAAGGGAGCTTATGTCCTCAGTGGTTCTGTTGCTGTGCAGTTTGATGATGCTCTTGTCTTACTCCTTCCCATTGCTATCGATTGTGCCAGATTCATTTCTGGACTGGCTTATCTACCCAGGCTTATGTATCTGTGCACCTAACCTTTCACTATCTGTCTGATTTTTCTCTTTGCCAATAAAATGACAAGTATTTGAAGGTAAAACGATTTTTTTTTACCTTGTAAATAGTCCAATGTTAATGCATATCAATAGTATGCCTTTATTACCAGTTGTCATTGGTGCTAGGATAATCGGACAATCCCATTCTTAAACACATATGATGGGGCATTTTATGGTGACATTTAATGAGTGTCTACTGGATGCCAGTGTATTAAATCATTTACCTATGTTATTTCCTACCAATCTAGAGAGTACAAATTATGAACATATTTTGCAAAATATAACTCTGGCGATGTAACTTGCGAACTCACAGAGCTGCTGAACAGTAGAGTTAGGATTTCAACCCTGCGTGCCACACTGCAGACTCCTGCACCAATTCGCAATGCTTATGTGAACACAGGCAATGTCTGTAGCAACTCATCACTTAGATAGAAAGATTCTGTGGGATATTAGTTAACATGTTAGCTGGTTTGAGAATACGTAGTTTCTGTACCTGTGTTCTAAACTAATAATATTGTTCAGCTTCATTACATCTTGTAAGCTAACAGGAAATAGGAAATGGCTATGGTATAGAAAATGTGTGATATTTCAGTGATGTTAATGATGGATAATAATGTGATTTCACAGCTTGGGTTATTAGACCCAGGTGAGAGGACAAGTAGAGTTAGATTCATCAACACAGCAGTCCTGGGTTGTAGCTTTCCCTTCACAAACCCCTTAGGGGACACATTACCTTCTAATAGCATACTTTTCTTTTTATAGTTGTCCTTGATGTTCATTTCAGACACATGTATAAACATGTGCAAAGAAGAGAATAGATGCCTTTTCCTTCTTGCTGTTTTGTATTAGTGTTATGTATTAAATTGTTATCTTAATTTGTAGAGTCTTAAGATATACTGTCCAGTAGAACTTCCTGTATTGATGGGGGAAATTACCAAGTAGGACTTGTTCTGTATGTGTCTTGTCCAGCATGGTAGCCACCAGCCACTGGTGGTTACTGAGCAGTTGAGAATTTTAGATTAAGTAGTTTAATTTAAACTAAAATTTAAATAGCCACAAGACTAGTGGCTACCTCTTTTGGGCAATAAAAGTCTAGAATTTTAGCTTCAGTTGGGGCTTTAGGATTCATGAAAGGCAATGCATTTCTTTTATTTTGAAGAAAGTATGGGTGTGTGAGCCAGTAAACTAAGCCTGAAATTTTATTCATCTAAGTCCTGGTCCATTGTTTCCTCCAGTGCAACATGTGGTAAATTGTTTTCTTGAAATTTAGCATTTTAGTGTAATATCATTTCAAAAGGACCTTGCATCATATGTACAAAAGGATTGCAACAAAATACATCTTGAGTTTACAGTATAACTTTCATTTTATCATATTTAAAATTATTGAGCAGGTTATATATTGACATTCTCACATGTTTGCTAAGAATAATAGCGTAAGAAGTAAATCTTCCCATCTCTGTTCTTTGACATTGGTTGTCTCTAGGGAGCAGTAGTAGTTTCTCTGTGTAGCAAACACTAAGGTATTTTAAATATATAAAAGCATTCTTTTCTCTCCTGTTTTAACAATTGATAGGATATCTTGCACACAGCTATGTACATTAATTTTTTTCACCAACCAATGTATCCTGGGGATCTTTCCATGCACGTACACACAATTTACTGTCATGCAGGTTCACAGAATTCCATTGCACTCACGTCAATCGTGGGTTATTTAATGAATTCTATATTGATAACTATTTACTTTCTCCCCAATGTTTCATCTTAAAAGCAATAGTGCAGTGAATAAATTTGCATATTTATAAATATGTATATGCAAATAAATTGTAGGATAATTCTGAAGAATGCAAGCACTAGGCCAAATGGTGTGTGTGCATTTTGATTAATATATGTTATAAATCGCCTCCCATTTAGTCCACATCATTTTATTTAACTAGAAATGTGTTATCTCTTTGCCCTCAGAAGCCCAACATATTATCACACTTACTGATCCTTAACTGTCAGACAGGTGAAAAAAGTCATTGTAGCTTGAATTTACATCTTTTATATTAAGGATGAGCTGAGCATCTGTCCTATGTATGAGAACCATTTGTGTTTTATGTGAAACGTACGCATATTTTACCCATTTTTTCATCAGTATATTTCTCTTACTGATTTATAAGAACTTTTATATATCTAGGAAAAAAATCACAAACAGAATGCAGGCATTTTCTTGTTTGTTGTTTTTCTTTTTGCTTTACTTTTGTTAGTGTTTGCATAGAAAAATAATAAATTTTTGTGTAGGTAGTTGTGACAGTGTTTATAGCTTCTGGGCTTGAGTAATAATTTGAAAGATGTTTCCTCATTATGAGAGTATGAAATAATTATTTTAATTGATTTGGAATTTATCCTTGAGATGTAAATTATGATTCAAATATCATTTATTAAAATATGTCTTTTTCACTTGAGATTTCACTTTTATTGTATACAAAATTTTAATTAATCTTTGAATCTCCATGTGCTTTTATAGTCTGTTTAGTGGAGTCTGTTCTCTTTCACATACCACTTGTGTTAACTGTTTTAAATTTATAGTGTATTTTAATATATTGTATATTCTCCTATCATACTACCTTTTTAGACAGTTATTCCCTGTGCTGACCTGTTCACATTTCCTTATAAAATTTAGATTCAGCTTTTCTGTTCCTAAAACAATTTCTATTGGGATTTTTGTCGGATCACTTTAAATTTTAAGACTGATTAGATACAACTTGATGTTAGTGAATTTTCTATCCACTTGTCAAGTTCATTTGTGTCCTCTTGTAATATTTTATAGTCATCCTTCAGTGAATCTTAACACATTTATTGTTTAGTTTATTTCCTCCTTATCTATGGAATGACTTTGAGATAGGATCATTGCTTGTATGTAAGAAGGTCATTGATATGTGTGTATTAATTTTTGACCTTCCTGAATTCAGTTATTTTTTAAAAAGTATTTGGGCTATCTTATATTTTTAACAGGGCTGTGTACAAATTTACAAATTGTATTTATTTTACATCTTTAACCTGCTTATTTAATTAATTTTAGTTTAATTATATTCCTGGTTTCCTCTTGAATGATTTCTTCCTTTCATAGAAGTTTTTAGTAATCTAACAATTTAGTAATTGTTGCTCCTTATCAAAATTGAGAAGAAAACTCGACTATCCCCTTTGAAAATAATGCTGCCATTTATACTGTGATAGACATAATAAAGGATATAATGAATGTGATACTAAGTCAGGAATACCTTTGAATTTTATCAAATACTATTTCAGCTTCTGTGATAATAATTTTATAGACTTATTCACATTATCAGTGAAATAAATCCTGCTAGCCTTACTTTAAAAGCCTTAGTGTATTTAAGTTTTATGCATTCTCCCTCCATCCTTGGCTCTCAAATCTTTCCTAATTCTTGTCCCATGGAAGAACCCACTGGTCCCTGCCCTGAAATCAGTAGGCACTGCCTTCTCTGCTTTGAGGCAAAGCAGATATGCACATCATAAAGCAAAGTGTCAAATTTTAGAAAGTAGAAATCGAGCCACCTGTAAAGAGAATCGGTTTCCTTTATTGCTGTTTTGTATGGTTTGTATGGCTGTGTTTCTTCCTTTTTTTTTCCTTAAGGGAGTAGTTATTATTCCTCATAGTCATGCCACTGTAAAATCCTCTAGTGATGGAAAAAAAGTAATGTCTAGCTATATACAATTACTAACCTGCTACAATATAAGTGAAGGGGTTGCTTTCCTGTGTCTGAACTGGAAAACCTTTTCCTTTTTCTTATTTTTGAGCGAAGTGTTTTATGTTGCAAAGTCACTCACTATCTCTTTTCAACTGTTTATCTTCAAATTACATTTTGTATTTTAGTCAGTGAGAAAAATGAAAACAGAAAATGTATTTGAGGAAAGGCAAAATGTCAGCAAGTCTAAAACAGAGAAATTCTTGGTAATACACTCTCAGCTGTCTTCTTGGCTCTGCCTAAGGCTAGTCATTTTCACTGTCTGCTTGGGTTTCTCATTAGTAAAGCAGGAGTGGCTGGGCATTTCTTGTGCAGTGGCAGAGACAAGATTGTCACCCTCTAGAAAAGGTGCCTGGAGGAGAAGGAACCAGACATCTGGCCTCTGGGAGCCACCAGATGGGAGCAAATTCCTGAGGCCAGAGGGAAGAACAGTTTAGAATTCAGAGTTGTGCTCTATGGAGGACGCTCCCCAGCCAAATGCTCTGAGCATCCCCGGGAGCAGAGCAAATGAGCACATACTGTGTTCGTGTTGGAAAGGACAAATGACTGTACAGATGGAGTGACAAACAATTTAAGAAAATATATGTGGCCTAAATTTAGTATCAAGGTGATGGGCAAAATGACTTACTCCAATTTGTGATGGTCCTGTTGCAAGTACAACGACAAAGCCAGCCAGTTAAGCACTAGTCACAGAAGACATCAGATAAATCAATGGAGATGGCCCAAGTACAGGCTTATTCAGATGAGATAAATCATCTGTGAAGGAGAAAAAGATCAATGTGATATTCTCTCTGTCTCTGTTCCTCTCATCTGAATTAGATGGAAACATTCAGATTGCTTCCAAGAAAAGAAACATCAGCACATAGAGTAATAATAGTCTTCTGCCCAGCCTTATCTGACTGTATTCCACCTGAGCTTTGCCTTGGTCTCTCGTTTTCATCTTAGAACAATTTGTTTACTTTCAGTAAATCAGAAGTCTTAATGTGAGCTCATAGCATTTAGTCATGTTTACTACCTGATTTATTACCTACGTAGATGGCAAGAATGATTGGGTTTTCCAGATCCCAGATGAAAAATCATGACTATGCCTCTCTCTCTCTCTCCTCTCCCTTTTCTCCCCTTGTGTGTTGGTGTGTGTCTTTTTTCTCGTGATTAGAAGTATTTTCCCAGATTCACTTATGACTATGGAGGTGACATATTTGCTGTGACTGCTAGGTATGTGTAGGATGAAAACAAGAAGAGGAGAAGAGAGAAGGGAAGGACAGGCAGAATAGTTGTTAAGAGGCATGTTTTCAGCTTTTCCACAGCCATATTTTTTTCATTTTTGGCCTATGCTTTATTCTTACATTAGTTTTGGTTTGTTTGTTCATTTATAAGTATGCATATTGGATAAGTATTTTGGAGTGCTAGGTTATGGGCATGTAAGAGCAAGTTAGAATCCCTCTCTACAAGAACATTTAAAGTTATTGGATTTATTGGGCTGGAGGAATGGCTCCATGATTAAAGCTCTTGTCTTGGAAGTGCTAAGTCAAGTGCTATGTACTCACCACCATATAAGCTGGGCATGGTGGTGCACTCGGGAGGCTGAGACAGGAGGATTGTCATGACTCCAGGCCAGCCTGGGCTCTAACCTGAGTTAAGGACCAGTCTGGGCTACAGAACAAGGCCCTGTCTCAAAAAATAAGTAAATAAAATAAAGTTATTGTATTTGTAATAAAATTTAAAAGTAATATAGTCCATCTGCCGAGGATGTAGTTAGATCTTAAAAGGAGGAACAGTCAATTCTATGACTGAGGGTTAGAAATTTCAGTGAATGAAGAGGGGATAATTATAAACTATTTTGAAAGGTGAGCAGTGTATTTGTCAGAGCAGAAAGAATGGGTGCATTCTAGGTGGACACAGAAAATGCTTAGAAGACCATGGTGATTTTAAGAACCTTCTATAATTTGGGGTTAGGGAGGCAAGTGAGTCTTGAAAGAGCTCAGGCTGGAGAGATAGAAAGTACAAAATCATTATACACCATTCTAGAGAATTTGAACTCCAACCTGTAGACACCAAGTAGCTAGGAAGAGAATTTGTGCCATAGCAAGGCTCTTTGATAATTTTTTCTCCATTTCTGGCATACAGAAAATTAATCAGTAAATGAAGACAAGAAGCTTAATTAGTTGGCTTTTTTAAGGGAGTAGTTCACAATACAAGGTAAAAGAAATTGAAAAACAGAGGAGTAAATTGAAAAAGTGTGTCCATCTTCTACTCAGTAACTTATGATTTAGATAACACTTAAGGAAAAATTTACCTTAGTGGTAATAGAATCAGATGCTAGCCTTTCATGATGCATCTTTTCAGGTATAAGAGGAATACTTTATTCCACTTTGTTAATTTCTACTTTCAAAAATTTATACCAGTAACAGGTTCCAAGTAACTCAAGGGACTATGAGTTTCTGTTTCACTTTCTTTATGTTTATATGATCTAGTAAGTAGCCCACATTGCTGGATGTTCTGAGTCCAAAGGTTTTCATAGATTGTCTCCTTCACTAGTTTTCAAGTAAGGTCATTCTCCATGTTCTCTGGCAGAAGGTTCTGTGGGAGCCCGAATATGTCTAATGGAGCAGGAGGGCCAAAATGGGTGTGGAAAGGATTGTAATGTTTACATATATATGTGCACAAAATATTTAATATTAGTGTATATCAAGAACACAAACAGCATTCAGTGCTGGCAAGTCTGTGGGGATAAAGGAACCCCCCTTTACTGCTGGAGGAAATGTAAACTGTTACAACCACTATGGAAAGCAATATGGAAGTTTCTCAAAAGATTCAAAATAAATATCCCCTTTGATCCAGTGATACATCTTCTGGAAAATTTCCCCCAAAAGTTAAAAACAACTTATAACAGATACATGTATACCCATGTTCATAGCAGCACAACTAACAATAGTTAAAATGTGGAAGACACCAAAATACCCATCAACAGACCAGCGGATACATAAATTGTGATATTTATACACAATGGGATATTATGCATCTATAAAGCCCAACAGCTTGGAGGCTTTTGTAGGCAAATAGAGGCAACTTGAGGCCATCATGCTTAGTGAAGCGAGTCAGAAGCAGAAGGTGAAATATCAAATAGTTTCCCTGATATGACAAAAACAGATCACAGTTATTTCATGGAACTTATTGTTGGGAATAATAAGGTACTAGAGGGGTGGGGGAGAGAGTGGGAGTTTTGAAAAGGGAGAGGGGAAGAATTTGTAATTTTTCCATGATATGTGCACAAAATACTCAAGATCAACGTAAACTTTGTGTATTGCACTTATACATATCAATAAAATGGAAAAATACTTAAGATCAGTGTAACCATTGTGTATTGCATATATAAAACCATCATTGCATATCTGTCTTTATCCATCCATCTGTCTGTCTGTCTGTCTGTCTGCCTATCTATCTATCTATCTATGAGAAAAAAAGGGCATGAGAGACAGAGGTGGGTCTCAGTTCTGATTCTGCCTTAGCTCTGAATTACACTGGAAGATTTAAAAAATTAGAACTTGTAAAATTTTCTTACTTTATGGTGAGAACACAGGTTCACAAACTGAAAGAGTTCAGTGTACACAACTTGGCACAAGATTTACTGATTGTCTAATGGTTAAAAATATATATAAATTTATCTGATGTTTGAACATTTGTTCTTAACAGTTTGGGTTAACCTAGTTTTTTTTTTTTTTTTGTGTGTGTGTGTGTGTGTGTGGTTTCTCAAGACAGATTTTTTCTTTTTTTCACAAGTTGACCTGGGTACAGCCAGGTCCTCTTATTTATGTGTGCCATGTTTGCTTTATACTCATTTTTAGTAGACAGACAGGTTTCAAGTCATGTACTCCTTACTTACTGTTGGTATTAAGTGACTTTTTCTTCTTTCATTGTAAATTAAGATACAATGAACAGACTGGGTGGGTTCAACTCAGTTACACACAAAGCAGACTTTTCTTTTTAATCCGTTAATCCTCTTTCAGTTGTGAGAAATTCAGTTAATTCAGTTCTGTGGAAATGAAGTTCTGTGTACTGCACGGTTATACATTGGTTAACTGTTCCGTGAATTCCTAACAATCAGGTCGCACCTGTCCACTCTTTCTCTAAATTATCATTGTTAATTTGTTGTTGTCCTCAACTAGACCAAGAGCTTAGTGAGGCTAGGAAATATTTTTGGTTCACAGCATCTAGGACAACACTTGATGTACAATTTAAATTTCCTAGTAACTAGAAACACAAAGATATTCCTCAGCTCTTATCAGCTAGATAACATGTATGGGTGAATTTTCCTTTTCATATTTGGTACCTCCGTATGCCTTGTTAGTGAACGTTTTATCCTCTAAGTCGGGGTGGGGGCATTGTCTACCTTACATGAAAGTCGCCCCAAACCCAGGATTTCATAGGCTATCTCAGACAATGTGAAATGGTTTCAAGATGGAAAATAGTCTGTGTTAAAATAAGATACTATAAATCATGCATGTTAGCAATAAGAGCAAGTATAGAGGTCTTTTCTAATTCAGTTTCACAATTAGAGTTTGGACATAGCAGGATGCCTGTGTTTGCACTAACTCCAAAAAAAAAAAAAAAAAAAAAAAAAAACCTTTTATATTGAATTTTAGTGAGCCTTGCGGTTGGCATCTGACCCATTCATTTTCTTATATGGGAACAATGCGGCATGATCACACTTGCTCATCAGCAACAGAGGGAGTGGCTTTACAAATCTTATGTCCTAGTGGCTATAAGGGACAGGGTTGTGCTCTCTCTGTTGTTGGTAGTCTTCTAAAATTCACCTTGGCAGTGGGTGGTTTGTTCTTTCAGCTGTAAGTGAAGACAGAAAGATTCAGGGTCACTAAATGTCATATGGAGTAACATTTTTCTAGTTTTCAGTTTATTTGATGAGAGGTTAATAATTTTTTCTCTAATAGTCACTTCTTATTCTATAAGGATGCCTGATAATAATGAGAGAAGTTGACCTCAGTTTGTTATTTATAAAGATGTATCTGAGCCTTAGTGCTTTTCTGTCATGTGGCTGCTTGAACTCTTTCTGTTTGATTTAATTCTGTAGTGTTTGGGGAGGGCATGAATAATAGCTTCAGTGCTGAGTCAAATTGCCAGCAACCTGAAATATGAATTTAAGACTAATGAAAGAAAAGTTTGAACCTTTTATCAGTGACCTTCAGGCTCTGTGACTTTTCACCTTTTGTTGTCAGTACGGTGTGATCTACACAACTTCATTTTTTGCTGTAGAAGGAAAATTGTACTTTCAGTTAATGTGTATATGAATCATCTGGGGTGGGGCCGGGGGAGGGTTCTGGTTCATTTGTACAGGTCATGGTCAATGTGTTGGATGTTCTCTCATTGAATGATAATCACTAGGGTTATTCAACATCATTCACAGAAGCATTGAATGTTAGCAGCAATTAATTATTACATGATCATCTGTCACATAATGTTAAATGGCTTTACATATATGAACTTATTTGGTGTTCCCAATAACCATGGTCTGCTTGATGCAAAGAGATTATGCTGCGTGCTCAATGTTAGAGTAGGAAAGTAGAAACAAGAGTGAACCCAGCTGCCATGGCTTCCGGTCACTGGCTTTGCTTCACAGGAGCAGGCCGCCCACAGGTGGAGGAAGAGCAGGGTGCTGCCGTGGCTCTTGTGGTGCTTTTGTAAAATCTGCTCATCTCAGATGCCAGAGAGCTTGGGCAGCAGTCTGGTCAGTCCAGAATCTGTATGCCCTTCCTTATGCATGCTGTGGGCAGCTGTGTGATGTTTCTTATTAGTGTGTAAGGCAATTGACATGTTCCACTGCCCAGGTGCTGCCTTCACTGTATGCCCTCCACTTCCTTTTTGTCTCTAAGTAGTACCATATGAAACTCAGGTGGTAGCCCATGATGTAGGAATGATGGCAGAATTTTCTTGCCAAAAGAGGTATTTCAAAAGGAGGAAATATTTGGGTTGAGCTCAGGCCACACAACTATATACACCAAAGGGAGCTTTATAGATAAAATTATTCAGAATATTCTTAATCTGTTTCCATTGTCAATGTTCCCTTTTGAACCTTAGTTGAGTCTTGTGTGAGTGAGGCCTCTTGCCAAAAGGTTGTCATGAGAATTAAATGATATAAAAATTTTAAAGTACCTTGATAGGACCTGGTATTTCCATGGGCTTAGCAGGCATATTTTTTCTTCTCCTTTTTAAACAATGTTTTAGAAAAGAAAATCAGTGACTCTGGGGGGCTTGTACATGGATGACAAAGAGCAAAGCTTTTATAGGTTTTTTCCCTCCCTGTTTCCTCCCTGAATGTGAGTATTCTAGGGCCATTTCTTGTTGTATGATCATATGATCTTAGGGAATTCATGGTATGTTAGATATATTTTTGTTACTAATCTCCAGGTTTCAAGCCCTATTAGATAAAAATCTTTCCATAAGAGTTTTTTCTTCTTGCTTTTCTTCTTCTTTTTAAAAATCAATTCCTCATTAACTTATTTCTCCTTAATGGCATTAAAGCGGCTCCTCTGTACATATGATTTGCTTTGTGAAGGTTGTTCTAGCAGACACTGATATGGTTTAGTTCATCCTAGTTGGGATATAGGTGGTTGAATGAAGTATTTGTTAATCCTGAAATTTAGGAGTAGGTTTTCTAAAGTGATTACGTTCTGGTTTTGAAGGAAGGACAAAATTTATAATTTATAATATATATCCCCAAATCAACAGAGATGAGTAAAGATTGTAGACTTAAAAGATTGATGTTTTTTTTTTCCTTTATTTCCCTTTTATCAAAAAAGTCACCTTGGTCCTAATTGGAAGATTAAAGTTTCTTTTCTTTGTATTCTGACCAGTGACTTTTGGGGATCCACTAGGTCAAGTCTCCACATGTTACAACTGAATTGCTACTTTTTTATTAAAGCAAAAGTACTGTTCATGAAACAGACTTTAAAATATTTTTATTTGCATGTTTGAATGCCAAACTTCTGTTTTCAGAATGGATGCTATGTGTAAAATATACCCTTATTATCTGATCTCAAGACTTAACTATATTATTTTATCTATAGAGAAGAATTCAAAATAATGCAAAGCAGCCTTGGATCTCATATCAAAGAACTTGTTTCTTGATGTATCAAAAAGCTTTATAATATAGTTGCCCCTCTATTATTAGCAGGCTCTGTGTCTACAGACTCAATCAACCAAAATCAGAATTGCATTTTGACTTAATATATACAGAATTTTCTCATCTTTATTCCACATACTATAATAATCATTTATAGCACATTTACATTGTATTAGATACAATAAGTAATCTAAAAATGATTAAAAGCATATGAGAAGATATGTGTACCTTATACACAAACATTGTATCACTACATGAAATGGAATCTAGCTTACGCAGATTTTGATATCTGTAGGGAGTTATGGAACCAATTCGAAGCAGATACCACAAAATGACTGTACTGTTTTGATATGTATGGAATTAAATTCCAAAATCATACTCATGACAGGACTTGGAAGTGGACTTTGAAACCAGGCAAGTGAAGCAAAATGAGTACGCTTTCAGTCAGGAATCTTAAAATAACTATTGGTGAGACTTCCTAAGAGCTGGTAGGTGGGAATTCTGAAAGCAGGTAAATTCTACACTTACCTTATAACTTTAGTTTAATATATAGTAATACAAGCAGTTGGAAAAATTCAGTGAGGATGCTGTTTGGTTCCTTAGGTATTATAAATCCTGAGGTTTAATTAACAAAACGTTGACTTTTTTTTTTAACACCACATTTAATTTTAAAGGCCCACAGGCAACAGAAGGAAGTTTGTTATTGGCACTATTTTCTGTTTTTATATTTTGGTTCACTACCAGCACCAGTCTCAGCATTTTAATTTATATAACAGTGTTCTACTAGATGATTATATGTTACAAATCTTCTAACTTCACCATCCAACAAATATTTATTAATTCCCAATGTGTGCAGATTCTGCTGTGTATTTCTTAAACCTCCATACAGGGCATGGATGGCAGTTTTGAACTACAGGAAGTCACAGGATAGAACTTCTTGTTTGCAAATCACTAGACTATAAACTAGAATGGAAACTGTCTGTCGTAGTGTTTGCATAACTGTTGTGAGAATTCTGATGAAATTTGTCTTATCTTTCCTTGATTTCCTCGTTTGCCTCTTTAGAAAAAAAATAAAGAACTAGAAAACTCCATGCCAGTGGTTTTTATATGCCTAGATGGAAAAATAACGAACACAGAACATTTAACATTGGAACTGACGAGACAGAAGCTGATCTCCACTCAGTGAAAACGTTATCCACTGTCTGCCTCTTCGTTATGAGGCACTATAGGTGGAACCTTGGTGGAGGTGCACAGAAGTTTATTCATGAATGAGAAAGCAACACTTCTGATTTCTACAAACTATCTGCTGAGTGAATAAATCCACTGCATTTTATTCTTTTGGGTGAATCCTAGACAAGTTGTACTACTGAAGGAAAGCACTAAGGGAAACTGAGGTTAGGAAAAGGCCTGAGAAATCACATTAGAGGTCTCCTTGTTCATGGATTTTTTCCGGTAGGTGTAGTTCCACATACCTGTAATCCCAGCTGCAGCTTAGTCTGTAGAATGAGTAGAAGGATTTCAAGTTGGTGACCAACCTTGAAGAATGAGCAAGATGCCATCTCAAAACACAAACAACGACAAACAACAGCAGGAGCAACATACTCCCATTCTCAAATATGAGTGCAAATATATAATCTTATTTATTCTTAATACCTCAATCAGTTACTTTTGTTGATTGTGTGTTTCTGAGACAGGGTCTTGCTCTGTAGCCCAGGCTAGTCCTGAGCTCACTTAGTAGCCCAGGCTGGCTTAGAATTTATGGCAATCCTCCTTCCTTAGCCTCCCTAGTACTGGGATTACAGGCCTGCACCACCATGCCCAGCTATTAAATAATGCTGGGAGATCAGACCTGGGCTTTGCATTTGCTAGACAGGTGCTCTAATCACTGAGCTCTGTTCTCAGACCCAATAAATTGCTTTTTGTTGGCTTTGCATTCCCTTTCTAGATCTTGAAGATAATTTTTAACTTATGCCAGCCAACACATTAAATAACCTTTCCAGATCTAAGATGTGTTGCAGTTTCTGTGTCTACTCACAACTTTGGAAGACCTTAAAACAGCAGAGCCACAAACAGAGTTTCTTTAGTCCGTATTGATTCTCCTACTAAAAAACATGCTTTCATTCACTGGACATGTGTGTTCCAGGAAAATATTGCTGTGAATTTTGCAGCAGAGGAACAGCTTCAGCCCTCACAGAACTTAAGGGCTATGGTTTCAGGGAATGTCATTATTCAAGCAGCTAAAAAAACTCATTTCTTGCATCTCTGTGTCTTTAATGTGTTATAGAATTTGGAAGTCATGTGCAATGAGTAGGTTTTAGGTGTGCTTCCCACCAGTGTCAAATGAATAACTGTGGAGAAGAGGACAATGATAATTTGCTTCAATGTCATAAATATTTTATTGTATAGGTGTATCCCTTAATGTCATGTTGTACTCCATAAAATATACAGTAAAAATTAAAAAAATGAATTCAGAATAGATAATATGCTCATAAGTAAAATCTTTATAAAACATTAAAAAACCACCCTCACTTCTCTACTGTTCATCACTAAAAGGAATGGCTTCCTTGAACTTTCTAATTCTCTTATCCTCTCTGGCTATCAAGATCTTACATATTCAAAAGGAATCATATAAAGGTTACCAGCTCCACAAATTTCAGCACGGTCTATAAAATGCATTAACGTATGGTGCCACTTAAGGTACACTCATCACGTGCTGACTGTTATTGTCACTTTTTTGAGCCACTTGTTTCTCTATGAACTGAGACCCTTCAGAATACTGAGGAAGCCTTTGACACTGTTGTATCAGTCCTAATAGCCACACAGCACTTTGAAAAGTGGCCACGTATCATTGCTGCCAAGAGAAACATGATTGGGAAGACTATGTGAAGGGCCTCATGCTCCGTAACTGATCAGGTTCAGGGGGGGGGGGCTGAGATTGACAGTAGCCCTCCGACTGCCTTGATTATACATGCACACATTCTTCAGGAGCTTTTCTGATGATTTATCACACACGTGATTTGAAGCTTTGGACACAGAATAGAGCTCAAAGAAATACTCTAAATGTAGGTGACCTGGAATCCATTAGATTGTCAGATCTGAGTAGTGAATTACCAGATGTTTCTCATTGCATTGTGTACTCTGATTTCTGGCATCATGGAAAAAAATTAGAGTCCTAATAATTGATTGATATATGTATGTATATATATCCAAGTATATATAATAGTTCTATATGGCTAGCCAATATTTTCATATCTTAAGAAGTTACATAATTATGACACTTTGTTTTTATTAATTACTCAGGCTAATGTTGCTCACATAGAAAATATACTTCCTTTGATAGAGGAAGGTATTCAAAGTGTGACTAGTACACAGACTTCTCTTAAAGACAGGCTTCTCAGGGATCGTGGGGAGAAAGCCAGAAAGCCAGCGGTAAATTGTCTCTTTCATCCTAGTATAGAACAAGTGTTCTATACTCTACATACTTAGCCAACAGACCTCTACGTAGTAGCTAAGGAGAGCAGTTGTGAAGAGCTAAGCCTCTTGCTCCAGATCGCATAGCAAGTGGCAGAGCTGGGAACTGAAACTCTGGGTTTCAAATGTGTAAAGCTATCACTCCTGAAAATAAATAATAAATAAATAAATAAGTAAAGCTGTAACTCCTGTGCAGCACAGCTGGATTCTAGAGTGTTTACGAACCAACTGTATTCATGTAAATATATGTGCGAATATTTCAAGATACTACAAAGAGAGCATATTCACACCATTGCCTTTAGGGGAGAAAAAGGACTGTATTTCAAACATCATACCTGGACTTCACCTAAGGTTTCCTTTATATGAACAAGTGGTTTACTCTTTGTCGCTGTGGAGAAGAAATGGCTGTCCAAGTATCAAATTGTATTTTGTCTTTTTTTTTTTTCCTTTCTCTTTTTAATGCAAAAGCCACAGTGGACTTGTTTTTCTTCCCAATTTTATCACTAAAGGGTGATGCAGTATTGTGGTATCTCTGAAAGATCCTTGTGCTGGCCCACCCTTGACTTTGCATTGTGAGGTGACAGTGGCTTGTTCATTCTGTCACATTCACCTGAACATTTATTGATGAATCACTGATGCAGTGGTGGAAGAATCTGAATTCTTTGTTTAGTAGCCATTTGCTGTGACTCCTCTTACATTGGCTGTCTAAAAGTCCGTGTCACTGACATGCTTGTGTAGAGTAGACTGTGCTTTGTATTTCTTGTCTCTGAGGAAACTGATAAGGGGGAGTTTCATTTTAACTTTTTTTTTTTTGTAAAAGACAGGAAAATAATAAACTTTTATGAGCTTATGGTAACTTTACTAATAAAAGTCTGCTTGTGGGATAATTCAGCATGTCAGCCCTCTTCGTTTGAATTTCTTTCCCAAGATAGGTGTATTGATTCAGCTTTCCCTCTCCACAGCCTTCCTCCTGTAAAGTCCTTTGTGTTCCTCGTCCTCTCTACGTGCGCACTTGCTTTGGCACCACTTGACTCTCTGCTTAGTCAGGTTACTATAGAAATTAGGTCCAAGATTTCCTCTCATTTTCACTGGACTATTAACCACTTGTGAGCCTCCTCATTCCCCTACCCCTGCTCCTCTATGACGAGCATTCTCCCCAGCTTTGTCACTGATTTTAAAGACAGTCTTTGCTTTCCTGCCTCTGTTTAAAATATCACTCACTTTCACTTGGTCACTTGAGACTTGACATTTGTCCTTTCTACTCAGGTGAAGTGACTTTCTGAGGGACCATCCACAATTCCTGTTACAAGGTCTGCTCAGTACTTACTTCCCCCACCCCATCACATTTCTCCTCCCACAGCTCCTTGGAACTGTACTACAGATAACAAATGTTGGTTGCTGGTTGCGTACTCAATGCCCCAAAGTGGAGAAGTACAAATGAGTGTTTCAGAAACGAAACGATGCCGTCAGCATCCTAGAGATGTGGGCCAGAAAGTGTAGATTCATGTTCTCAGAATTAGCAAACTCAGTACTTTAGCATACATTGTTGAGAAAGGAGAAGCCAAAGCCTTCAATCCATATTGCTAATTAAAAGATGACAGTTCTTTTTCTTAAACCATTAGAGATTTTAGTGAGTGTGTAATGGTATTTTGATAATAGCCTCATAGAGAGGAAATATTTAAGTGTCTCTTTGGGAGAATTTTTTTTTTTCATTTCTTATGGTTACTGTAGATATAAAGACTGGACATCATTTCCTTGGGAAGCTTATGTGAATATTCTATGATGTCTGATTGATGAAAGATATTATGTCAAGATATTTGAAAATTTAAAAATTTCATATCCTTTCTAGTCTCTGCACATAATCAGATAAAAATAAGTTAATATAAAATAATACATAAAAGACAAATGTGATATTATTAATGTTGCTCTATATGGAAATTAAATTCTAAACTGCTGAGAGAAGGCTAACATTTAACAGTTAATGAAGGTATCAGAAAATATCTGAGTTTTGTTTCTGCCATACTGAGCACCACAAGTCTCTGGTGTTCAAGCCATGCTAACATTCCAGTCATTAGTGTTGGAACTTCTGGATCCATCATGGTCTTGTTCTTTCATCCAAGAAGAACCTGAAGTGCACTTATTTTTGTGAAACTCTTATTTTCATTGTAATATAATCTATAACAAACAAGTATTGTACCCACTCATCTGATGTTCATTCACAAAGCGTAGGTTCCCGTGGATGGGGCATACATTTGACATAGATTTAATACAGACATTTGGCAACTACATAGCTATTATAATGTGTTAAATCACAAATGATGTTTTTACAGATGTATTCATGCTATTAAGATGGCAAATATAACTATCAAAAACCCACTACAGCCACTATTTTGCAAAATAATGGATATAGTATGAGTTCTGACTCAGACTAAAAGTGTGTTTGAGAAACCATCACACATTCATCTACAAAAGTAAAATGATTCTTTATGAATGTCTTAAATGTCTTTGAGTTCCTGTCCCATCTTGTACCAAATGAAGTTGCTACTTATCTTTAATATGACCTTTCATAACATTCATTGCCTTGATTCTTCAAAGACAAATAATAATGGGAAAATCCAGCTGTATTACCATTTCATGTTTTTCTTTTCTTTTTCTCTTGGCTATTTTCCCTGAAGTCAGGTATGTGTCTAGATTTGGACAATAGGTCAAATTGCATTGTTCTTTTCCCAGTTCTCTACTTAGAAAGAATGATATCAACTTCTAGCAAAACTGTGCCTAGAAAACCAGAGTATCCAGCAATCCTTGTGGGGATATTTGTAAGCAAGACTTAGATAGCCATGACCTTGCAAGGAAATAAATAGAACAGAGTAGATTTCATTTTTTCTTTTTCGTGCAAACAACATTAGATGAGAGACAATTCTGGTATACAGGTTGCAAAGGTGAGAGAGCAAAGCCAAAAACATTCTTGAGTTTTCTTTGTTGTATAGACTCAAAATGGGTGGTATCATGATGAATCAACTTTAAGTTCTCTAAATGTGGCTGTAACAATGTCAAGGTTCAAGTTAAACTAAAGACCTGTGGTGCTCTTTGTAACTGGTAAAGCACTCCTCCTTCTGAAAGTGTAATAAAAATAATTTAAAATAGAAGAACATTTTTGTGTGACAAAATAATTTTCTGTAGCAAAATTAGATCAAGCAAAGGTTGCATGGTGGACTTTTAATTGTGAAAATATAAATCTGTACCTAATGATTGCTATGATTCAGCTTTTAAACCTATTGGATGTGCCATTTAATCAGGCAGCTTATGCCTATTATTTTTTAGCATGAAAAGCAATTGCCATATGTTCAATAGCTATTGAATTGTGACTAACAGGTGTGCTTCACTGTAATAATAATGATGACGGTAATAATATCTACAGCTTCAACTTTTTCTGTACAAGAAAATGCAAAAGGAGAAAAGTGGTGATTATTTGCTGTATTTGATTATTATAAAAAGTCAGTCTGGGTAATTTAAAGCAAAGATTACACCTTTTCTTTTATTCAGATGATTGTCTTAGAGTTCTGTTTCACTTCACTAAATGAGATTTCAACTCATGTTATTATTGGTTACACAACTGTGTTACTTAAAAAGTTTCAAAAAACCCTTTTGTTTATTATAGTTTTTGACCATCATGGTAACATTGTTGAATGGGGTGGGAAGGAAATACTGTTTTTCCTTTAAGAGGCCCAGTTTCAGAGAGATTAAGCGATTGTCTGTACTCTACAATAAAAATAATAGAAATCTCAAGAATTTTCTTTAGTAAATATCAGTCTTGATGATATTAAAGTGACCACATCTGTGCCACTGCCAATAATATTTTATTGTATCAGAAAGTATTGAAACATATTGTATCAGGAAGTCAAAGACCCAAAGAAGAATACATAGTTTGACAAAATAAGGCCAGAGTACTATTGAAAGAACACTAAAATCATGTGCCATTTAGGCTCTATTATGTTTTCTTCCATTCTAGCCTCTGTATTAGTTTGGGTTATTTCAAAGGCAGAATTTGTAGATTTTGTAACAAAAGGATCTATTAGGAAGGCTAACAAATCCGAGGGTAGAGATAGTCCAAAGTGGCTGCTCAGCTGTGAAGTAGATCTCCCGTCCAGGACTGCAGGACAACTAATGAGGTGAGAGTTTGCTACAGATCTCCATTGTTTGAGGAGCAGTGGCGAAGACTGGAGCCCGAAGAATGGTGACTGAAGAGCAGCAATGGGTAGAAAGGCACAAGCCAAGAATGGAGCAAATCTGTGCTGAAGTTTGTGTGACAAGTCTGTAGACAATTGCAAAGAGGAGGGCTTTCCCAGAGTCAGAAGCTCTAACAGTCATCCTGCTTCCTTCCTTTTATACTGTCGGAGTTTCAGTTGGACCTCCCACATCTGGGTGGGTACTCTTCCCTCATTGGCTGGCCCACAAGTCATTCATGTTCTAATCCAGGCTGGGTCTCAATTTCCAATGTAGGTGTGGTTCCCAAACCCTAATCCAGGTGTGGATCCTGATTCCTTTAAGTTGACATAATCTCTTTAACAGTCACAATCTACCCCATGTCAACTTGACAATCAGACACATCTCCTTGAACCACACTTAATTCCCAAGTACAATAGCCAAGGTAGTAATTACACCTAACATAGCACAACTGCACTGCGTACAAATGGAAATGCGATGAATTCTGGTAATAATAATAACAAGCATAATGAGAAAAAATCTAACTTCAATCTTTGTTTCAACAACTGGTCACGTGGTCATAGCTGGTATCTATAACTACTTGTGCTACCCATCCTGTATTTCCTTGACCCTCAGCAAGTACCTCAGCAGGTCTTGGTTCTTTCCCTGGTGGGGTGACCCATACCTTCATTCCTGAAGGTTCTGAGCCATTTGTCATCTTGTCTAGATTGGGTTGTGTCGGTTTCCCATTAACTTTAATAACAGGACATGGTAAGAGTAGGAAGCACCCTGAAGGATCTCTTGTAGTCTGAACATAGTCCCCTTTGCCTCCATTTTGGAGTATTAGTCCCACTTCGCTTTGGGAGTCTGGATCAATCACCTGTGCTAACACTGTAACTCCCTTTTTGGCTTGCTAGTTCACTGGTACAAGGAGGCCAAAATGACGAAGGGGGAAGCTTCAACATCCAGTTTAGTGGAATTATTGCTGTGCCTCCTGGTACAGATATTCCTCCTTCTGGACTTAAGACTTCTAGACCAGCAGAGCATGAGGTTGCAGGGACAGGAAGCAGGGTCACTGGGGGTGATGGTGAGCGGTACCATCCCTGTCTCTACCCCTTGATTCCTGGGCCCATGAATCCTGTCTATGGGAGAGACAGAACATATATCCGTTTCTGAGTCAGAGTATACACAGCCTTCTGAAGAACCTTGCCCCAAACCTGCAAGATATTACCGCCTAGCTGATGTTCTAATTGTGTTTTCAGAAGGCCATTCCATTGTTATATCAGTCCAGCTGCTTTTGGATGATGCAGAACATGGTAAGACTAGTGAATTTAATGGGTTTAAGCTTACTGCTAGACTTGTTTAGCTGTAAGATGTGTTCCCTGGTCAGATGCAATGCTGGGCAGGATACCATGGTGATGGATGAGGAATTCTTTAAGTCCATAAATGGTAGTTCTGGTAGAAGCATTACATGCAGGAAAGGCAAATCCATAGCCTGAATAAGTATCTATCCCAATGAAGACAAAATGCTGCCCTTTCCATGATGGAAGTGGTTCAATATAACCAACCTGTCACCAGGGTGCAGCCTAGTCACCCTGAGGAATGGTACAGCTGGTGAGGTGAGAGTCTGCTGCAGATGTCGGTCGTTTGAGGAACAATGGTGAAGACTGGAGCCTGAAGATGGGCGACTGAATAGCAGCAATGGGTATACAAGTACAAGTCAAGAATGGAGCAAATCTGTGCTGAAGATCTGTGTTGTGTAGCAAGTCAGTGTCTATAGACAATTGCAAAAGTGAGAGATTTCTCAGAGGAAGAAGCTATAACAATCTTTCTTCTTCCTTCCTTCTGTACTGTTGGAGTTTCAGTTGGACTTCCCACATCTGGGCAGGTGTTCTTCCCTCATTTGGCAGCCCACAAGTCACTCACACTCTAATCCAGGCTTGTGCTCGGTTCCCAATCTAGGTGTGGTTCCCAAGCCCTAATCCAGGTGTATTTCCTCATTCCCTCAAGTTGACATAATTTCTTCAACGGTCACAGCCTCCTACTTCATGATGAGTAGATCACAATGCTATTTTGGACACAAGATGAGTGCTGTCCAAATTTAGATGAAGTGTCACATTGGTATGACACAGATCCAGTTATGTAATTAATATCATATCCTCCCTAGTGGATGACGAAGGGTGCACAAATTTCTATAATGGAGGCAGTTTTAAAATTGATGGCATTTGCAGCAGAATGAGGCAGAGTAGGAAACAAAAGAGTAAAACAATAAAAATTTCCTCTGGTTCTCTCAGGAAAATTTGCTTACCGAAGAGTCATCACGACTGCTGCTGTGCAGTCTTCAGGAAGCATAACCTTGTGTGCATCTGAAGATGTGATGTGAGACAGGAGGCCCAGGCAAAGCCTTGCTGCAACAGAAACTCAAAGTGAGAAGTTGAGACCTGCGAGCCTCTTTCCCTCTCGTGATGGGCAAAACCTTTTTTCCAAATCATCTTTGTCAACAGTTCTCAACCCATAATGACCTGTTGATATACAGAAATCTAGTGCTTCATCTTCTATTAACCTGGAAATCATTGCAAGTAAAATATTTAAGATTTTCCTTCAAGTTTTCCTGAAGAAAAGTCTGACACCTTGCCCTGCCATTTGAAGATGGAAAATTTGGTACCTGTTTTTTTTTTTTTTTTCCTTTTTCCTTAAGGTTGTGAGCCAGGATGACAGCAGGCTGTTAACAGTCTTGGTGTTGCCCAGAGTGAGTGCTGACCACATAATCATCACATAAAATGTCATGTGGGAAATGTGTTTCATTTTTTCATTTCATTTTTCGAGTTTGGAATGTAAACAACTTCAAATTATGCTTGAAGAGAAAAACTTGACAATATTTACTTTTCCCATTTTTATTTGTATGTACATATATAGGTATATGTGTATGTGTGTGTGTGTGTGTGTTACACAATGGTTACACTGAACGAGTATTTTTTGTATATATATATTGCATCAACATTGCAGTTCCTAGTTCCTTCCCCTCCCTCTTTTTGGCCTTCCACACCCTCCTCATCTTCTGTAATGGCCACTATCAGACCCATTTGGTTGTATAGAATGTCTGTATTCTGGGTTGCTCATATTAGAGAAACCATGCAGTATTTAACTGTGTAGGTAAATATTCCAGCTTACTATAAGAAATGTTTATTATAGATACATTTTTAGTTATGTGTAAAGGGAGAAAAATTAGAAAAAGTTAGAAAAGTATTCTTATTTACTTATATATACATTTATTTTTAAATCAGATGAAAATCTTCCATGATTTTTCAAAGTGAAATTAATTAAAAACTCAGGTTTGACAATTACTGCAAAGAAAAGGAAGATAAGAGAATATTCAGTCTGTTAGACTAGTGACATTTTATATAGCAGGATCCTAAATTGTGACAGAATATCTAACATCAAGCTTTTTTTGTTATTTGTACTTTTTCTTGTAAACTAAAAGGAGTAATTAGAAGATGGAATGGATACTTAAATAAACTACAATGAGAAATGACAAAAATTATGGAATAAAAATATTCAAAATGAGTGTTTTGAGACGGGATTAATGTATCTTTCACTATAATGGAGTTTCAAACTAAGGATGCACCATATTTTTGATTATCCCTTGCTGAACAGGTGTGTGTGGCAATTTTTGCCAATTAAAAACATTATTGTTTGTCTTCGCTCATCTTATTCACTGGAACTGATACAATGGGACTTCTGGCTTTTCCTTAAGTCAAAATTACTCTGAAAGTTCAATCAGTTTTAAATTGATTCAGGATACCAAGGCAGCCATGACAGCAATCTAAAGACCCTCACCAAAGACAACCTCGAGCAGCATCAGAAAGTAGTAGTAAAATCAATTGGGTAAATGTGGTTCAACCAAGGGAGAGAATTTTGAGGAAGATTAATGACAATATGTCTTTTAATGTAATACATTTTAATAAAATGTAAATGTTCACTACATGTTTTGGTCACTCCTTGTATTTGTTTTAGATAAAATGCCTTTGCTTTTGAACTTATATTTATGTTATTAAATCTTAAGCACATATTTTCACCCTGTTGTGATGTTTTAATGGCTTGTTTCACTTAACTTGGTTTTGTAAATTGATTTGCCCTGTAAAAATATCAGCACTTAAGCAATTTTAGTTGTTCTTTGTCTATATCATAACCGAGTGTCTACTCAGAGAATGACTTCAAGTGGGCAGTCTCTACAAAGATGTGAAAACTACTGTGCACCAGCTGGAAATAGCACCTCTGATTAACAGGAACGTGCATGTGCCTCAGAGTAAGGAAAAACATAAAATGTCAGTTGGAAGCTGACTTTATTACCTTGATTTTCAGGTGCCATGGAGGATTGGGGATGGTCTATGGGTAAAGTCGTCATTTACTACATCTGCATAATTGCTCCTTTACCTGGTCCTCTGAAACACTTGCTGGCTTATCTCCTCCCAGGTAGCTAATAACAGCTGCAGAGATAGTGGTGAAGATAAGGGCAGTGATTGCAGGGCTTAAAATTGGGTGTCCAGAAGTGTTGGGTATCTAGAGGTCATGGAATTCTCCATCTTTTCCTTTGTTCTTGCTCTGTTATTCTGTTGATAAACACATTCATAGCAGTTAGTGTTGCTGCTACATAAAACAAGTATAGTGACACTGAAGTACACCCACCTTAGTTGCTTTCTCATTACTGGGACAGAAAACTCAACATCTATGACTTTGGGAGGAAAGAATTATTTTAGCTCACAGCCTCAGCACATCACAGTCTATATTCCTGGGTGGGTGGCTGGAAAGCAGTCAAATCACATGGTGGAGCCAGAGCCAGAGAGAAAGCTCTTCATGGCTTGGCTGACCAGAACCAAGTGTGACGGAAGGGGAGAGTCAGCATGCACCCTTTCGGGTCAAGTATTACGCATCTGCCTCTTCAGCCAGGTCATTCCACTGCATTCAGATACATGAGACTTTGCGGGATACTTCAGATCCAAACCATAACATTCTGCTCTGGTTCCCAAAAGACTCATGAACACCTCCTTATGCAAAATGAATTTAGCTCTTTATAAGAGTTGTCAGGGCCTTCACGGTTCCAGCACTGCTTAAAGTCGAAGTCCAGTGTCTCTTTTGAGACAAAAAGGCAAACTCTCAGCTGTGAGCCCCTCTGAAAATCAAAGCAGTTAAGTACTTCTGATATAAAATGGCACAGGGGATTTATTTCCATTCCAAAAGGGAGGAGTAGGAAGGTAGAAAGCAGCTTAACCAGAGCAAGTTCCTAACCCAGCAGGGAAGGTTTAAATCCTGTAGCTCCATGTCTATCCCTAGCACCTAATCTGTGTCTTTACTGTATGCTGTAGAAAAGCTTGGGTGGCCCTGACCCTACAGGGCTGCCACTGGATGCAACCTCTGTCTTTCCTCCTTTGGGCTGGATCCACTCACAGCCTGCATCTTTTCTCAGCTTGGCTTCTCCACAGTTTTGAGGTCACCGTCATACCTTAGGCTTTGCCTTTACAACCCTCTGCACCACCAAGGGCACACTGCTGGACCTCAATAGCCTTTCTGTGAAATCTGGGTGTAAGTTTCTGTGAAACCACAACCCTACACTCTGCCTATAAAGCCAAGACTGTGTGGACATCACCAAGGTCCACCAGTGATTTGAGCAGTAGCCTGGTCCCCTTGGACAAGTGCTGTGGAGGCTCTCAGTATTAGATGGTTGAACTCCAGATGGCTGAACTTTGGAAAACATGTTTTCCTTTGGCTGTGGGGTACACTTCTCAGAGCAAAGCCTTTTCTTTTTCTACCCTCCACTTGGTGAAGTGTGAGGTTTTGTTGACTTCTGAGACTCACGGCATCTTTCCTATTGTCCTGATTGTAAGTACTTGTTTTATTTTTTTAATGCTAATCTCCTTAAATTCCCTGTGCACATCTGCCTCACCCTTGCCCCTTCAGTCTGGCAAATCTGTAAACTTTTTATATTTTTTTTTCTTGCCCTTTGCCATTATGTTGGCTAAAAGTCATAAGCAGTACTCATGTGACAGCATGACCATTGGGTTGCTTTGAGATTTCCTCTACTAGATTAGTAGTCCACTGCTCTCAACCTCAGTTTCAGGGCAAAATGCCATCCTGTTTTGTGTTAGAGCATAGGGGCCACATGCCCATACAGTTCTTCTTTCTCTGTGAAACTTTTTGAGCCTGACCTTTACAATCCACGCTTCTGCCAGTATTCTGATCTTCTGAGCTTTCATCAGAATCTCCCAACAGTCTCACCTCAGAGTACTCCAAGTCTTCTCCAGCCAGTGTCCTCCGGCCTTTTCAAACTCCGCCCACAAACCAGTTCCAAAGGCTTCCACACAGCATGTTCAGGTAGAACCACATGATCAGGTAAAGTCACAGCAGTAAACCCACTTCTGGTACCAATTTTTCTTAGTTCCTTTCTTGTTGATGGGACAGAATACCCGACATACACAACTTTAGGGAGGAAATATTTATTTTTTTTTTCATTTACTGATATGTATATATGCAATATATGATTTTTATATTGAACTTGAGTATTTGTGCACATAAGTGTCACATCAACATTACAAACCCTTCCCCTTTCTCTTTTTGACTTTCCCACCCCTTCCTCCCTCTAGTGTTCGATGATCCCCCCATATAGTTCTAGGAAATGATTGTATTCTAGGTTAGATTGTTTCAGGAGATCACAATCCATTCGCTGGTGGGTTGCTGGAAATTGTGGAACAGTGTGTTGTAGCCTGACCCAAAGAGGAGCTCCTCTTGACATGGCATA
Source organism: Ctenodactylus gundi (assembly GCA_004027205.1). Classification (NCBI taxonomy): domain Eukaryota; kingdom Metazoa; phylum Chordata; class Mammalia; order Rodentia; family Ctenodactylidae; genus Ctenodactylus; species Ctenodactylus gundi. Next base: position 340,368 of record PVKB01000537.1, on the reverse strand, counting down.
AAACAGCTAAATCAGATCAGAAGGGCAGAACCAGCACACACCCCTCTAGGTCAAGCTGCAAGTATCTGTCCCTTCTTACCTAGCCATCCCACCATATCCAAATACATGAGACTCTTGGGAGACACTCCAGATCCAAACCATAACAACACCCAAATTAGAGAATCAATGTAGACATATATGAAGTTTCTGATTTCTTGGATACAGAAAACATGAGACAGTTTTCATAGCTCTAGGGTTGTTTTGAAAATATTGGCAAGTACCTGTTCCTACTTCCAAAGAGTGATGTATAAAATGGAAATACAATTCTTTGAAGTTTTTCTGAAAGTAGTAGTAAAAGTTATTTGCAAATGTGTAATTATTGCAATCATTAAGGATAGTTTTCTTGGTATCATTTGCCAAGACAAGTGTCTAAATAGGTACTGTGGCTCACAGTAGCCCTGAATGTTGAGTATCACTGCATTGGTTGTAGAGATAAGTATGGAATCACAATCCCAGACTTCAAAAATACTAAAAAGCAACAGTGATTAAATCTACATCATACTGGTATTAGAATAGATAAGAGGACCAGTGGAACAGAAGTGAGGATACTGAAACAAACTCAATCACCCTTAGTCATCAGATCTCTGACAAAGGAGCCAAAATAATCCACTGGAGGAAAGACAGCATCTTCACTAAATGACACTGAGAAAACTTGATCTCCACATGCAGGATAATGAAACTAGACTCATATCTATCTCAATGCCCTAAAATCAAACCAAAATAGATAAAGAACTGGACAGCAAAACAGAAACACTGAACTTCCTGGAAGACAAAATATGACTTACCCTAGAAGACATAGGGAAAGGGAAGGATTTTTTTTGAACAGGTCACCAGCCACACAAAAAATTTTTGCAAGAATCAACGAATGGGACTGCATTAAATTATAAAGCTTTTGCATAGCAAAAGAAATAACCAGCAAGTTGAAGAGACAACCCACAGAACGGGAAAAGATCTTCAGCAGTAACACTTCAAAGGATTGATAACTAGAATATACAATTAACTGAAAACATAAATTCCTAAAATAAAAGATCTCATCAAGAAGTGGCCAGCTGAAATGAAAAGAAACTTTACAGAAGTACAAAGGGCAAACAAGCATATGAAAAAAAGGGTTCTTTGTCATTGGCCAACAGAGAAATGCAAATAAAAACACAATGAGGTTTTACTTCACTGAGAAGGGCCTACATCAAGAACTCAAAAAATAACAATTGTTGGCATGGGTGTGGAAAGAATAAACTCTACTCCACTGCTGGTGGGAATGCAATCTGGTACGACCATTATGAAAAGCAGTCTGGAAGTTCCTTAAAAGCTGAGAATTCCATTTGATCCAGCTACTGCCCTACTGGGCATGTTCTCAAAAGAAATAAAGTCAATGTACCAAAAAGACACATGCATATATATATAGAAGCATAATTCATAATAGCCGAATCCTGGAAACAACCTGCTTACCCATCCATAGAGGAATGGTTAAAGAGGACGCGGTGCCTACACACAACGGATACTAAGCAACCATAAAGAAAGACAGATAGGAAGCATTTGAGGCTCCTTTGAGTCAATGATGCTCAGTGAAATGGATAAAGCTCAAAAGACTAACTATAGATGGGTGTCTCTCTTATGAAATGCACAAAAATAATAACATAAAAAGGCCCCAACATGAATGGTAGAAAGAGATGCAGTCATTAGGTAGGAAGGCAGTGAACCTATAAAAAACGGGTGGACATAGATGCTTACTAATTCCCCAAACCGCATGGTTCTAATGAGTTACAGATTTTGGAATTCATGTATTTACAAAAAAAGTTAAATTTTATGTCATGTGAATTTTTTACCACAGTAAAATTTAAAAAATAAAATATCAAAAATATGTCATGTCATCAGTACTTTCCTTGTGCACAGCAAGGTAGTAAGAAAGTATAGTTCCAAGAGGGACAGTTATAAATATTGGAGAGTTTACTTATATCTAGCTAAGTGCAACTGATGGTACATTTTGGAAAATAAGTTCTTTTTTTTAATTTCTGGCCCAAACACCATCTCTCACAAAGACCTGCCTGTTTGCATTTAGAATTTTCTATCTCCCTTTCTTTCTTCTGATTGGCCTGCCATTCAGGATCTACCATCTAGTCATCAGGAAAGCTTTGTAGGCGTGTCTCTCTTTCTAATATTAGGTCTTCTCCAGAATAGGTTAGGCACTACACCAGGATTTTTGTGGGTGTATCCATGTCAGTGTAGCCAGAACTTTGCATTTTAATAAGCTAATCTGTGTTTGTAACTTGATTATAACTATGCTAAGTACAAAGTCATCCTTAAACTTTATATTTTTAGTTTTTAACCTGTACCAAATGTACTCTAAATATAAGCAAAGCCTATCCTTGGTATTATAGAAGTAAAATATTTATTTTGTCATGTGTGTAAAGACAATATTTCCTAGTTCAAACACTCTGTTGTTGCTCCCCAACTACAAGGACCATAGTGTATAGTGATTTATATTTATTGTTTCATTATTAATTTATGCATTTATTCAGAGAGTACATTATATTGAGTATCCATGTGTCTGACCTTGTGTTAGCCACTGGATATGTTGTAGTGAGTCAAACAGAGCAAAAGACATGATCCTTCCTCTTGAACTATTTGGCTAAACACAGAAGGCACAAGTGCTTACCAAGTGTCTGAAACAGAACTCTGGGATCAAGTTGGTAGCGTTTGTTTTAATAGGAATTAGAAAACTCTCAAAGAAAAGATGTTGAAAGTGAAATCTGAAGAGTCTGCACATACCTACTTGCACAAGGAGGAGGAGGAGCTAGACGTTCCCAGGCAGCATATATGAAGGCCTAAGGCAGGAAGGTGTGTGATGCTTTCAAGAATCTGAAGGAGTATATCCTAAGGTGGCAAAGAATGACTAAAGAAAGGAGTGGGCACCAGCTGACAGTGAGACATGGCCAGGGCCCAGCTTGTAGAGGATCTGTAGTCATCTGAGAATTTTTAGTTATCACCTAGGAACACTAAGAGCACTGAAATTCTTGAGAGTCAAAATGGGGTGGAGGTTGCCTGATAATGTGTGCATTTGGAAGAAATATCAGCAGTAGTGCAGAGAAGAGAGTGGCAGATTGGCAGATCTGTAGATGAGCCAGAGTGAGTGAGGGACAAGCCAACTTGCAAAAGTTTCCTGATGTCTCTGCAAGAGATTTTAGAAGCTGGGAGAGATGAGAACTCCGAACTTTGTCTTTTCTGATTTTCAAGCTTATGCCATGTTCACCTCCTTACTGAGGAAGGCCTCATTTTACCTAAACTACTTGTATACACTGATTTGCAATTTACAATTTATCAGAGAGAGTGCATCAAGGCGAATGAACTGTTCTCATGGCCAGAAGTTTTCAGTTTTGCAAAATTCAGATGACTTTGAGTATCATTTCTGGCTTTAAGGAGCCTATTATAACATTACCAGTAGAAGACCTGAACTCCATGCAAACAGATGACCTTATAAATGAAGATCACAAGGAGACCCCTGAAGTGCTATGGATGAACACTATTTGCCCGGAGAGTCATCAAAAAGCACAAGAGGAGTTGGCCTCTTGGAGAAAAGCTGTAATACCCCTTTCTAGACAGATCTGATGTAAAGCAGGTGTTATTTAGTTGCACCACCTGGAGGCTTTGGAAGGCCTCCCAGACCAGGAATGTCTGGCTTGTCAGAGAAACCATGCCTCTGAAGTGCAGAGAGTTTACAACCTGGACAAAAGTAGAAAATATTCTTCAGATTTTTAGCTGAACAATAAGACGGATAGCAAGATTTACATCTTGGAGAAAGAAATTCCTTTACAGTGACATTTTGCATTCTGGGATCTTTTTGCTGTCACGGGTGATGAAGGCAGGCTCCTCCACCTGGTTATTAGAGTCACCCAAGGAGATGTCTATGATTATTCTTAAATAAACTTCTTTTAGGCACTTTGAGATCACTCGAGCACTGCTGTAGGTGACTGTCCATTAAGACTACAATTCTGAGATACACTGTTTTTTTCCAGAAATTTCACAGATGTGCTATGCATTCCCATAACCTTCACATTCCTGAGAGGCAGATGGGAGACAATTGAAGTAAGGTGTGGCCCTTCTGTGAGAATCGTGTAGCCTCAGTCAATGTGATCTAACTTTACATTAGAAAAATTCATGTGTATAAGCTTAGATGATATCTGAGTTATTTATTTATTGCTGGGGCACAATATCCAATCCCCACAACTTTAGGAAAGAAAGGTTTAGTTTTAGCTCACAGTTTCAGAAGGTCTCAATGTGTTTGTAGGTGACTAGCAGTGTTGGAAGGGTTTGGGGGAGGGGGCTTAAATAGGCTTTGAGAGCTATTCCAGATCCAAGCGACAACAGAGACAAGAGAGAACAGATTGCTTATTTGTTTGCTTGTTTCGGTACTGGGAACTGAACCCAGGGCCTCCACATTGAGCTTTCTTCCTGGCCTATTTTTTTTCCCCATTTTGAGACAGGCTCTTGCTAAGTCACTTAGTTGTCCACACTGGGTTTGAATTGAGATCCTTTTACCTCAGTCTCCCAGAGTGTTGGGTTTACGGATGAAAGGCACTATACCTGGCTCGCAAAGTATGCTTTTTAAAAAAAAAAAAATCAAAAGCTACTATATGGGGACAAAGGAGAGATGCAATTTGTTGATTCTCATTGGTGTTTTAGCCAAGGAAACAGCAAATGAGGACTGAATATTAACAGAAGCTCTAACGCTGTTTGTTTTCGTATATTGCCATGGAAGTTGAAAATTCTTTTGTAATATGCCACACGTGTAAGTTTACTGTAGATTTTGCCAATTTTGTGAACATGTCATAATTTCTTGTATGATATTAATGCTCTTATTTCTTATTTTCTACAAGAGATAAAGAACTGGTGTTGCTGTTCTCTCTAGATGAGAACAAGCATCAAATATTGCACTATATGCACACATAGGAAAGTAGCTTTTGCAAAATTAGCCTATTCCATTTTTCTGCTCTAAAATGAAGTGATTTCTTTTAAAGCATATATAAATAAATTTTTATGTTTCATTTTGAGCTATTGTATTGTCTAGGTAATACACTTTAGGAAAGCAGTATTCCTCTTGGAACTTAGAAAAGCACTCTTCCAATCACATAGTAATTTTTAGGGTTTTTCTTTTAAATGTATAACAATTTTAGGATGCTGTTTAAGGTGTCTAGTTTTAACTTGTTTAGCGAAGCTTGACATTTAAATTTCATTCACTGTAATGTGAATTGGGTTTCTTTTTTTTTTCTTTCCTTTTTTTCCTATTCATTGGAAGCCAGTTCAGAGAACACCACCAATTAATAAGAGAGATGTTTCCTGCTTTGTGTCTTTTTATTCAACTCAGAATTGCCTGTGGAAAAAGATTGCTTCATTTCTGAAACTAGTAAGTCACAAAATGGAAATAGACAGAGGAACATTTGTGCTTCTTCTTTGTTAACCTTGGAAGAAAGGGATGGGAATGTGTGAATAACACAGATAGATGCTTACAAGTACTTTTATTACTGTTATATTTAATGTGGCTTAAGATTTCTACCTGACAAATAACTTCCTTGATTTGTATAATTCAATATTACTCTAACTTTTTCCAAAATAACAATTTATCCTTCATAAATCATTTGATAACCTAGTCACTCTAATTTCTGCCTTAGTGATGATTTATGTGTCATGAGTTGTTTATACTTACATCACACAAACTGCTTTGATACAAAATGGGCCCTGGTGTGTTATTCCTTTGTAATTCTTTTTGGAAAATAAAACTGTAATATTAGATGTTCAGATCTTTTGGAACTGAATGGAATTTGGAATACAGTATTCAAATATCCTCAAATGTTGGAACATCAGAAAAATATCCATTTGAAATTAGAAACTGAAATTGGCATGCTTTACTTTGTTTCTTTGGATAATAGCTATGAGCTTTAAATCCTGGATGAAGAATTGTATTTGACTAATCAAAGTGAAATACCAAATTTTAGATTGTAATTGAAGGCTTTAGGGTACCTAGGGATGTAGAAAATCAGTATAGGTACTTGATAGCCATCTACCATATACTAAAAAAAGCAAATGATTTAAAATATGTTGTATAAGATTATTTGGTTAAGTGTATTTCTCTTGAATTTTCTAAATACAAGAGGTGTAAGATATGAGGAGTGAGGATTTTGCTTATGGCCTCATTCTTTCAGGTATAAAATAACAGTATGCTAGGAATGGTCAATCTCTGTGTCAGCCTCAGAGCTCTTTATGGACCTGAGATGTTACAAACTGCGATCCCAGGAATTCACTCACAAATACATATGGGTTCAGGAAATTTCCAGGTAGACTCCAGGAGACTGATCTGAAATCAGAACCCAAGAATCTCTCAATTTTGTAGCAAAGATTGATAAAATGGCACAAACTCAGTGGCTCAGGGAAATGTCCCTATGAAAATACATAGTAGAAACAGCAGGGCAGCCACTCTAAATGTGTATTTTTATTGAAACTTGCCAAGCATTTGACTGGGTAAGGTAAGGAACCTCAACCTTGATTGGGTGGTAACTGCCAATTGATGCTTTAATTTTGGTGGGTCTGAATAAAACTTGCATTAGTCAGTGAACTAACTGCCTTTTTGCCCTACACAAGTGTATCGTTAGGCTATCTTTCATCCAGCCTGTGTAAAACTCTGTTATGTGTTTCCCTTTCTGGTCTTTCAAATATATTCAGTCTTCTTTGTCAGTCTGAAGCTACAACTTTTCCCTACCTTCATCCTCCACCACTGCCAGCTACCTTTAATAATCACCCTGTTATCTCAATTCTCACAATAACTGTATGGTATAGGTTATATTATCATTGACATTTTATATATAATTGAATAAAGGTTTGGAGGGATTGTTTTTAGTTGCTCAAGGTCACTCAACTAGTTACATACTAAAGCCAGGATGAGCTCAGGGATACTGCCATGCTTTGTGGAATTAGATTGTGCTATATTTATATTGTATAGAATCATCATCCCTAAAGTGAGTATCATTTCACAAGTATTTTTAGATCTCTACAAAAGGTTAAGAAAGCTTCTTTAAAATGAGAGAAATTAAAATTTTAATGTTATATATAATTGTGGTGAAGCAGTTATCAATTCAAATTAAAATAATGAAACAGAATCAAACAGGTATCTCTGATATTATTATTATGCCAGAAAGCCATGCACTGTCCCATTAGTTTTGGGCCTACCTTAGATATTTCATCTTAGCTGAAAGCTTAAGCTTTATGTAAAGTCTGTAGTTAGCACAGGGATCCTCCTTTCAGACACAGGTGCCCTTCTCTGCACAGCTATACTTCAGTTCAAGACATGCCTTCTCCAGTTACAAGTGCTTTTATTACTGCTGTTCGGGAAGGTCATTCCTACTTAGACATTACATAGACCTTGATTTGTGCTCCTGCCAATGGAGCCATACATAAGCTCTCATCCTGATCCTGCAGTCACAGAGACACTCATTTCTAGTTTTGGAATTGCCTCTTAGATGGTCTCTGAGTTTCCTACAGTGTGCCACTCTAGGCACTTGGTAGTAGTAACTGGCATGATGAAGTTTTGAACTTTAACAAGTTTGATATTTTTCTTTTTCCTTTAAAGGGTTAAAGAACCAGGCCCAGAGGTGCAGACCTCTAAACCTAGGACTCTCAAAAGCCATGGCAGGAGGTTCACAAGTTCAAGCCTGGCCTGGGCAACTAAGGAACTTAGTGAGAACCTGTCTAAAACTCAAAAGTGGGCTGGGATAGAGCTGAGTGTAAGGGCCCAGGCTCCATCCTCAGTACCACAGAAGGGAGTGGAGTGCTTTTGCTGGAATATGAGTTATTGTAATGCAGCCCCCGCTTAATGTCAGAATATTCAAATGTTATCCCTTAGAAAGGCTGACCTTTTCTTTTAGAAGGAACAAGCCTCTCCAGGAGTCTAACCTGCATGGATGGGATGATTATGCTGCCTGTAACAAGAGACAGACTTTGTAAATACTTTCTGTAACACAAAGATCCAATAGCCACACGAAGTCAGAAGCCAATTTCCTGCCACATGAAACACTTGAAAATGGACATGTGTGTGTCCTTCTCCCTTCTGTAATTTCAAAAACTGTTACACACATGTATCTAGGGAACGGCAATTTGAGGCAATGGGCCCCACCTCTTGATGGCTAGCTTTGAGGAAGGTTTTGTTCTCTATTTATCGTAAATGACCTCTTTTGATTTGTTCTGTGGTAAACCAATAATCAATCCTATGAATATGTATTCTCTGCTTGTGATAACAGTAGGAGTGAAAAATATCTTTTTTTCCTCTCTCTCTTTAAATTAGGATTTCACTCAGTTCTTGGTTGGGGAAAAGCACTGTTTTGTACTTCATGATCTCTTTCAGAAGAAAAGGCTTGGCCTCATTAAGTGTCTGCCTTATTTTTATATTTTAGGAATTATTCCTGCTTTGTGCTAAGTTTGTATTTTAGATTAAAAACATAGGAGATATCTACCAGAAACACCTGTTTGCCCCCAAATTTAAAACATTGTCTAAAAGCTAAAACATTTATTCATTGATGGAGTTTCTAAGTTGTTTGAGGGTAATACTTATTCCCATTTAAGGTGGCATTGAAATCCAAGTATCTTGTGGTCTATGTTGAACATGTTCATCCTGTTGGAAACAACTTAGTATAAACAGCAAAGTGAGACCTTATAGCACTCATATTACCTTCCAGAATCTCCAACTTAGGATAGATGTCTAGGTGTTTCTGGTAATTTATAAATTAATCAGAAAAACAAAAACACCAGAAAGTTTTGGTATTTAGGTTCTATAAGAAAAAAAAGGGGGATTAGTAATTGAAGATTCCAGGATCTGTTGTATGGCATTAAGGAGAATGAAGGACTTTTTTTTCTTTTTTTATATAAAAGAGGTGGAATTATATCATGATTTCTGATTTACCCTCAGTTACAATGAAAAACAAAAGGGCAAAGAGACTGCTTAAGAAAGAAAAATTGAAGACTTTACCAAGATGAGATCAGAGGACAAAGGGTGGAGAGATTATGGTAAAATGAAAAAAAAAAAGATTTAGTCAGATGGCAAATTGAGTCTAATTAAATTCAAGGAGAGGTTAAATAATCAGGAGGTAAGGAACCCAATTATGAGATGGGCTTGATAATATAATAAGTACAAAAATAGGAAGATAAAAATAGAATGCTTTTATATAAGTTCTTTATGAGTTTAAATAGGGGTATTTAAGATGAAAACTTAGAAAAGTGCCAAAATAATTTTGATGAGGTATATTGATATTGAAAGAAATAAAAGGCTCATTTTGTATAATGAGTGGAGAAATACCAACTTTTTCTGATTTTCATCATTTTAAGTGCTTCTAGATTATGATTTTGATTGAGAATTGTATGAAAAATGAACCTAAAATAAAATCAATTATGTTTCTTTAGTCAAAATGTTTCTTTTACTTCATTTTCTTAAGAATATTTCTGAATTATTTAAAAGTAAAACTTTAATATTTGTATTTTTTCAGTTAAATTTAGTGTTAAATTTAGTGTTTGTGTTGTGTGATGCATGGCTTGTCAACAGCTTGTACCCAGGTAATAAAAGAATATAAAGAGTTGAGTTTATTCATGCATTGCAAGGAAATAAGTCCAAGATGAGGGACTGTGTTACCAGGGAGAAAGCAGAGACCTTTTATTTCTTTTTAACATAAGGGGATGAGGGAGCTGAGAAGGTAAGAATGCTTTTCTTAGGCCATGGAGGTGTTCCAGGCATCTTAGAGCTAGAGGTGTCTTTGAACACTGACATTATGCCTTTGTTCGACAGGGTTCAGTATCTTCAGTGTTGCTAGAAACAAGCCTTTCAAGTCACACTGATTAATAAATGTGTAAAGACTAACTAGGGTTAGTGGCCTGGGAGGGGAAGAATGTTGGGAAAAAAAGATGGATAGATAGACAGACAGAGATATGTTTATACTTGAAGTGGGATTTTGAGGCTTTATTGAGAGGTTTAGAATGTCAAGCAATTAGATCACCTAGTTTTTGTGTGCATAGATTGGAAGGTAGAAGGTGAGTGTTATACTACAGGCGTACTCAGATGCAATACACCTTTAAAGCCATGGTTCCCTTCACATAGTTTTCATTTTCTCACAGTTTGCATGTTGGAAGGACTCATTCTGTGTTATTAGGCTTTCTTTGACCAAGGATTTTGAGTATATTCTGCACACAAGGGCTACTCAACTCTATTGCTGCAGAAACTATGCTTGACTACTGGTTAAATTTTATGTTCATTGTAATGAACAATGCTGACCGGAACTTAGAATTAAGGTCACTAACAGTTCTTTGGGATACAGTTGAGATAGGATTAAAAAATAGAAAGGAAACTATCAATCATGTTTTTAAAGTTGTACTTCAAAACAAAACTGCAGATTCAGAACATAAACGTTTTTGTTAGCTTATGATACAGAGCAATGAGTACTTTTTCCAAAAGTTATTCAAAATTTTTGTTACCCTTCCAGGAGAAATTCTTAAGAATCTTAAAGACAACAAACTGTAAACTGGGCTCTGGATTTGTGCATTTCACCTGCAGATTACCCTTTCTAATCTCCAGGAAGCACACTGTTAAGTAGACACCAAGTGGGTAATTCTGACAAATGTACATTCTAGACAACTCATCTTCGGGCCACCTTCAAGAAACAGTCAGGGAGTGCTTATTAATAAGTGAAGGGTGTGTATGTGTGTAGTTTTGCCCAAGCCATCTATGCTCATTTTCCTCCAGTGATCCTGGAGTTTGACAGAGAAAGAAGGGCTTGGACTCTATCCTAGCTCCATTTCTGTATGTCATGAAGGACTTCAATAGAAAAACTCAGTGCCCTGCCATGATCCAGCCTTCCCATGAAACACCTAGATGCCAGGGGAACTGTTTATATTGAGTTGAATTCTGCTCAGTACTCCCAGATTGTAAGGGTTCCTGTTGCCTGAGAGAATGACATTCCACTGTGGGGCAGTCTCGCTACAGGACAGGAAGGGTGTCAGAATTGGCCCTGCGTGGTCAGCAGCTTTATTCTTTAATCCTGAAACTTTTACTCAGAGATTGTGATTCTTACTTAGAAGCAAAACAGATACACAAAACTACCCAAAAACCAAAAACTCTCCTTAAATTAGAATAACGTTTTCCCATTTTCACACATTTCTAGTTCCTTCTTAAAAAATTCCTTAAATATCAAATCAATTTAATACCCCCCCTTTTTTGCCCCTGGGCATGCAATGATTAGAACTTTTTTCCTGTGAAAAATGAGTTGCTTTTAGTGTGAATAACTTTGACACAATAGTCTTTTAAAAGGAGAAAGATAGGCAAATTGAAAAGGGTGCTATTGAATTGTTGTACATTGGTGGTGTTTTGTGTGGCAGCGCCTAGGGCAGCATTGCCCAGTCATTGGTACTCCTGTCCATTAAGTGCGTAGGATGCCTGAGTGGGGTGCAAATCTCCCAGGACTTTAGCTCATGATTGAGGCATCTTAAATGCCCACCATACGCACATGGTACAATGTTCAACATTGTAGGTGCTTACTCAATCGCTCCAAGTGCTTACACTTCAAGAAATTTTGGATGCAGTGGGAATGGGGAGTGAACATTTTAATTACAAGCCTATTTTTTTTTAATCACCAAGAAAGAATGGGAGATTAATTCACGGGGTTTATTTTGCAGTTTTCCATTTAAAAGAAAACTCTTTCCCACAACCTTCCACTTTTATCATTTGCCATTTTTCCCCCTCAATACTTTAACACCGACCCTATGTCTTGTTCCAGCTACATCAGAACTATTCAGTAGACTTAGTACCCTGAAGAAGCCTGGCAATTGCTTCCTGAGGGCAGTTTTGTTTCACAGCTGAGTCCAGAATAAATACGAGTTTTTTTGTGGTTAAGTCATTTTCCTGGTGACATCTGCAAGTTTTCAATGTTGCCCAGAGAAAAGTTATTATGGAATATAAGACAGCAAACTGTTTTCAAGGAATAGTGAGACATAAAGTGGAAAGCCTTGAGTGCTCCCTTCATAAACCATGTTTTATCTGCTTGTGAAAAACCAGCCAGTAAGGAATAGGCTGGAGGTAGTGGAGAGATGTGGCAGAAAGGCTTGGTTTATTCATTCTTTTGGTATAACGTGAGGGTTAAATGCTGAAGCAGGGGTATGCTGTTCACTCTGGTAACAGCTAGCTAATGTCAAGGCATTATGACAACAGTTGCATGTAAACTCTGGGTGATGAGTAACAAAAAAAAGTTAGCTTTCTTATTGGCTGTGTGTTTTCAGGTAGTCAAAGAGTACCCAGCACACACACACAAAAGAGAATATTCAAATGAGTTTTTCCCTTATTGTGTAAATCAAAACCAGATCTTTGGGTTCTTCTTTTCAGTCTTCCGGTAATGGAATATTTGGGTTTCTATAAAGTCTTTCACATGGCTTTGTATTTCCAGAAGCTGATGGAGTAATGAAAGACTTTTAAAATTCTGATAGTTACTTTATTTTTTTAGAACCAGAGATCTTAGATTTTAGAAACTTATGTATGTTAAAGCCTTGCAAAGAGTACTGCTGGTGTTCATTTATGTACTGTCAATATTGAGACAGAGGAAGAAAGTAATTTTGGGGAGCTGCAAGAGGAGAGAGGAGAGATTCCTGTTGGGTAAATTGAGGTATGCTTTCATTTTCACACTTCAAAATGTCATGATAAGATTGGGACTATAAGCCAGGCGGGACATGCAAGCAGATTTCCATGGGAAAAAAATAAAGCTGAGAAAAACCTCAAGAATGCTCACATTTTCTTACTGAAAGGAGGCTGAATGCCTACAAAAGACCAGCATGTTTGCACCAATGCCTGTCTCTTCTTGGCAGCTGAGCAAGGAGATAGAACAGTATGGCATTAATGAAGTTGTTGATCAGGAAACTAGGCTAGTGTGCAGGAAAGTTTGTGTGTTTGAAAGTGTGTCTGATGTGGCAGAATATTTCTCATGTCAATTGATGGCATGGTTTCTATGTTAAATATTTGTAGTCATCTTAAAATTATATTCTTTAAATAAAATCATTGCTCTTTTGTTAAGGCACAGCCTTTTGCCTGTCATTCTGCCTGTTCCAATACTCCTGGATACATCAATTAAAATACTCTTTCCTCCTGGAGTCCTTGATAAATATTCAGGCTGTTTTTATTGTGGGCAGAATCTGAAAGGAGCCTCCACTTGTCATCTGGGTTAATTTAATCCTGCCTCTGTTTTTGGAGCAACATTTTTATTTTCTGAAAGAAATGCAAAACTTCCCACGATTTTTTTTTTTTTTTGGCCTTTCTACAAATTCAGGTGAAAAAAGTGTAATTAAGATCTACTCTAGGGATTTATTTAAATAAAGCATGTGATAAATAGGAGACTTAAGAGTAACTTGGCATTTTCTTGCTTTATGTTAATGCTGAAATTTAAAGTAATGGATACACTAGACTTTATCAGTATGTCCTGATTGCTGAAAAGTAAGATAGTGTTTTATACCAAACATATTTTTGCATTGATTTTGCTAAAGTGTCTCCTTGTTTTCATGATGCAAGTGACTCACTGGCGAGCATAAAGGGAAATCCTTTGTGATGAGTCAGGTATCACTTTGAGATGCAGGCTGTATACATTTTCTATCTCTTTGAAATCAATCCTTCAAGAGCAAAACAAGAAAAAAAAATCAACATGCATGGAGGTGACAGGGCATCCCAGAGTTCTAGTTATTTTCTTTCTGCCCTCAGCATCTTTTTCCAGGAAAACAAAGAGATTGGCTAGTAGCCACCTAAGTAATGTTTGTGAGAAGTGTAAGGGAATAAGATCGGACCTTTCTCCCTTTCAAGAGCATGTAGTGCAGTATTCCCCATTCCTCAGACTACAGACCAGAACAGGTTTGTGGCCTTGGGGTAGATAAGAGGCCAGCAGCAAGTGAGCTGCAAGGGAAGATCCACCTCCTGTCATTGGGCTCCTGTTAGGTTCTAACACTGCAGAGCTTAGGCCCCGCTTCCTTCCTGATGCTTCTAAGCCATTTCAAAGCTATCCCCCAACAATCTGATAATCTGCTGTATAACAAGCACCCTCTGCCCCACCTCGCTACCTGACACTCCATGGGAGAATAGGCTTCTACTAAACTGGTCCCTTGGGTCAGAAAGTTCAAGGACCATTGGCCTAGTGTACAGAGAGATTTCCTGTCTCTAGAAGCAAGAGTGTTTGGGGGCCTTGGTTCCTTTTAACAACCAGTACTTTGATGATGGAATTTACAGAAGCAGTGTTGGAACCAGCAGACACATGCAGAGACGCCTGGCCTCAGCCTGGGCAGCAATATTCCCAGAAATTACTTTATTTGCATTTTCTTATTGGGAGAAGTCCTGTCTTCTTCTAGAGTGGGCAGTCTTGCTTGAGAGACAGTACTTATGAAAGAAGTATATCCTTATCTATAAAAGGTGTCTGTCATTAATTTCTCTTAAATCATGATGAGCACCTGTAAGATCCAGAATGCCAATTTGTATTTGACTGTTGAGTAACTGAGAAAACTCTTCTTGATTAATTTTTGAGACCTAATAAGGTATTAACAGATGTGACTTAGCAGCACTGAGACTGTGTGGAGTGCAAGTATAGGAACCTTGGCCTGAAGTTCTCTTTTTAATAATGATGTTACTAGTTTTAATGTACCTGCAAGCTGAATTTTAAACCAGAACCAGACTTGATATAAACTAATTTCTGGATTGTGTTTCTATGTGTCTTATCTTTCAGGCTTTGTTTCAGTTGACCTTTTTTCTCTCAGTTTTAATATGAGGGCAAGAACTCTTGTCAACAAGGAAGTTCAGCTGATGAGCTGGAGATAAATATGTATTTCCCAATAAAACTTTCTTAGAAGAAATTTCTGGGCTTTTCAGAAACAGATGGTTATTCAGCTGTTGTCTGAGACCTAATGTTTTGTTCTAAATGTCTGTTGTTTATGATCAGTGGGAACAGATTCAGACTTACCATGATGAGGCATGGGCTTTCTTGGTCACTCTGGCTGAATGACACCAACTGAAATCAAATGTTGGGAAAAAGGAATTGATCAGATGATCAAGGACCAATTGAAAATCAATTTGTTTATATGACTTACTTTAAGAGTTTGTAGCAGTTGCTCAAAAACAGAATATAGAGTAAAATGAGTTTGGGTTAGAATTTGCTTTTAAAACCATTGCTAGCAGTTTAAGTTTGTTGAGGTTACTCGGTATTGCTGAAAATATCTAAAACTATGAGGAAATAATCATAATGACCTGACTGGATATTGTAAACATCATATGAAGTAATTAGTTTTATTTTGGGATTGGGAACTGGTATTAAAGTTTTATATTCTACTTAGAAACAAGCAAAACATAAATTAATGTTTTATGTGCTTGAGTCTCTTTTTTATTCCATTCAGAATATTTAGTATTTTACTAACAATGTTGAATAAAATTAACTGGATAAAATGGGGAATAAATGAGTAAATGCAAATAACAGCAATAGTTTTTTTTTTTGGTTTTAGATTGGAGGTTACAAGAAGAGAGGCTCTGAAACAATTTTGAAAACATTCAAGAGTTAGAAATTTGTTTAGAGTATACACATTTTTGGTAAGATGATTTAGTTGTAATATCTGTGTTTTACATTCATCATTATATACCCTATAACTCTCTTGTCTTGGCATTGCCCCATTTTTTCCAAATGAAGGCTCCTAATTGATGGTGCTGGGTGGGTATTGTGAAACCTGACAGTTGGAAAGTAAGGTGATTCTGACCCATGCCTAAAGATACATACATAAAAGAAGGACAGATTTCACATCATCTCCAGAATGAAGACATTTGTAAGGTGTCTTCAACATGGAGTGTTCTTAGTATTTTACTTTTCTTTCCCACTCATTTTACTTCTGGTAATTTTTAAGTGGTTTGGGGAAGAACATGCACTAACTCCCACTTAAGAGGCTCCAAATCGTATCAAGAAATGAAGTCTTAGGTCTTAGAATGATTTTGGGTGGCAAGAACACCAAGTACCAATGTAGCTTTAAAAGATTCACCATTATCTTTACTTACTTAATATAACAATATGCATTATGAAAAAAGCATCCATTAAGTTGATGGCCTTAAGAAAGCCACTTAAACTCTAATGATACCAGGAAAAAATTTTTATTAATACTTTAGTGTTATAATAAGCATATATTTTATGTCATACTTATGATATGGTTCAGAATCACAGGCATATACATCTTCAGAGGAAGAGAAGACTTTAAAAGGGATCTACTTTAATGGCTTACTTAAAATGCTTGTTTTTATGTTCTTTGTATATTTTATATAAGATGGCATACCTGGCTTTTTTTTTGTTCTTCTAGCTATGTCTTCCTCATGTCTACATGTACATACATATGAAATATAATATTTAATTTCTATGCTTCCTATATTGGACTTATAAAATAATGTTACTATAAATCATCCTAGAAGCTTAAACTTGTTACTTATGAGCCATTTCCTTTGCATTTTTAAAAAATATCAAATGCTTGATTGGGAGATCAGTGGCATATTTTCAGTTAGAACGATAGTTTTTAAGGGACAGTAGTGTTCTATCCTAGGGGTGTTATACACGTATCAGAATTTTATTTCATTGCCTTGGTGATTGGCAAACAGCAGGGATGCCAGATGCCTTGCCAGTACACTTGACAGTCTTACTCAAAATAGAGTTGCCCTGCTTCTCATAAAATATTTGGTTGACTCATTGAGTTTGCATGTAAGTGATGAATATATTTCTGATTTTATGAGACTAAATTTAATTCCATTTTACTTGTAAGCACAAAGTGCTATTTCTACAATTTTAGTATACCCTGAGTTTTCCAGAAAGATAGGTCTCGTAAATTGATCATATTTTAATTGTTTGTTCAGAATTTCTCCAAGAGATGCTCAGCGTTTAAGAAAATGACATGCCCAAAAGCAGCACCTCATGTGGCGCTACAGTTAAAAATATGAGACAGACCATGCTGTGCATGCAAGCTGGGTTATGGCACTACAGTGACTCTAGTTATATAGTGAAATGCATATATTTTATTTTAAATGAATTTCCCTTTATATCTCTTTCATATCACACCTAGACCATTGTATTGATTTTAACTTATGTGTATAGATAGGCTATACTTAGATCTTAATTCATATATGATATGACCTGTTATAATGAAATGGGCATTCACAATATTTACTAATAAGATAAGGAGCTGTGATTAGTAGGACCAAGAAGCTGTGAAACTTTCCACACTTTCTAGAACAATTAGGGCAATATACTGTACTATCTATTGTTGTGTAACAATGTTATGACAAACTTAGTGGCTCACGTTAATCCTTTATTTTGTCTGTGGGTTAGGGGTTTAAGTATGGCTTAGCTAAGTTCTCTGGAAGCGTGCAGTCTAATCTCCACACCCTACTGTGGCAGGAACTGCTTTCTGCTTACTGCCATTCTTGCTAGAACTCAGATCCTTGTTTCCTGCTGGACTAAGGACCTCAGGTGGTACTGTCTGCTATCTCAAGGCTACTTTACTTCGTCACCATTTGAGGTGCTCTAATGTGGCCCCCTGCTTCACTGTAGCAACCAAGAGTCTTCAAATAAGACAGACACAGCAATTTTAGTGAAAGTGGTACCACCGTTAAAGTGGTAGTCTATCATTTTTGCTGTATTCTGTCTGTAAGAAGCACGCTACAGATGCCAGCCTGACTCCAGAAGAGGTGATCTCACAGAGCCATGACTTCCGGGTTCATGGATTATTGTGGAGGATTTTAGACTCTGTGTACCACAGCCTGGTTCTGATGACAGCATTGGGAGGAGGAGATGAGGTCATGGGAGTGGTAGCCAGTGAGGGTCATATATTTGTGATTAAAAAAAAAAAAACAGAACAAAACTATTGTATTCATTATCTTGAAGCCAGTGTACTCAGAGGAGAGGAGAAAGTAGATTACTAAAATCGAAACTGCTCCCTAAGTCTTCTTGGCCTACAAAGCCCTTGCTAGTTCTGTGTATGCGCATGTGATGGCAATCTGTATAGTGTTAGAGTGTGATGCCACAGCAACAGCAAAGCCACATTCATGCAGCTCAAAGGTTTTTCATCAGGCGACCCTGCTATTTCCCATATTGTATAAACTCTGAACTAGGGTCACATCTGGAAGAGAAGAAACTATTCCAGGAGCCAAATCTGTTGATTACATAAATGTTCATTGAGCATCTGTCAAGTGCTACAGAGGTAGGGGCTCAGGCTCCGCCCTCGTGAGGCTTACAAGTAGAGGCCGGCCACCGCATTAGCTGTTTGCTGGGTGGTGGTGGTGGTGGTGGGGTCTTCCCTTCAGAAGTCTAATGGTCAATAAGAGAAGCTTTGCACTAAGCTGTATCTGCAGCCCTTTTCAAAAAATTATGTTTTTCTGACACGGAGTTTGGTTAAATTGTTTAGGCTGGGCTTAAATTTGTGAACCTTTTGCCTTAGTCTCCCTATAGTGCAGGAACTATATGTATGCATCACCATACCTGGCCTTGTGATGACTCTCAAAGTATCCAGCACAGAAAAAAAAAATTGCCACCCACTCCTGAGACAGAGGGCTAATATCTGGAATATATAAGAAATTGAAAAATCAGACTCCCCAAAATAAAAGGCCCAATTAAAAATGGGCAATTAAAATGGATAGTTTTCAGAAGTAGAAATTCCAACAAATACTTGAGAGTTTTCAGCATATTTAGCCATTAAAAAATACAAATAAAAAGAGCACTGAGATTCTATATTACCCCAGGGAGAATGACTGTGATCAAGAACTCAGTAAAGCAGTAGATACTGTTGAGGATGTGGGGAGAAAAGAACCCTCTGTGTTGCAGGTAAGTCTGCAAATTGGCACAACTATTATGAAAACCATGATGTAGATGCCTCAGAAAATCGAAAATAGATACACCAGTTGACCCAGTGATACCTCTTCTGGGTATCCTTCCAAGAGACCTTAAAGCATCATGTAATAGAGATACATGCATACCCATGTTTATAGTAGCACAACTCATAGTAACTAAATCATAAAGATGTTAAAATGCCCATGAACAAAAATTAGTGGATGAAGAAAATGTGCTCTGTCTACACAAAGGAGTACTACTCTGCCATATGGAAAGATAATTTGAGTCATAGGAGAATGGGTACGCTTTGAGACCATTAGGCTGAGTGAAGTGAATCAGACTCAGAAGATTAAGTATTACAAGGTTTCTCTAATATGAGAAAATCAACGTATAAATAAGTAAAAGGACCAAACAAGAGAGATGGTAGGAAGTGGGAAGATGGATTTATGGAAAGGGAGGGGAATGTAGGATAGGATGGGAGATTGAGAAAGGGGGAGGGGATGTGAGCATGTGATGTCATGTATATATATATATATATATATATATATATATATATATATGTATGTATGTGCACTGATTTCTCAAGTTTCCGTATCACATATATGTACTAATAATAATAACACTTGGGTGAGGGAAAGAGAGACTTTGATAATCAGTTGCTTCACAAAGTTACACAAATGTCTTAAACATGAAGTATTTGAAAAATCACCTAAAATAAGACCTTTATGATTATGTGTAACTCATTGTCATTATATTATGTAACAATCATTCTCAGAGCATTTGTTTTTATTATTTACTGTGGCCAGCACATTCTGATTGTCCATTCACACAAAAGACTTACGTGACTCAAAGGAATTTCTGATTGACAGCATAAATTATGTTCTTTCTGAAAATGTATGAATATTGATATAAATCAACTGAAGGGAACATATGTACTTACCTATTTTGAACTAATCTAGTGTCTCAAGTCACAAAATTTATGCTAGTAGCTGCGTGGAGGATGGGAAGTGGAGTCCTATGACCATATATCAATGTAGAAACTTTATTAATTGTTTTTTTTTTTGCCACTCATCCACAGTACATATTTTCAAGTTTCAGATCTAAGCTCTGAGTACTGGAAAAATAATTAAGTTTTATGCATGCAGTGTTTGAAAAATCCAGATAATAAATTTCTTTTGGGGAAGGAAACTGTTTCAGAAGTCTTCCTTTGATCTTAAGCAGAGTAGCCTAATTAAGTAATTTTATTCATTAAGAACTCGTATAATAATTTATACTTGTTTGTAGTAGATAGTAGGGAAAGTGAACTAATGCTATGAACTGCTTGGAAAATGGAACTTTTAAGGAGAGAATGTTTTTCTGTAGACATTGGTGGCTTCTCCAGGCTTGTTGAGGTCTAGGCCATAAAAGGATCTTGGCCTTCTTCAGCTCAGGTGAAGTGACAGAATACATAAATGCAGGCCCGTGGAGGTCTGGATCTAGTTTCATACACAGGAGTAGGAGAGATCTGAAGATGTTTAGAATGAATACAGCAAGCCTGAGGATGGCTACTGCTTGTGTTCTCCTTCCACTCAGTACTAGAAAAGATGCTTATACACCTGTATACAGTCAGGTGGGACTTGAGGCAAATGAAGCCACCTATCTCCTTGGAGTTAGCTTTGAACAGAGCCTTTTTACTTTTCACCACAACAAATGGCCACATGTACTTAGGTCAGCAGAGCCCAAGTGGACTGTTGCATAGGGACTGAGTGGCTGGTAGCAATATGTTATGAAAAGTTTTTAGATTCTGCTGTTCAGTTCATTAGAGGGGACTAGAAGCTATTATCACTTAACATCTCTATTGTTTTTACAGTCCTGTGACTTGTGACATGATTTCTATGATATAAAGGAATCCTCTTTATCATAGGGAAAGGCTGTGACTACTTCATACTTTGATTTGACTGGGTAGGCTCTTAATAGCATTTTGCTAATTCTTGTTATCCTGTAATTTCTTGGTATCTTTGTTTGCATTTAAAATATTTCTCCAGATTTGTGTTTAATTTGTCTATATACTTGTCTTCCTCATTAGCGTATATTCTCTTAAGTGAGAGATCTTTTCTTTATGTAAAGTTGTTCAGTAAATGTTTTGATAGTTATTACTTATGTTTTGAAAATGTATGGACTCTTGTTCATTTCCTGTTTTCACTATTTAAAAAGTGGTAACACATTATCTTGGGTATTTTTTCTTTGAAATACAAATAATACTTCCGTGGAAATTTCAAGAGTGTTGCATATGGCACTGGTAACTATTTGTTTTAAGAAAGAAGATAAGCTTCAGGGTTTTGTTATACTTTGGGCCTTTGAAGAAGTAATAAATAGTGCATGCTGTAATTCAAGGAAATTGTGAATGGTTTCTTTAGGAACAAATGTGGTAGTCATAGGTAGGTCTTGAGGTGTTCTAACCAAAAAGCCAGCAGCCATTCATATCTCTGAAAGCCAACACAAGGCCCAGAGGGAAAGGAACCTGTGATGCTACAGCTGATGCAGAAACAGGTCTGCAACTCCTTCTGCAACTGTTAGGATTCACCTCAAAGCGGTTAGGGGAGGGCTAGAGTAGGATAAAGGAAGATTATAGGGGAGTAGATGTGGTTATATGATATTCATATAAGGAAATGTCTCAAACATATGGTTCTGTAAAATTAATATGTGCTAGTAAAAAAGATTTAGCTCAAGCATTGATTCTATTATAAGCAACGGACATACCTGCTTTTTCTATTACAAAGTCAGTGTTATCATGCTTCTTGTGCCTTCATTTCTGACGTCATGGAATTAGATCAGTTAATTGTGAATATACGTGTGTGTGTGTGTGTGTGTGTGTGTGTGTGTGTGTGTAAATACAAAGAACAGGGCTCAAAGCTTAGCTGAAGCACACAGTATATAGAGGGATCCATATATTTATTTCACAATTTCCCAGTTTATGATTTAATACCTACATCATTTTTCTTTCTTATGGAATTTGTTGACTATTACATTTCGTTGGCATTGGGCACTTTTACAATAGTACAATTAACATTCTTTTGTACAGTGTATTAAGAAAGTCCAGATACCCAACAGGAGGAAGGTGGACTGAAAGTGTTGCAGGAATTGCTAATAGAAAACAGAGGGTAATGAAGAATTTTAGAATGACAGTGACTTTGTAAAGATGCTTGTCAGTTCATTGGCTTTATAACCCAGTACTTGAAGGCTGACAATTTTTTTTCAGTAATCTAGTCTCAAGTATATAAAGAACAAACAAAAGAAATTATATGTATCTTCCTAGAATACGTTGTTAGCTGATAAACTTACTGCCGCCAGTACATACAGATTCATGCAGCACAGTATGACATTGATAATGGCTGAGTATGCTTGAAATCAGAAATGAGTATCTAATCCTATAAACTGATGCTTTCTAAGCAAAGAACTTTAAAAATAATTGTTTTTTAAAATAATTTTGGATAGCTCAGAAGGGATAGTCATGGTAATAATAACACTGTAAATGAATAGTTGCTGAAGAAGACCTTAGTAGAAAATACCTAAGGTGTAAGGAGATTTGGTCCTTTTATTCATAATATATATTTAAATTCAGAAGAGATCATGATGTAGGAAACCTTTGGATCCATTGTTGAAGGGAATAAATGGTCCCTGCCCAACTTCAGGTTCTGTTGTGGTTATTTCTGTTGTAAAGAGTTGACGAATACATTCTGGCTAAGAATGTAATTCATTATGAGAGGAAACATGATGCCATGAATTCTCCTCCCTGCAATGATAAATATATAAATATATTTTTAATAAGTCAGGATAGAAGTGCCATGAGGAACTAGATGTCAGCTCTGTCATCAGCAGCCATAGTTAGTCTGATTAGCAGGTAAGCTTGGTGTGGTTAGCATGCCCTAGAAATGTGCAAATCTTGGGGAAAAAATGAAGTCTTTTTTATGCAGCTATATTTGAAATTTAAATGTAGTAGAATAATTTAATATGTGAAGGATTCTCTCTTTCTCTCTTTCTTTCTTCCTTTTTTCCTTTCTTAGAATGATACCTTGCTGTTTTCTCCAAGATGACCTCTAAAACCTGGGCTCAGAAAGTTCTGCCTCAGCCTTCTGAGTAACTACAACTTTAAGTACGCACCACCCTTGCCATCTTCTGTGAGGCGTATTTTCAGTTTATCAGTATGTTCCTCAGTGTTCTTGAATAAGAGCGTTAATTTATTAAAATTACAAAGTTATCCTATTAGATAATCTGGTTGGGCTGGAGTTGGAACATACATCAATAGAGATTGCATTAGCTTTCTGTTGTGTGACCAAGTAATTGACAAAAGAGAAATCAAAAGAAACAACAAAGTTAAATAAAGAAATACTTATTTTGGCTGATGATTTCAATTGCTGGTCAGCTGGCTTCATTACTTTTAGGCCTATAAGAGGGCAGAAATATAGTTGAAGCACCACACTAGAGGAAAGATGGCAGCCTGTAGGCAAAGAAAAATGAAAGAACCAGAAAAGAGACCAGGGACAAGATTCTGTCTCCAAAATCGCATCCGCTCCCTTCAATAAGGCACCACCTCCTATTAAAATTCCATTACCTCCCAATAATGCTATCAAATTGTAATATTATCAGTGGACTACTCCACTAATGTTAAAGTCCTTCTGATCCAGTCACATTTCAAAAGCCACCGCCCTACCCCAAGCATATAAATATTTTGGTGGGCATTGAGTATCGAAATCACAGCGGATGTGCTTGTTTATACCGATAAGGTTGACTGGTTATTGGAAACAGGACAGTTTCTTCATCAGTAAATGTAATTATTTTGCTTGGGTGTTGAGTAGTAGTTAGGAATGGATTAGATACCTGGCAATGTGGGTATAGTTCTCAAGCATATTTCTTACTAAGGCAGATTCTTAAGCACGAGTTTCTTTATTATGAAATATCCAGGTCTAGAGTTAATTGAATATCTTTGCTGGCCTGAGTTTAACAGCACTTGCTGACTATCAAAAATAATGGTATGGAAGAATGCTTTAGGTTCTGCTTTTTAGTGGAAAATAACTGTTTACAGTTCAATCTCCAAAGATAATCAAAGTTAATGATTTTAAAAGGTGTATTTCTTTCAAAGTTTATATCCTTCTTCCAGCTTTATTGATTTGCTTAATTTTACATAATTGTAAATCTTTTTAGGATGTACAAAATGGTTCAGTGTGAGTACAAATTAAATTCCTGTTTACCTTTTGAGCAAAGTAAGAAAATCTTGAGAAAGGCATAAGGAAGAGTGTATTGGATTTATAAAAAGAGTAAAACTGGTTTTGAGCTACTTCTGATGACTAGGGTAGGAAAATCAGCCGCAGCCGTAAATTATTCTAAGTTGTTTGAATGTGTGCTTTGTGTATCCTCCAACCAACACTGAAGTCATTTTTAAGGAGAGATCACAAGCATGTTCTGAATAGGAGTAACATCATTCTTCTATGGTGCTTAGTTTGGAACAGCCATAGTGTGCTCTGGACCACAGGCATAAGCTTTGGAAAGGTAATATACTGACTGAGAAACCTTTCCAGGCTCTTGGCTGTTCCTACTGGAGGCGATTGTTATTGATACACAGTAAACTCAGGCTGCATTTGATTTTCTTTCTCTACTTTATTTCATAGAGATATTATTGGCTTTAATGAGTTATGAATTCTCTACTCGGCTTTAGTGTATTCTTTTGATGGCCTTCTACACAGTGGTTTGCTCTCTTTCCTATGAAGGCAGTTACTTAGGAGGTAGGAGGGGGGAAGTTTCTGGGATTAGACCTGCCTTTAGAAGAAAAGAAAAACTAACACATGAGCAGATTTCTTTAGCGTTTTCTATCCTGGTAACTTGGAACACAATACCGAGTCTCTCATTTGTTAGTTTTGTCCTGTTTCTTGTTTCAGAAAATACTAAAAATCACCATGCAGATGAGTGGATTAGCAGCTTTTTTTGTGTGTGTGTGTGTGATGCACCCTAGTGATTTGTGAGATAACATTAGTAATGACAGCCATGCCTGAGGGAAGGGCAGAGTTAAGGTAAAGTATTTTAAAAAGTTTCGGGTCTTTAGTAAATGCCCTAGAGAGGGAAGGATCAGGATTAAAAGGGGGAAAGAGAGAGAGAGAGAGAGAGAGAGAGAGAGAGAGAGAGAGAGATTATGTACTATAATATTTAAGACCATGAGATCATATCAACTTTAAATTATCATTATTTGAATTTCATTCTCCAATCTTGTGATATAGATTTAGGAATAATGTGAATATTCTTAGTGTGGAAATAATTGACCTCTTCGATTAAAGCCATCCAGTTTCCAACTCTCCAGTAATCATGCACAAGAGTACTGACCACCTTGAGTGACAGCAAAAAGGAGAGAGAGATGCTGGAGGGAAAATGAAGAGGTCTGAACAGAACTGGAGCACTCTCCAGATGAATCTTCAAAATGATTCTGGGCTTAGAAACCATGATCAGTGAGAAGTCAGGGCTTTCGGGTCACTGTGCCTGAGGAAAGATGGCCAGGAGAGTCTAATGATGGGAGGATTGTTACATGGGAGAGTGACCAGCTGTTTGGGAGCCACATCGTGGAGAGAAATAGATTTACCTTTCAGGGCCTGGGATTTAGATTAGATAAAGAAAGTATGTTTTGATAATAGGAGATGCTAAATGACAAAATATTCCCTAGCAGCTCACAAGATAATTCTGCTAAAATTATTTTAGCTATGTTTGCTTAGACATTCAAGAATAATGAAAACTTATACATATTATGTATATAATGTGCATTTGTTTTTCAGTATGTATATATGTACATGTGCATGATAAGAAGATAAACTGCTGGCACCAGTATCTTTACTAATTTTATGTTTCCATTATCTTAGGATTCTAAATCAAATGCCTTTCTGATATTTTTCTAGAGAGCTTAAGTATGAACTCCTGATATTAGTCATGAGTTTCATCCTATATCAATACAGAATTGTTTGAAGTCTGGCAAAAGAAAAGAATCATATGCCCTTTTAAACCTCCTTTCTTTACTTTCTGAATTAGGACAGTTTGGAAGTTTACCTTTTTTAGTTCTTTTTGTTTTTTTTTGTTGACTGCAAAACCCGTCAGGAGGGCGTGTGTTTCTCAGAGAGCAGTGATGCATTTCACAAACCTGACAACTGTCGGCTTGGCTTTTGGTGCCTTTCCGGATCCTGAATTTGTCTTCTCTTCAATAGGTTGGTATATTTTTTCTTCAGTTTTTTTTTCCTTAAACAGACCAACTGCTTTTCAAATATTTATAGCTTTCAAGTGAATAAACCTTCCAAATCTATTTTTTTTCCACAAAAAATGAAAACTACCAATGGCATTAACTTCTAAGAAGATATTTTATTGGATGTCTTGGGATCTTGTGATGGTAGATTTTCTAGATCCTTGTCATTAAACCGTAAATCTGCTTTCTACTGATAATTTATTTTATATAAAGATATTCATACCTTCTGATGAAAACCATTAAAATGTGAATAAGATACATGAGGAAACACTAAAGCTCTATGTTTATACAAATAATACTCAGAAATACTGCTTATCAGAAATATTATATACATTATATGCTGCATATGTATATGTGTCACAATTATGTGTACACACACACACACACACACACACACCTATTCGATATTAAAGGCAAAGCCTGATCACGCACTAAATATGTTTTGGAAAAGCTGGTGTAATGAAATGTTTAGTAGTGGAAAATTATTAATTGAAGCAAATAGAACTATGTGGAGGTCCATAGGTAATTCTGATCACCCCCTTATTTTAACATCAAGGATGGGCCTGGAAAAGTAGCATCATTTTACAAATATTACAGATCCAGCACTTTTTATGACATCATTCTAAACTGACTTTTTAGGCATTATTATTGCCTTGTGTAAATGCTTGTCATGCATCCTGAATTATTTAGTAATTGTATCTTTTTTTTTTCTTAAGAGAACCTCAAAACCAAACAGCTTTAATTTGAAATCAAATAAGAACTTTCGAGTTCATGTGCTGAGGTGAACACGTGTGTGCTTTCCCTTTCCAAATCCTACTGAAACAACACTGAGGGCCAAGACAAGAGATTGTGTTTGTGACTGTGGTGAGGAAACTACTCCTGAGAGTTGGGGAAGGAAGTGATGTGCTCTGGTAGGCTGAAGGAGCCTTTCAGAAGCAGAGCATTTGGGCGGGGAGTTCAGGTCAGTGTGTGCAGAGATAGGAGAGGTAAAAAGCAAGAAGAAAACAGAATTGGAGATGGTCAAGTTCTAAAGAACCAGCCAGGCTTACTTTTTTCAGTCCCCTGCACGTGACTGCAGCATTTACTCTCCAAACTAAAGCTGAACTCAAAGGTTTCAAAGGATGCAGGCAACTTGTACTGGAGAGCAAGGCTGTCTGTTGAGTCGCCTGATGTCTAAGCCAGTGCTGTACCCTCGTCCTGGCACTCGGGTGGTGTGCTGAAGTGCAAGTCTCAGGTTAAGGATCCAAACCATTGTACAACATGGAGAAGGAATAGTTGCTTACAACTGACATTAATTATTTGCAAAAGGATGGAGCAATACAAGCCAGCAGTGAAAAGGAGGGAAATGTTATTAGTAAAAGTTTTTAAAAAATAGAAAAAAAATGGAAGTATCCTTAGGACGGGAGTTCTTAGACTCTGCGTTTTTGACTTTTTGGGCAAGATAACTTTGCTGTGAAGAGAAAGTGCTGTATACTTGGGAAAGCATTAATGACATTCCTGGCTCAATAAAAATATTGCCAAGTCCCTTATAGGGCAAAATCAGCACCAGCAGAGAACTACTATTTTGGGAGAAATAGAAGGGATTTATAGAGGGAGATATTAAGTAATAACTGAAATGGTAGCCTCAGAGATCTTATAGAAATTATGATTTTGAAAATAAGCATTTTCCGATACAAAAATTGAATAAAAATGCAGAAATAATTTATAAAATATAAAAAACTATGATTGCAAATATTTTGAATAAAAAATTAGAAAAACTCAAGGATATTTTTGGGAAGGAAAATGAAAATTGTCAAATATATGAAAAGTAAAAAGACTTAGAGGAAATGTTTAAGAAGCACAGGTCTTGTTTCCTAAGAATTTTAAAACCAGGAAAATGCAGTAGGAATGAGATAAAATAATGTTGTCATTTTCTTGAGTTGTAGAAAGACACATATTTTGAAAGCAGAGGCATCTAAGTAATGTTAAAAAGGACGAACTTTGAAAGATCTACAGTAGATAAACTCTAATAAAATTTGAGAATACCTAAAGATTTTTTTAAAAGGAAAGGTAGAAATGAATGAATATCACACTCAATTTTTAAATCAGTTTCCAAACATGCCAGATGATAGTAGAATAATATGCTCTCAAACTTCAGACAGAAAACAGACCTAGCCCAATTGGTCCCTGATTTATGATAGTTCCCGGGTACAAAAGTGATAAACATTCATTAGAAACTGTACTTTGAATTTGAGTTCTGATCTTCTCCTGGTCTAGTGTTTTATGATATGATCCTCTTGGGACCCTGGGACACAAGGCAGTGGCAGCAATCTGCTGTTCCCATTCAGCTCATGATCGTCTGGAGAAGCAGCTGAGTCTCCAGTGCACCATGATGCCATGCTATGATGTTCAGTAGGTTAAGTATATTAAATGCATTTTGAACATAATATTTTCAATTTAAGGGTTTGTCAGGACATAATGTCCTTGAGTCATTGAGGGTCTGTACCTCATGGAATAGTGCAGGGAACTCGGAAATAGAACCAAATAAACACATGCCCACGAGATTGTGATAAAGGTACAGAATCCATTTGTTAGAAGGAAAGTTGCCATTTAAAATATGGTACTGGGTATGAAGTGGTGGGTAGAAGTGAGGAGTTTTCCTGCCTTACCTACATCTCACACCTAAACAAAGGTCAACTCAAAAGAGATTATGAACTTCAATACAAAACATGAACCTATAAAAAATTAGGAAAAAGACAAGAAAAAGTATTCTGTAGGCCCATCCCAAGAATTTCTAGACTTGGCACTGGTAGCATAATCTATAAATATAAAAGTTTATTAATTGGACTTTATAAAATTAAAATCTACTCAAAACAAAATGTTTAGGAGGATGAAAATATAATCATCAGACTGGAATAAAACACCTGTAAGCCACATACTTGATTTAAGACTAATAACACTCAACAGTAAAAAACAAACAAGACAAAACATACCCTCAATAACAATCTTTTTAGAAAATGAAGGACACAAGGTAATATTTCATTAGAGGTGACGTACAGGTGATTTAGAAAAGTGAAAAAAATTTAAAATTCCATAGCCACTGGAATGCACAAATTAAAGCTATAATGAAGTAATATTACACACCCATTAGAATGGCTAAAAAAAAGATTAGTGACAAAACCAAATGCCAGTAACGATGCAGAGAAACTGGATCACTCATACATGGTAAGAATGTAAAATGGTACTTTTATTCTGGACAAGAATTTAATGGCTTCATAATGAAATGTCCAACTGCCATATTACCCAGCAGTTATACATTGCCAGGCAGTGTCCCATAGGAATGAAAAGTTGTTTAGGTAAAATCCTGTGTGCAACATCCATAGCAGTTTTATTTGTAATTGCTGCAAACTGGAAACATTCCAGGTATCCTGCAGTAGGTTAGCGTAAAGGGCTGTATCCATACCATGGAACAGTAATCAGCAATAAAAAGGAATAGAGTATTGATACATACTGCAAGCAGGATGAATCCCCTCAAAACTGTGTGAGAGAGACAGGCCCAATCCAAAGCTTACATAATGTATGATTCTATTTTTGTAACATGTTTGAATAACAAAAGTAAAGAAATGGCAAACAGATTAGTGGTTGCCAGAGTATAAGGTTAAAGGGATGACAGTGGTAGAGAGGTGACTGTGGCTCAGAAAAGGAACCATAGGAAACGTTTATGATAACAGAATTGTCCGTACCTTCTCTGTATACATGTCAATCTCGTACTATAGTAGGAGTTTGCATGGGTCACGGGTCCATGGGATTGTGTTGTTGGTTATAACTGCCTGTGAATCTACGATTATCTCAGAATGAAAAGTTTAAATTGAATGTGGTATTGCTTGATATCATCATTTATCAAGCTGATGTTACTTTAAGTAAAAGCTTCAGAGTGATCTGTATAATGAGTCTGTAAGCCACTAAAATCTCTATCCTGCCTTATTTTTCAGATCTTGTTTGAATTCCATTTTAGGTAGAAAGATAGTACTGAAATATATGTAGGTCTCTTTCCCTATTTAGCGTAAATTCTCAATGTCTGCAGACAATTTGACATTTGTCTTCATAAAAATAATGTGAAATTCTTGCACCAGAGTATAGTAGTTTATAGAAAAAGTAGTAAATAATTAAGTAAATCAGCTGCATGTTCAAATGGCCTTTTAAGTAGGATTAAGAACAGAATAAAGTTTGCATAAAAATAGCTCACCACTTGTGTTAAAAATTTTAATGCCCCTCCCATTTCTCTATGGGAGTTCTCCTGTTACGTGCTATATTGGCCATTTAATTAGTAGCTTCCTAGCAATAGTGCAGATGTATAAAGTCTTACAAGACAAATTTCTAAATTTATCAAAATACATGAAGGATATGAGTTTTTAAAAATGTATTTATCTGATACAATTATGAATTCAGCTGAACTCATATTTTTTAAATTTGAAAAATATATCAATACCAAATTTGATTGAAATAAATGCTAAGTCTTCTGGTAAATAGAATGTATGAGGTTACCGCAACTTATCGTAAAGATAGTCTAAAATACAATATTTAGAATGTATTATGATGAATAAACAAGACAGGAATAAAACCAAGAGTATAAAAAAAACCCAGAAAGAGATCCTTGTCTATATGAGACCTGATGTGTACTACACTCTATCAATTTATAACTTATTTGATACAATGTTTTTTGATAAAATTTAATGAGAAAGCCTAGGCAACAGTATGTTTTGTTGTTTACTATAGGTAGGGCAGGATGATTAAGTGAAAGTTTTTGCAGCAAGTAAACCTATTTGGAAAACAAGAAAGAAAAAGACAAAAGCCAAACACTATTTTTTCATAAAGTAAACAATTATGTCAGGCATGTTAGTGCATGCCTGTAATCCCAGCACCTCAGAAGGTTGTGTTAAGAGCCGCACGAGTCTGAGCCTAGCCTGGGTGCTTTAGCAACCTAGTGAGACTCTGTCTTAAGATACAAAATTATAATAAGTGGGCTGGAGGTATATTTCAGTAGAAAGGTCCTAGGTTCATTCCTTAGTGCGGCAAAGCAAAGAATATGCGTATTTGAAATACCCAACTACTTATTGATGAAAGAAATGCAAATTAAGGTAAGACAACATCTTTTACTGTTGAAATCACTTAGTAAAAAGACTATTATATGGCCTGAGGTCAACAAAGAGTAGTTAATTTAATACATGACTTATAGGAATACATAATATTTTGATGGCATTTTGTATATTTTATAGCATTGATTCTTCTTTTCAAGTCAGCATGCATATAAAATTCTTAATCTTACTTTATTTCAGTATTTTTCATGCTAATGTTACATGCTGACTAAATTCCCTTCCTAAATAAGAATATTGCTATTTATACAGTTGTAATTCTATGAGATGTAATACCATTCATTAAATAATGCATTTGTAGAAAATGTTTAATGTTTAGGAAAAATTCTAAAATTATACTAATAGGCGATTCAGACAATATTCTTGCTTTTGTTAGTGTGACAGAAATGTAATATAATTTCAGGTTGTAGCCTATGTATATTAAAAAAAAAACTAGCAGGAAATACAGGACATTAAATGTTAAAGTCTCTTGTTGTTTCCCTGCTCATGCTTAGAAAATTTCTTCTGTATGCAGTCAATGGTTTATGTAGAAAAAAATTAATCATGGTACTTTTTTTTGAGATGAGGTCTTGCTCTGTAATCCAGGCTTGTCCTGACCTCACTGTGTAACCCAGGCTGGCCTGGAACTCATGACAGTCTTTCTGGTTCAGCCTCCTGAGTCCTGGGATTACAGGCATGCGACATCACATGCAGCTGACAAGTGTTCTAATCACTGAGCTAAGCCCCCAGTCCCAATCACAATATTCTTAAAAATAGTAAAATTATGTGTTTATCACTACAGGAATGTTTAAATTGCGTGATCACATACTCAGAATTCTATGCAGGGGGATTATGTCTTGGAAATGTTTTTGTTTTAATAATATAGAACATATTTATGGTACATTGCTAAGTTATTAAGCAGTGTATGTCTGTTAAGCTGCAGAAAGATATAGTACATTGTAAACAGTTTACTGCTGAATGATGTGTAATCAGAATTGGTATCAAAATTGGTGCTATTTTTCTGAATCAAAATTTCAAAACTATAAGAACCCAACTTCTATAATGAGGAGTTTTGAAAATTTCTGAGGATTTGTATGTACCACCAAAATCATATGTTAATTTTATTTAGCTAAAGTAGTTTAAATATAAACTATGAGATTATTTAAACAACACCTCAGCTTTGTCTTTCTCTGTAATATTTTGTCACTGCCTGGACTTAACATCGTTAAATGTATAACTGATGTCAGGTGCATGTATACAAAAGGAGAAGTGGCCGGTTAAGGCCCGCTGTTCCGAGAGGGAGCCTGACAGAGTCTGATATGTTTTGTGCATTGTATCTGTATTTTCATTTGCATTGATTTTTTTCCCAAAGGCTTTGCTGCTAAAGCCGGGTCCCCAAAGATGTCAGGGTTTTTTTTTGTTATCCGCAACTTGGCGGGAGGCAGAATGTCTGCAATTACTCTTTCTGCTTTTAACTGACTTTGAATCCTGTCTTTTTGGCTTGAGCACCTGGCTTTCAGCCAAGAGAAGGAAAAAGTCTATCTGTTGGTTTTCAAATGTCATTTTCCCGTTGGCTTTGTTGATAAAATTTTGCCTTTGCATCTGAAATTGGAAACTCCTCTAATCCTGGAGTCTGAGTGTAATTCATGGGAAGGCTTTCTCTTATCTTTCTCTAGCATCAGGGTTCCCTCTGATCTTAATTTGTATCCAGGTGAAAAACCCAAAGCCTTTTTACCTTTAGTGTATTGCTTCCAATTTTGTCCATGGTTCTGCTTGTGCTGTCAGTAACTGTCAGTTCTTAATTATATCCACACGTGAATTGGAGCCAGAGGGAGCTGGATCTGGGTTTTCTCTTCTCCTACTGCCTGACCCTTGAATATTTGTTCTTTCCATTCAATTTTGGTAGGTTTTGTGTTTGGATTTATAGGCACACCCAGTTAAGACATTCTTTGGCATAGGAAAAAAAGTAATTATATCTGATGTGTTTATTTTCCCAGCAGTTAGAATTTCTTTTATGTATTTATTTGCCCATATCTAACTGAAAGAATGAATACACACACACACACACACACACACACACACACACACACACACACAGCTGTTAGAATGCATAAATGCTTTAAGCATCATGGTGACTTTATTCCTATTCCATTTAATTTCTTTTAAGATTTGAAATGTGGCTTTGTCCATTTTCTACATGAAGTAACTACAGTTCAGTAAGTTAAATCATGTTTTCCCCAGGTTTCCCAGTCAGGATTCACTAGCTCCTCTCCGAATCAGAGTCCATTTGCTAGACTAGAGAAGTTTTGAATGACACTGTGAGATTAATTGCAGTAGAATGCATGTTATAGATAGTGTTAATGATTTCTTCAAATATCTTCAGTAGGACAGTTTTTATTTTTATTTGTATTTTCTTATATATGTGTGCCATCCACTTCTGTGTAGATACCTGAGGGAAAAAGATATCAGGCTTCTACTCCTCCTAAACCTTGCTTCTTCTAAAACAAAATGCATGGTGTTTTTCATGGTAATGAAGCTTGCACAGTCTGGCCTCAAGCTCCTGTGCACAAGGCACTACTGTCCTATAGAATTGTCCTTTGAAATGTACAGAAATTCCATGTGACAGATCTTCCTGCCTCCATGTCCTCTTTATTTCTCATCTGCTGGATTGACTCCTACCTTCATGCATCTCACATTTTCAGGTACGTTAGATTCACCTGGAGGATGTGTTAAACTAAAGATTCTTTAACCTTCAGAGTTACTAATCTAGTAATTAACTAGATCTGTGACTCTGGACACTGTGTTTCTGACCACATTGCACTGAGATCTCTTGCTGCTTGTCTGGCACTGCCATGTTAGAAGTACTATTTTGCTTATACTTGAAGATCCCAATTAAATTAATCCATAGATTCTGCAGGAATACTTAAATGCCCCTTCATCTATGAATTCATGCGCTCATCTGTTACACCAACCACACAGTTGCTCTATCTATATCTATCTGTCTATTTTTTTTTTTTTTTTGAAGCAGTAAATGTGTTGCCTGGTTATCTGTCTCTCTTCCCTGGAAGGATTAAAGCTTTTTCTGTTTGTGATTGGATTCTTATGGGTTCCCTTAGGAGAACTCATTAAGAATTTAAATGAATAAACAACGGACCTGGGAACGTTTGTTCATTTAAAGTGTCTTGTGTAGGATGCATTCTTCACTGTTTTTTTTTTATTATTATTATATCATTGTTCCCAAATCAAGCTTCTCTGTCTCCAGGCAAATCGAAATAGAAAAAGTTAATAACTAGTCTTTGTCAGGTACTGTGATATATGCATACGTATACATACATATATATTACGTCATTGTCAGAATAACTTTTGTGATATATTTATAGTATTCCTATCTTAAAGATAAAGAAGCTGAGGCTCAAAAAGCTTATGCATTTGATGCATGTTTTATGGCTAGAATAGAGCATTAACAGATTTGAATTCAGCATTTTCTTCCTTTAAATTTCGTTCTCCTCGTATTGCCCCTAAGATGAACTCTTCTTTGTGTCATGACAGGAAGATGGCGAGGTGGAGCATAATTCCAGAAAAAAAAAGTGATCTCTGTTTTAACATCATTAAAGATGGTTCCTGCTCTTCTCTTTGCATAAGTTTAATTCTTAAATAACTTTAAGCAGTACAGTTATTTCTACCTTGTCTCTCTTCCATTCTCTGTAGATCATCAAAGACTTCTCTATAGATCATCAGAGACGTAGCTCCAAACACCTGTTTCTGTAGCTCTTCCAAAATTTATTCTGATTGGCTGAATTCCTAAATTAATACACAGTGTATTTGTCCTTCAGTCAAAAAGTATTTAAGAGACCTTAAAGCATATTTTTCATCTTTAATTATTTTTCATTTTTTGGAATATTTTATTGCAGCTGAAAAAGTGGAAATTATTTTAAAAATTACTATTGGGGGTTTACTTTTTGAATATTTTTGTTCACTTGTGGATATTTTATATATATATATATATATATATATATATATATACATGTATATACATAAATATTATTTAATTATGTCTCTGCAAAATTTTCTACCTTTTCACAAAATTATTTTTGGGAGAGAATCCTGTTTTTTCATGTAAGTCAGAATGCGTAGATATGATTTGAAAAATTATCTGTCTTTCTACTATTTTCAAAATCATTCTGTCATTTGGAATAACAATAGTGCCTTACTTTTAAGTAAGGATCATATTTGAATCTGGTTCATTCTGCTAACAATTCACCGAGGGAAATATCATATTTCATATAAACTGACAATATAGGAAGTCAAAATCTATGGTCATATATCAAAAGGATGATAAAACCTTTTAATTCAGTATTATATATATATATATATATATATGAGAAAAAGAAAACTATAATTTATTATTTAAAATCAATAAATATATTGCATTTTTTGGGATTTTTGGCACTGTGAATAAATTTATATTTTGTGGAGGGAAGAGGATATAGAACTTATTTTTATATTTGTACTACTGTAATTCCCATTATTTACTAGGTAATCTTAATATTTTACATTTGTGAACTTGGCTATACAGTAGGGACGTCCTGGTTGCAGTTTGGAAAAAAAAAAAAAAACTCACAAAAGTATCCCAGGACTCTTCCTTCATATTGTCTGTCCATTGGCTAAATTTATGTATAAAAGATTATTTATTAGATTTATTCTGTATTTGGGTTTTCCAAGTTCCAGTCTATACTTGATTATCTTCATTTCTTATCCTAAACTTACCTTGCAAAAGAGACTCCCAACAAGGTCTCTTATAATTAGCCCGCGTTTTGAAAAGCACTCAAAACTTTACCTTGATACTCAGAAAACAAATGCAGTTGTTTTAAAATAATTAGTCTAGAGCAAGTAGTGAATAGATCCAATGAAAATAAAAGAAAAATAATGAGAATTAGTTCTTTTGATGACTGGTCTTCGCTTTTTTCCCCACATCTTTTCCTCTGTCTTCAAGCATCTTAGAAGGCGTTCACATGCTAGGCACTTTGTGTCTTTGTGTTCTTTGTACATGTCCTGAGTATGAATGGTTGACTTGGCTTTAGAGATGAGTTGAATGTGGAGTAAAGTTAGGGCAGCCAAGGAGTCATTTGTAAATCGAGACACAAAGAGAAGCTTTTAAGAATGCTGTTTGATGGAAACGAAAAAAGAATAAGACTGAAAATGAGGCACTAAGCAAATGTCCTCATACTAGCTCTACAAAGAGTGCTTAAGTGAGAGCCCCCATGACCTATTAACACCAACACTGACATTCTTGTCCTGAGTCCTCAGGGAGTGATAGGCTATGGGCCATCCCCCACCCCACAGAAGGGAAATGAAAAACAAAACTCCTCTAAACATTGGGGAAGATCTGAAAAATTTGAAGCTGTTTATTGTAAGCTAAAGTATTTCGTTTTTTCTGTGATCGCTTAGTACAGGCTACTGTAAGAGCATTACACTAAGGCCCTAAAGAAATAACTCTTACAAATAGATAAATTAAAGAGTTTAAGAAGAAGCCTACCAAAAACACATCATCCTTGTGGTTGTCATGAGCTCTAGGACAAAGTTTTGGATCACCCATGATCAAATAACCTGGGTAGGTCATATAACAAGTTAAGCTTGCCAGAATATTTTTATAGAAGAAACAGATGTCATCCTCTTTTGTAAACTACATCCTGAGTGTATCCCATCCTGACGACCTCATCTACGAACTCCCACTCCACCCGCCCTTTCCCCTTCCCAAGCCAGCCAACCTATCAAGCTGTGTATTTTTAATCACTTTCTGTTGCAATCAAGAATTTGCCATCGGAGAAACTGTTTCACTGCTTCTTATCATTCAATGCCAGTTCTTGCTAAACAGATTAAGATAAGAGCAGCTGGCAATACGTGCCCTTCCTGACAATAGAGGTCAGAAGAGGTGCAGTTAAAGTCCTACAAGTGGTGTCAGAAAACACTTGGATCCTAGTCATACTCACTGTATAAATGGAATTTTTATTTTTTAAAAGACATTTCAGGATTTTGAAGTATTTTTTTCTTGTGAAAATACTAGTCTTAGGCATACATCTAGAAATTAATGAGTAAATGGTAAATTAAATTTATAAATGTTAACAGAATACTAAAAAGAAAATAAAGCTTTGAACTTGTGGGGTTTGTGAAAGAACTAGAGATAAAGAGAAGTTTAGATTCATTCATGATGGTACTTGTGGAAGCGATGGTGATGCCTCCCTCTCACCGGGAAGAGGCTCGTTAGGTTCTTGTGATTCTGCATGTAGCCCTGTTGTGGGTCATTGCTGATGATAAACATTTCTGAAGACTTTTGGGGGGTCACTGCACTGCTTCCACCGGCAAGTATGACCTAGTATATGACAAAGGAACAGGTGACAGGGAGGACGAGACAGAAGTGCTTGGACTCAGTGCCTGAATATGAACTAGAAAAAGGGATTGACTTAGTTAATCAGGCTGTGTGCCCTTTGTTCAGCTGCACACTGTTACATCAGAGACCACAGCTCCATCTGAACGGGGCTTCTAAATCTGAATTGAAAAATACCCGTGCCTCTTTAGATTCTGGGTCATTTACACATTGGACAAGATGAATGAACAGAATAAGAATGAACCAGCAGGTGAGGTCTGCCTGATAAAGAACCCACAATTCTGAAGTGATTATAGCTGTGCAGAGTCTCAGCAACTTCTTTAAATTGAATGTTTTATAGGTGTAGATGAAGCTCCATGGTTGCATTTCTACTTTATTATCAGTATCAATTTTGTATTGTTACCTTAATTCTTTTATCAGAATTTTTCAGGGCTTTTCCTTTCTTGTATGGATTTTTAGTTTCTCTCTCTCTCTCTCTCTCTCTCTCTCTCTCTCTCTCTCTCTCTCTCTCTCTCTGTGTGTGTGTGTGTGTGTGTGTGTGTGTGTTTCTGACAGTATCTTTATCTTACCGATGTCACTGTCTGATTACTTCTCATTCCTGCTTCATCAAACAGAAGTCCTTCCTTCCAACTACGTGTGAGGACTTTTTCTAATTGCCCAGCTATAGTTAGGGAAGATAACAAAAATCATTTACAGATATCTGTATTACATTCAAAACTGTTCTAGTTAAAGAATATGATTTTTAATATAAGGGTTTCAACCACGATTCTTCACTACCAGGATGCAAAGAATTTAGCTGAGGAGCAAATTAAGCAGGAAAACAGATAAACAAGTCAGAGATACTCTCTGGGACATTCAAGTAAAAAAGAAAAAAAAAAAAGAACTGTTTGAAGGATGAGCTCTTTCTGGTCAAGGATGCCTTCAGCAGAACTGAGACTTACGCTCTCTATAGCAGTGCAAATGGGCAGATCCTGGGCTAACTTATCAAGAGTGGGCTGATACATCACTTGAGGTCCTTTTTAATTCTGAGATCATATATACTTAAGCTGTGTTTGCAAAGTAATCATTAATCTTTTCTATATGTGTTAGTAGGCAACTACTTTTCACATAAAAATGTTTTGGTCAAAGCATTGCTTGTCTCCAAATTTAAAAAGTTTAACACTTAACCAAACTATCATTGCTAGAGAAAAGCATTGATATTATTCAAAAGGATGAGTTAAAAGTCATTTGAAGATGAGAGAAGTACTAAATAAAATGTATTTCTTATGTGGCTCAGTCTACAAGTGTTAGAATTGTTTGGCCAGAATCCATAAATATGTTTCTTTGTAGGGTTTGATATGATTTAATAAAAAAAGTACATTTGTGGCTAATTTATGTTCTAGTCAACTGCATTTTCAATAAATCCCATATCACATGACCTTTTTACAGGTGATTGTGAAACTCACATCTTGAAAGAGTTTCGTTTCCTTTCTTTGGATATAGGCTACAGCCTTAGTGTCTCAGTGTAGTCTAAGACAATCCAGCAGAAATACCGCTGTCATCAAGGCAATGGAACTTTTCTCCTGGTTTACTCTCTCAGGGTGCCTAATTCTGAAACCCAGCCACCACGATGTGAGATGGTCCCAAACTGGCCTATGTGTTACTCAGATCACACAGACAGGCTCGTATAGAGTGAATCTGGAGACATGACCGTCTGTCACTAGATGACTCACTGAAGAAGCTTTACATGGTAAGCCTGAGACATCACAAATAGATTCCTTCTATCTGGAGTCTCTCAGAATTCCTGACCCAGGAACATGCAAGCATAAAAACCAATACTCCATTACTGAATAATTTGTTGCATAGGAAATATGAGAACTAAGTCTTCATACCTAATTTTTGTATGGATCCCATGTTATTACTTAATTATGTCTCTAACTTCTGGAAACTCAGTTAAGTTTCCAAATAGCAGACTAGACAATTTAGTGAATTTAAGAAAATAGTTTGAGAAAAATAACCTTGATCCTCAGTGTGGGATGTTATCTCCTTGACTTGATTTTGTTAGGCATTCAATAAAACAGACACCATTAAATGCCATATTGATGTCCTCTGCTCTTGAAGCATTGTCCATAGCTGGTTCAGACATTGAATCTCTTGCTTCATAAAAATCCATTCAAAATTTCTCCTGAGATTTGTACTAAGAGACACAGGTATCAAGAGGAGCTGTCCCTGAGATTGATAGATTTAGGTTTTGAAACGACTGTCAACTGCATCTAAGATGAAGAAGTCGGTCTAGGCTAGTGTGACAGAAATTTTGGGGAAAGAAGTCTAGTTTCCATAGCCTTTGCTGTTACTTTTTTCTTTTTGTTGCATGAAATTTACTTTAAGTTCTTCCAGTAAAATTATTTTCCACAATTCTAAGTTTCGCTGACCTCTTAATCTTAAAAACAAAGAATGTCTCAGGCCACCCTAATGAGAGAAATTATGGAATACATTGGTAATATAAAAGAGCTTTGAAGTTCATTGTCAGTAAGGTGGTATTGGGTTCTTACTGCATGTGCTACTGTTTGGTGGACTGGAGTTAACAAAATAAGTGTGTAATCTTTGGCCCCAAAATGTCTGAACTGAGTGACAGGCATGTGCAGGCAATGCTAGTGATAGGATGAGCTGATACAGGGGTATAATTTTGATTTTCCTTTCTTGGTTTCATTCCTTTGGTTTTATTTTAATGTTGAGACTTAATTTTATATCACTTTATCCTTTTTATAGGAACATGTTTTAAAAATCCTTATATTTTACAAAGGCTTTCCAACAGTGTTTCTAATTCATCCTACTTGAAAAATCCTGTTTCTTAATAGTGAATTTCTCTCATTGTAGGGATGGAATGGAGAAGGGGGAAATGCAGCAAAGATTAAAAAATATCTACTGAATGCCAGCCACGGTGCATCCCCATCCCTGTCTCTATTTAGAAGACTTTTTTTTTTTACATTTAAAAATATCTAGGTATAAAGAAATCCCCTGGACCTCATCTTTGTATAATTACGTTAAACAGCCGAGGAACACATGCTTGTCTACTTCAGGGAGATGCACACAGGTAGAGCCAGCATTGGGCCCTGCAGTTTGAGCAGAAATCATAGCCTGTCCTAATATCTTGGTTTTCACATTAGGGTAAGTCCTCCAGAAGTGTTTTCATCATTCCTCAGTGACTGACTTGTTACAGAGATTATTATACTACGATTTGTGTAATTTCTGGTCTTTCTTTGTATGCTATTTTGTGTTTCTATAACAGAATCCTGAGACTAGGTAATATGTAGTGAACAGAACTTAGTTAACAAAGTTTAGCTAATAATTCTAAAGGCTGAAGAGTCCAATATCAAGGTGCTGACTTCTGGTGAGAGCCTTCTTGCTGTGTCTTAATAACTGACAGGGAAAGAGGAAGAATGGGAGAGTAGAAGGAGAGGTGGGGCACTGTGCGTAAGAGAGAGCACACCCACTCTTCCTGGACTGTAGCACTAGCCCATTCATGCTGCCAGAGCTTGGGTCACATAAATACTTAACTGCTCTACCTTTCAGTGCCATCACAATGACAAAAGTTTAACATAACCTTAGTAGGGGACAAACATTTAAACCAGAGCACTTATGAAACCTGTCTACATTTGCATCACCTTTTGTTTCTTATGGTGTGATTACCTTTTTAAAAATATTCTCCTTAAAACAGGAATGTCATAGTGAGTGAATTCATTTATGTTTCTCAAGATTTGTATTCAGAAAAGCCAGTAGGTAAAGACAATTTAATAGCAAAATAATCTGAGATACCTGGTTTTCTACTTTCTAAGTTACCTTCTGAAAAGGAAAACATTAAAGCTTCATTGACTTGATCGTTTCACATATATATGGCAAGAACATAAAAATCTTTATTGTTTTTGGTGTCAAGCGCTCAGAGTTTTTAGAGATAAAATTTCCCCCTCTGACAGAGTCAAGCTATTATGTATGTTATTGTCACTTTGTGAGATAAAGTATATTTGTTGAACATTTTTTAAAGTTTGGAGGCACATTGTATTTACAAAGACTCTTGCTCACTAGAAGGCACATACTTTATTACGAGGCAGTATAGTTTTGTTCTGAAGGTTTTAATCCAGAGTTTGAGATACACCTTTCATTGTTTTTCTTTATCAACAAAATGTTGTCTTCATGGGCTGTCGTGTGGATGTTCTTGGAGAAGAAAATAGTTTGCTTGTCAATCTGGGACCTCATTTGTTTGATATCAATTGATGTGCTTTTTCATTTTTGCAGGGTTTTTTTTTTCTTTACAGGTTATTGGCATGCAATACATTAAGTTAAAATACTTGACCTTAAAGTATTAACATTTTATACAAATTTGAAAAATGTCAGCCACATAGTAAATATTTAATTTCTGCTTGTTGGTTGACTAAACATAGTGACTTTACCCTTTAATACACAGTTTAAAAATGTATGATTAGTATGTAGAGAAATTGACAGAGAAAATCAAATTCAAATATTATACATATTTTAAAGGGTTAAATGACAAATAATATGGATAAAGAATTGTCACACTGTGTCCTAAAAACAAAGACTACTGGAAATTTTTTCAGAACCTTCATCTGTGGGAATTAACTTTTTAAAAGAAATTCAAAAACAAAAAGGAAATTATATCACATTTTTGAAAATCAAAAGGGTAGAATTATTTTCACATTTCATGAATAAACTGCTGCACAGAAAAAAAATGCCATAAATTCCTTTTGAAGCACTAGATATGGTTGCAGACCAAAAATTAATGACAGTGATTAACCTAGCATTAGTGTGTGCTCCAAGGAGGTGCAAGGCAAGGAGACTACCAGGTGTG
The DNA here is from genome assembly GCA_004027205.1 of Ctenodactylus gundi. Lineage (NCBI taxonomy): Eukaryota > Metazoa > Chordata > Mammalia > Rodentia > Ctenodactylidae > Ctenodactylus > Ctenodactylus gundi. The sequence goes on along the minus strand of PVKB01000537.1, from coordinate 297,851 downwards.
ATCACCTGTTACCCTACTGTGACACCAGTTTATATGGAACAGGGACAGTAGTCATGGTGATTTCTTTCTGAAGAAATAGTGAAGGCATAGATGAAAAATCTAGTAATTAGGCCCTGTGTGCCTCGAGTCTAGTAGAAGACACCAGTGATGTTGATTTCTTTTGTACATCTGTTCTGGCTTCTGAGAAACTCCACACCTAACTTCTGTTTCTTGACAAAGCCTCTCTGATGCCCCCTAGCCTTGTGTTTATTGGTACTTTTGACACTATCACAGGCTCTCAGTACATACCATTTATAGTGGCGTGAATTCGAGCTATGGAGCCTGACTTTGAATACAACTTCCACCATTTACTGCCTGCAGGGCTCAGAATAGCTTATTTTTTTCCTCAACCTTAATTATTCCCAGCCTAAAGCTTTATGGAATAATTAAATAAGCCGACAGAGTTGATGTGCCTAGTAGAGACCTTATGCATAGTAAGAACAAAATATGCCTTAGCTGTAGTTATTACATTTACTGTCATATTTTTTACTATCATTATCTTCAACAGTCAGAATATATCTGCATCTTACCCCTTAGTCTGTAATAGAAAAGGATCTAATTAAGTCCCCACCAATGCCTATACCCTTACATCTTAGTGTACCCTTTAACTGATGGGCTACTGTATTAACTACTCATTTTTTGTAATAAATTCCCACCCCACTTATTAGCTTCAAATAGTAAGTGATGAATATCTAACAGTTTCTATGGATCAGAATCCAAAAACAGTTTCATTAGGTAATTCCAATTGAAGGTTTCTCATAAAAATTATAGACAGACTGTTGGTCAGAGCTATGGTCTTTGAAGACTTGACCAAGATAGGAAGATTCACTTTTAAGCTCACTTACATATGCCTGTTGGTTGGAGGCTTCAGATCCTTCCTATTAGGGACTCACCACTCCATGTTATGGCTTCCATCAGAACAATTAAAGGGGTGGGGAAAAAGAGAGAGAGTGAGACAGACAGACAGAAAGATAGACACAGACACTGACTAGGTTATATGATCTAATCTCAGAACTGATGAACTATCACCTTTTTTTGTTTCAACCTTAGCATAATGTAGGAGAAGACAGTGCATGGTATAGAGGCTCCAGATTGTTGGAAACCGTCTTGGAGGTGGCTATTCATAGCTATATCTCTTGGGGAGTTCTGTTTTGGTAACTTGTTATCAATATACCTATAATTGAACAGAATAGCTGCCTAGACTTAATATACCTCGACTGAGGAGAAAGCTCAGTGGTAGAATGTTTGCTTAGCATGCATGAGCACTTGAGTTCAATCCTTAGCATGCATTCACACGTACACACACATGCATATCTGTCTAGCTATCTTTGTATGTCTGCACAGTCATTTTATATTCTAATGTTCTTTATCATGTGCTATATATTCTCTTCACACTTCAGTTTTCGTGCTGAGAAGTACTTTTATGAAAAAATATCTTCCCTCTTAATGTGAGGAAAAAAATCCCCAGTGTGTAAAAACAAAATAATCATTCACTATCTTTTGCTAGTGTGTGACATCCAGAGAGATATATCTTCACTGCTGTTCTAAAATATTCTACTCTCTGTGGAGGGTCATGTCTTGGAAATGTTTTACCTTTGCCACAAAAATAAAAACCTATCTCTGTGAAGTTTGTCAAGTGAAAATGGACACAAATATGGCTCAAAAGCTAGAGGAAAAAGAAAATGCATCCACTGTCTCAGGGATATGCCAAAAGTTAGAGGACAAAATACTGAGCAGAAAGTTTAGAGATCCCAGTAGGGAAATGAGACACTAGCCTCAGTGAAATTTATGCAAGGTATTTTCAGTGTTTTGGGACTCACTGTAAAGAAACCCAGGTATGCAAAGAGCTAGGCCACTGTGGAGAGGATGCTTTCCGAATGTATTCTCAAGAGTCCTGTGAACAGAAATATTCTCCAGCCTAAATGACAGCGAGAGAATAGGAACTCTTGGTGGGGAATGCTACAAGAAGATTAGCCTTATTTTTTTCTCAGCTGTTTCCTCAAGAAAAAGATTAGGAATTGATAATACAAAATTGACAACTCCAAGTAAGCCTTTAGGCAAAGCAGATGGTTCTTTTTAGAAAAAAAAAAAATACAAACCAATCTCAGATTTCCTCAGCCAGAAAGTAAGTGAATTACTTTGTAGACTTAAAATGCTAAGCAAAATTATGTAGTTCTTGAGAGTTATACAAAACCAGGTTTGAATTTTGGCTCTGATTTCTTTTAACTGTGACATTGTAGAAATCCACTTGGTTTTCAGATATCTATTTTCAAAAATGTAAAATACAAATTTTGACACATAGTAGGTGCTTAGTAAGTTGCAGCTATTATGAATAGTGAACCTTCTTGTCTAGAGAAATTGATGCTCATATTTTTTGGATTTGAGATCTAAGTGAAATAAAAGACTGTAATAAGGATATATCTTCTTCGGTAGAAATGAAAAATAAGAAAGCTTAAACCCCCGTTAGTTGCAGGGATACAATCAATGTGCAGTAAATTCTTTGGGGTAAATTAATGTTTGATTGCATTTAAACATCCTAATTTTGTCTAGATTTTTGGTCTTGTGATGGTACTATTCATCAAAAATGGAAACAGTTTGAAGACAGGAATATTATTCATTACATTTGCCGTAAGTTTTTCCTAGTACAGGGTTTTGCACGTAAGTACTCAACATTTATCCCTTCACTTAAATTGAAGCATGTCTAGGAGGTTACTTACTAGACTGTAGTTGTGGAACACACGTCCTTTTCCTTCCTACTGTCCCAACTCCGCATCTATTTTAGCCATTCATGTGGTTTTCTGACACCTTCAGTCTTCAGAAAGGATTTTGAAGACCTAATTAAGCTATGAATGGAATATTTAAGTATTTGAATTTGATAGCTTGTTGAGACTTAGTAATCTTTACTGTTCATGAATACTTCTTCCTGAAGAGGGAGAGAAGCTGGGGTTGAAATGCAAATTTGTGAATTTCTTGCAACCATAAATTTCTCAAGTTTAGGAGAAAACCATGAAATTTAGTCAAAAGTAGTCAGGCCAGATAGCACAGCCCTGTAATCTCAGCACAGTAGGAAGGTGAGGCAGGAGGATGGTCGCTCAACCCCAGCCTGGACATTTGAGTGACTTAATGAGACCCTACTTCAAAATCAAAAACCAAAAAGTAGGCTGAGGATATAGCATAGTATAAGGCCCTGGGTTGCATCCCAGTAGTGAAAAAAGAAATGATCAAAAGGAAACCAAAAATTTGCATTCTTCTTTCTGTATCATCTATTTCCAACTCTGTTTGATAATCCAAGCTCTGTGCTGCATGAATTCTTAGGACCAGATTTTTGTTACCACTCCACTTGCATATAGGAGATGATGCTGTTGACAGGACTTTTGTAGAAGTGAGGTGCTACCTGCTGCGTGTGGCCACGTCACTATGGGCTGATGCTGATATTCAATACTTTCTGCATATAAAAATTCCAAAATTACAGTCATCACATCCAAAAATTTTGTTTTATATCGATGTTTGTGAGGTCCTTGCCAAGTTTAAAAGGATTTGCTGTGTTTGTACTTCCCAGATGCAAAGCAGAGCTTTGCTTGAACAAGAAAGTGGTTTGCCAAAATATTATATAATCATATCTGTTTTAATTTATTTTCGTGCATTGTACTTAACATTTTATAAGCTGCATACTACTCTGTTGTTGATTTAATTTGTAAATATAATAGAAATATGAGAGAAAAGCTGGAGGATCATTCAGTAATTATACATTGAGTAACTGTGATGTGCTGGTCTCCTTACTAAGCCTTTGGATTGTATAAAAACAGAGACGAAGTTGGTCTCATTACGGAAAGTTCCCAAATGTAAGTGAGCAAGTAGGTGTAACCCAACTTCAAGTACAGGTCATCTTACCTGACTGAAACTTTCAGGTGAAAATTTGGTCGTCATGGCAACTAACTAAATATTGGCAAATTTTGCTTTCAAAATCCAAAGTAGGGATTTAATTTCTGTTACGGGACAACAAATAGTCATATGACCTTATAAAATGAACCTCTACATTCAACGGATGAAGAAAGTAGGTTTCACTTTCTTTACTATCTGGGAGAAATAGTGCTGTTACATTACTGTACTATTGTAGACTCTTATAGTTTTTACAGATATTCAATTTCCTTTTTTTTTTTTTTTTATACTTGAACTTTGCAGCAACATAGGGCAGTGACAACATCCGAGAGATGAGGATATCAAGGCTCAGGGATATTCAGTAACCATTAGCTGGCAACAAAGACTGTACCATTTGACTTGGCCTTCAGAGCTTCTCCTCACTAATGTGTTGGAGTTGCCTGAGCAAACAGTGTACATATGACACAGGCCTGAAAGGAAGGCAAGCCTAGCAGTTTCTGTCTGATTTGTGTCAGACTTACATAGATAGGTAGTTTAAAATTTCTCACTTTATTTCACTATTATATCTCAGAACAGAAATCGGTTCCTTCTCAGTGATCTTCCTGGACGAATGTCTATATGCCATGTCGTATCCATACTCAAGCAGTGATTGTGGCAATGCGATGGTTTCTATGAACTTTGAAAACAAATTTGTGACTGACAAAAATCACTGTGGGTGGCTGCAGCAATTAGGAACCTTGAAGAGGCCATGATAATGGTTTTGCGATATTGCTCACACAGTAGGGATATTCCTTGTCAGCATGGTGTTGTGCTTAAAAATGTGTTCTCTTATGCTTCCCTTAACTGAGGCTGATCTACGTAGGCAACACTATTGGCTCTGAAATTAAGACAGATCAGGACAGATAGGATTGTCACTTACAGAGATTATACTCTGCTGAAGAAACTGAGCTGTTCAAATGCAAGACAAAACTCAAGATTTAATGAGTTATGGATAGGGATAGCTGTAACAAGGAGACCTTTGTGATAAAAATGAAGGAGCTGGCTTCTTCCAATAGGATGAATAAGAAGAACCTCTCTGAGAAAAACATGTTTAACCAAGATTCAAAGGATGTAATGAAACATCTGGAAGAATATTATAAGCTGCAGGATCACTGGAACCAGAATCGTGAGGCAGATAAAGAGTTTTGAGTCTTTTTTTCATTATGCCTAAGATATAGCAAAGAAGTGGCAGAATGGAATGGGATTACAATGGAAACTAGCAGGATCCCGATTATGCTGGAGATTACGGCCTCTAGAAGGTGTCCAATTTCTAAAAACAGTGAGGACCTATTAACTGATTGTAAGCAAGGCCTCAAAGCTATCAGACTTTTGTTTCTGAAATTTATCTTACTTGAACTGGTTGGAGGAGGCAGTCGGGAAACTGGCTGGGAAATGCTGGGAAAGTACAGCAAGGAGTTGATGATGTTGGAGGTTTATCAAAAGTTCCACTTTGGAAAAGATACCTTTGAGATGCCCAGAGACATCTAAACAAAAGATTTCAAGGATGTGCTGTATATAGTCTAGGCTTCAGAGGAATTGTCTAGGTTCCAGAGAAATGTGTTTTGGAGTTTCCAGCAAGTTATGTGACATGTAAATCCCTGCAGATATAAATTAAGAGGGGCTAGGATCAAACATCAAGAACCTGTACTCTTCAAAGTAGACACGGATCCAGAATATTGCATACATAGACTTTGTGCAGGAAAGTTCTTGGTGTGAGAAGTGAAGCAAGAGAGAGAAGGTGGTGGTGTCAGAGAAGAGTATTTCTTCAGAGGAAGGCTGACAAATGCTGCTGAGAAGTCAGCGCAGCAAGGCAGATCCTTTGGCAAGGTTAGCCTCATGATTATTGTGTCATTCCAGAAACATGAAGCCCTTTCTTCATTGATCTTTGATACAGCCGTGGTCATCTTACACCACTCCAGCATGATTGTGAATCCCCACTCATGTTGTCAGCATGGAGCGGAACATGCCCCAAGGGGCTCCAGCACCATCCCCACCCTCCTTGTCAGGTTTTCCCCCGTAGCTAAGTTCAGAGTAATGGTAAAGATATTCATTGTTTTAAGATAATGAGAGACAGTAATGTTCAAAGAGTAACTGAAGTGACTTCATACGTAGACATAAGATGCAACTTTAAACCATTGTCTTTGGGGTCTCTGACCTGAGGACTTGTGTTTAATTATTGATTATATAATTGATTATATAATTATATAATCATTAATTATATAAAAAAAGACCTTTGAACTAAGAATCAAAGACTTAGGTAGAAATTTTGGCTTGGCCTTAGTAGGTACTCAAACATGAACATGCCACTTAACCACCCTCAAATTCTCTTATGAAAATCACACCTACATGATAGACTGCTTGGAAAGATTCATATGTTAAGGCTTAAAACATAGAGGATGCATGCACTGAACAGTATGTCATTTTTATCAGATGCAGTATACTAGGAGTAATCTCAGGGTCAAATGCAGTTTATATAGAAAACACTTCATTTTCTAAAACCCCATGCATAATATGTGTTGATGTGTTTATGAGCAATTCTTTTTTTTTTTTGTCAGCTTTTAAATTTCAGATGAAGCATCTTTTTGGTACAGATCTGTTTACTGTCCAGGAGTTGTGGGCGTGTTGGTGGAGAGCCAGGAAAGATGCGGGCTAGCAGAGCTTAGGCAGAGGAGCAGATGTGAGGTGCGGGTGGCTGGGTGTGTGAAAGCTGAGGAGACAGCTGCTGTGGGGATCACATCCCGAGAGGACCAGGAGGGATGGAGGGGCAGCCCCAGGCCTAGGGGAGTGATCTGCCTTTGAAGAGCTGGACATAGAATGCCGCAGGATGACTCAGAAAAGTCTGCAGAGCTTAGAAATGTTCCTTTCTTGGTTTGGAATAAGAGTAGGGTGGGAGGAGGCTGGCCTCTTATTCAGGAGATGAACTTTGTCCAAGGAGAAGAGAAGGACTAAGAAAGCAATTCCAGTGTTTTACTGGGCACCGTGCAGCTCCCAGTCTGTCTCCATCCCTTGCCCCCTCTACAGAGCAAACAAATGCCCGTGAAGCTGATCCCGCCTTGCTTCTTTCTCCTGTCCACTGAAGGGATGCTATTAAGTAGACTCATTTTCCAATATTTTATTTATGGTTTTAAGCCTCACATGCAGTGCTAAATATTTTCCCATTTAAAATATTTCTGACTTATCTCTCTGTCTAGGAGACTTACTTTCTTTATCTTGTACCGTTTTAATGATAGCTGGTTCTCTAGATTTAGCCATCACTTATTGTGCACTTAGAATCAATCTCTGTAATAAACTCTGTTCAAGCATTTTATTATTTAATAAAAATGTTTTACTTTTTTTTCTTGTCTTCCCTTTTGTTGAAGCAGAGTCTTGCTTAGTCATCCAGTCTGTTCCTATGTAGCTCTAGCTGGCCTCTAACACACAACAATTCTTCTGCGTCAGGCTACAGTGTGCTGGGATTATCGGGGTGTGTCATCACACTGGCCTTATGTAGCTCTGCGAAATTGAACCTAGGGCATTGTGCTTGCTATGCAAGTACTCTAACTGATGAACTATGCCTTTAGCCTTCATATAAATCCTTTAGAATGTAGGTGCTACTTCTCTCTTACTAATTGAAACACCAAGGTTTAAAGTAGTTTCTCGGTTTCTTGTTGCTAGAATGGGGTAGATCCGTGTTGGTAGTGTAGCTTCATCTGTCTCCACAGGCCTTACTTGACCCACTATAGTAGAAAACAGCCCTCTTAGGATGGTGGATGCATCCTCTCCCATGTCCAATTTGTAAATGAGCACATATTCTCTGACTTCTTTATTGAATTCTTTGTTTTTTTTTTTTATTTTTTAAAGTAGGAAGAAGTTAAGGAAAGGCATTTATTGGCTATTTGCTATGTTCTGTATTTCTTTGCAAGTTTTTTGTCATGGTCCTTAGGGGAAAAAAAAATCCAAAATGAATAATTTTGTCTCTATCTTGCAAGTGAAAAAAAAAAAAAGAAACTCCTAGAGAAGCCAAGGAATTTCCCCAAGTTCATCCTGCTTATTTCATTACTTGTGTTGGTATTATCTATCAGTTGTCAGAAACTGGGCCATCCAGGATTACAAAGAAGACACCTGATCTCTGTCTCATGGGCCTCATATCTTACTGTCTTACTGGGAAACACAAAGAAAGAGACAATTTCACTTTTTTTTGAGACAGGGTCTTGCTCTGTGGTCCAGGCTGGTCCTGAATTCACTTCAGAGCCCAGGCTGGCCTTGGACTCACAGCCATCCTCCTGTCTCAGCCTCCCAAGTGCTGGGATTACAAGCGTGTGCCACCATGCCCAGCTTATGTGGTTCTGGGGAATCAAACTCGGGTACTTAGCGCTTGGCTTAGCGCTTGCTCAAGCGCTTTAACTGCTGAGCCATTCCTCCAGCCCAAGAAAGAGACAATTTTAGTAAAGCACAGTATGTCGGTACAAGTGTGTACAGCATTTTATAGGTGCATGGAGAGGGCCATACTCTAACCTGACAAGAGCCAAAGAAGGCGGCCGTCATACTTAGGCCTTTGTCTTTCCAAACTTAACCCCTTTCTCCATGACAAAATGGCACTTTCCATAATTAGTGCAGTTTGCACACTGAGTGACTCTGAGGAATGGCGGAGCTGAGTTTTACAAGAAAAAGAAAATAGTGAAGAACAAAATTATGTTTTATTTTTTCATAGTACAAGATTGATTTTAAAAACAATCAACCATTAGTTGTCGGGAACACAATTATTATTTCACTAAGTGGATTTGCCAGTTTTCATGAGTTCCAAAGCCAGCCTGACATGGGAGACGATGCCCCCGTGGTTTCACCTAGCGAAGAGGAGAGAAAGACGAAGCCCAGCAGCGCATCCTAGCAACAGGTCAACAAGAGTTCTAACTAAAGCAGCTATTTCTAAGCATTTGTTCTGTTTGTCTAAGATGATGTTACTCGCTATCCTCTGTTGCTTTTCTCCCAAAAGAAGACTCTCACTTAAAGGAGAAGTCCTTCCTGGGAAAGGTGAAAGGCGATTGGATTTCCTGCATTCTGATGCTTATACGTTGATCTTTGTGTATAGATAAGAGTTTCAAACTTTTTTAAAGCCACGGATGATTTCTCTGCAATGTGCAGAGTCCCAGGGAACAGTCAGCATTGCCGTATGTCATCTTTCCTTTGGTTTACTTTTTGTTCTTTTATGTCTGTACAGCTTTCTGAAGTTTCATTTACAGCTTTCCAAATAAAGAAGAATTTTGACCACTTTTAGGAAGCTGACTAGTGCCTGCAGCTGGGGTTTTTCCCCACCATTTTATTGATATGTATAAGCGTAAAATTTAAGGTTGTGAAGTTGAGCATCTTGTGCACATAGGTATCTTGTCACGATGACAAGGACTTTCCCACTCTCCTTTTGTTCCTCTCCCTCCCCACCCCTCCATCCCTCCCCACCCGACCCCGCTGGTTCACTTTGTTTTTCATTTTAAATTCCATGAGATAGAGAGACCATTCAATGTTTCACTTTCTACTTCTGACTCACTTCGCTAAGCATGATGTTCTCAAGTTTCTTCCACACCTGAGTTTCAGCATGAGACAGGAGATCAGCTCACTTTATAGGAAGCTCATAGGTGGAGCAGTCGGCCTGATGCCTGCCATGACTTATCAGGCTGTGCTGCAGTTTAGATTTCCATCGGTGGTAGACCAGCAAATCATGTAGAAAATGTACGGTGGTTAATTTCTGAGAATTTGGGGTAATTAAAGAGAAATTTTAAGGGACCCATATATAATATTGAGTCTAGTCTTACGTAAATAGTAACAGTTGGAAAAATAACTTACTTTGAAAACAAAATCAATTTATTACAACCTGGAAATTTATCATTTTACCAAATCTGTTTTTCAGGATTCTTTTGGTAAATATTAATATTATTAGTAAAGGACAGGTGTCTCACAGGTTTATATCCTGTTACAGCTTAATGATTTGACTAAAACCTGAAATACTTCATATGGCCAAAATTTTATTTATCTGTTTATTTATTTATGTGCGGAACTGGGGTCCTGAGACCGTGCGCATGTTAGAGGGGTGCTTCTGCATCTAGGTCTCCAGCCTAGCATTCAAGCATAATAAAGGGTATTTAGTTACTTGGCCAGTGATGTTTCTTTTTGGTATTTTGTATTGCTTGATGAAAAGTCATACTATTGTATAAATCATTAAAATTTCTCACAATTACCTGAAATTAATATATTTATAATATTGAACTCACATATTTAGACTTTATCATAATTTATCCACTTTTTCAGGTTCTTTTTATAAGAGAGCTTAAAGTCACTTAGATATTGAGAATATTAGATAAGTTATTGTAATGTCTGCCTATCATCTGGGGGCTATTGATGCCATAACTCTGTTTTTAATTAATTCAGTTAAAACAGTTCTATCTAGAATATTGCTCAACACTCAAATAATTCCTTGCCTTGCATGTAATTATTTTTTCTTAAGGGCAAAGCAGCTAAGACCATAAATTAGGAAGGTAAGCACATAGTTTCCTGACAAATCTATGTAAGATACTGTTTCCATCCCCATGTCAGCTCTGGTATATTCATCTCTACATTAATTCCTTGGGGAAACTTGTATAAAATGTACTTTAGAAACATTTCCTCTCACTGAGCCCTGTCTGCTTACCTTTTCCTTACTAACTACATCTTTCTTTTGAAAGTACTGATAGAAACAGAAAGTTATGTCTTAGCTGCACTTGAATGAGCAGTGCCAAAACAGTTACAGAGAACCTCAATGTTAATGACCTTGAACTGATTCCATTTAAATTGGATACTTCACAATCTTATACCTGCAGTATTGCAAGTAGTTATAAGAAGCACATAGAATTCCTCTCTGTAGCTGTAGGCTCATTTTATATCCTTCACAAGCTGGTTCATAGATCCCTAATCCAAAGTCTATTAGGACCAATGACATGATTGATAGAGTAGGTGACACTGTTTAGCAGCTCATTGGAGATGACACATTTTGCCAGGCCACACATTCTCTGACTGTGTATACCATGCACAATATTTCTATGTTTTGTCGTGTTTGACCTTGCCATACTTGATATTTTAAAATCTATTGTATTTTTGATGTTCTAGTTAGAGAAGTTTTAAATACGCGCTTCTTAAATGGCTGGCCCTCATTAGGCAGCATGTTGTGAAACTGGAGGTTGATTTTTACTTGCTTCCATCACATTGCATTAGAAATAAAAATATCCAGTGAAACCAAAGACACTAACCAGTTAAACATCTTTCCAACAGTTTTAATCTCCATTAAAAGAAAATAGTCTAGGAGATAGACTACACTAGAACAGTTTTCCATGTTATTTAAAAGTCTTTTTTCATTGACTATTGACAATTAGGACCTGAACACTTAGTCTGTGCTGTTTTACCTTTTCATCTGAATATATTATGTTATTTAAAGGAAAGAGCACTTGGGCTATAATTTCTTTGAGTATTTCTTTTTTTCTTGTAATCTTCAACAAAATAAAGTGAAGGGAAACGTTTATTTTTTCTTTTTTCTTTTTTTTTCTTAAACTCATCATTAAAATACTAGATCCAAATGAAGTGACAGACTTTCAGTATGAAATTCTGTATTTTGAAAATGAGCATGTTTGTATATATTATAATGCTATATTTTATGTATTTAAAAGTTTTACTTTCTCCTTCCTTCCTTCCTTCCTTCCTTCTTTCCTTTCTTGAAATTCTTTTCTAAATAGATTTCAAAAAGTAAATACTTGAAACATGAAGAGAAACTTAAGCAATAGAAAAATAGTTCAAGTAATACAGGGATGATTTGCAGCTAACCTGATGCTATACTTCAGTGCACATTGCTGTGTGGACAGCACTGAGCACCTTCAGAATGGTAGGTACTCTGCCACTTCCTTCAGGAGCTTGAGAGATTCTTAACAAAGCTCTTGTTTTCAAAGAGCTTAAAATATGGAGATGAAACAAGATATATATATATATGAATCCATGAAATAATGAGTAGTAGGGTGATGTTTTATGAGCAATACTGTATTAACCTTGGGATGAATAAAAAGTTAACTCTTACTTGAAGTTGTGAATTCTAGGTGTGGAGAAGGATTTTATATGAGACATAAAATAAGCCAAGTACAGAAAAACGAAACATTCTCTTTTATTTATTTCATGACCCTTCTTATAATGAGCAGAACTCTTTGAGTCACTAAATACATATGCTTAGTTACTTTTCACTTGAGTGAAATACTCCTTTATTAAAGTTAATCTAATGAGAATATTTCAATAATCACATATTTAGAAAATATTGTTGAGGTAACTATGTATGTAAACAAATAAAATAATTGCTCTAGGTCTGCTATTTTGTTTTTATGTTGCATAATGTAGATTAGAATTACATTTGCACAGTTACCCACACTCGTTTGAAGTATGTAAATATTTTAGATTTTTGATTTGAAGTATGTTTGTCTTTTAAATTAAAAAATAAGGTACATGCATATGTTCTAAATAAATGATGAAAACTACTTTAGGCCCAGCCATTTTAATTTATAAAGGATATGATTACAGATATTTTGTAGCCATAAATATTCATTTTAATACATTTATTGTATCTTTCATTCAGTAGTTTCACAATCCAAAACACACACAATTGTCTGGCATTCCTCTTTGCTAAATATTGTGGTGTGATTCTGTTGTCTCCAAATGGCTCTTCAGACTTGCTCGGTGCCCATCTGGATCCTGCCATCCTTATGTTACTATGGCTGTGATCCCAAACTGGTGAGATAATGCCTGGGTTCAAGTCCAGACTCCTGAACTCAAGTATGTTGTGACCTTGGAGCAGTTGTTTTGACTGTTGTTTCCCATCTGCAAAATGATGTACATTTTAGACATATAAAGTTGTGAGGATATTCTAAGATAATACTGGTAAAAATGAGCTGTCCTAGTATTTGGTAAACAGTAAGCACACAATTACTGGCTGTTTTTAAAATAACCGATCTTGAAGACATATATAGATATGAAAGCATTTCGGCAAGCCTTCTTTCCACCATAGTTAAAAAGCTCACCTAAGGTTCTTATGCGTGGTAAAATAGCCCTGCTAAATTTAGATGATCATATTTAGGGAGTTACTGGGAGGTCCAATGATGTGGAAATTTCTGGTACAAAATTATATTGTGTAATAGTGCCTCACCGAGGCATGCAGTCGTGCTTCCTAACTGCCCACTACTAACTATTGCTTCCCTGACATATGTGAAGTGCACAGTTCTAAAAATTTGGAGACATACTTAGTTTAAGTGTAAATCTCACTATTTCCTGAAAGTCAGCTCAGTATAATAGAGAGCGATCAAATCCATGCAGCTCCTGATGTCTTGCCGACAGAATGACATGGGTGGGCAGCTGTGTTCTTGATGTCACTGCGTTGGTGATTGGTGCCAGGTGACTGAAACATTGCAGCTGACTCTTAAATGCAGCCTGTAGGACACATGGGGGTTCTTTTTCATGATATCACACAAGCAGCACAGTTAAAATTTCCAAGAATAGAGGTTGCTTGAATGTATTGGTTTTCTCTCTCTATCTCTCTTTTACACACACACACACACACACACACACAGACACACACAGACACACACACACACTCTGTAGATCTTGACTAATTTATTTTTGGTAAATGAGAAGACAATGCTGGTTATTCTCTAGGTGTCAAACCTAATCTTTCTGGTGACCTTTGTTTGACGACAGACTGTAATCTCTGCAAAATTTAGGATTACTTGGACCCAGCCAAAAAAATAAAAAAAAAAACCTCTCTAAACTCTAAAATGTAGGCTTGGTCATTAGTTCATTTTGCATGCTGGGAAAACTATATTTAGCATCAATAACATCTTTTTGCATCAAGTGTTCAGCACTAAAATATGATTGATGAACACTCAGAATTTTATTTTGTGATATTGCTTGCAATTATGGAAATGGTAATAGATCAAATTTCATTTCATCTAAACACTAAAATAAGAAATAAAGTGGCCTTATAATATGCATGTTCCCTCTATTTGAGACTGCTAATTTTCTAGCTTTTTTATGAAGGAAAAATTTCTCCTTTAGTAGCTGCTTTCCTGATTATCTGTTGTGGTCATTTACCCTGTGATTCAAACAACAATCTTGTTTTAAAATATTTGTACTGAAGCACAAGCCCTGAGATTTCAATGGTCATTTGAAAAAAAAAAAAAAAGAAAGAAAAGAAAAACATTCGGATGACCTCTTGACAAGCTAAATTCGGACCTATAAGCTGGGCAAGGAGGTTTGCTTCTGAAAGGTGAACCACTTAGGTAGTATTGGCCTTGTTTCTATGGCAGTTCTGGAAACCGGTAAGCAGAGGCTTTGAAATGGGCTAGCAGCAGGAGGTGTGCCTATGCCTGGTGAGGTGTGTGCATATGGTACACAGGTGGTGTTGACTCTAAAAAAGAAAATAAAAATAAGGAAAAAGGAAAAGAGAAAAAATCTTCGGTTCATGTTATTTGCCATGGTGTGAATCATCACATTGTGAGTGTTTTTTTTTCTTTCAAGTTACCGAGATGATTTCATTAAACGTGGGGTTAAGAGATTCAAATAGGATATATCAATGGGACAGCTCTAAGGGTATGTTCTCTCTAGTGGTCTGTAGATTAAATGAATTTTTGTTACCTTTTTCTTCTCACAGGTTTAGATACTGTAGTAAAATATATCCATGAACTCACTCATGTCACTGCTCTTGTTAGAATGAAAACTAGAGTCTCTGGTTTTACCTTTTTGATTTGTGCTTTAATGTAAAGGTGGAAATGATACCAGGAGCAGCACAGCAGGAGATGAGAGAACATGCTGTTGGGCAGGTAGCTTAGTGGACTTGGGTGAGAGGGACGTCCTGGTTGTGCTGTGATTTACTGACAGATAGGTAGGGGGTTTGGAGTAACTTACTCAATAGCTCAGCATGTGCCTGCTGTGTGTGAGCTACAGGAAGATAGGAAGTTGAGTTAGCAGAAATTTTGCCTTAAAAAAGCTTAGTGGGAAAGAGATAAACCAGTAATGATGATTTGGTGAGATAAGAGCTGTTGTGGAGCTGAGGAAAGGCAAGGGAGGGAGGGAAGTGGAAGCTGGTCTAGAAGGCATCAGGAAATAGAGGGCTGTGTGCAGGTGAAGGGAGGTGAGATCTTTGATTTCAGAACTCATGTTTCAGTATTTCACCATTATGCATGCTGTTTGCTTCAGGCTTTCTTCTCTTTTCTTTCTTTAGAAACCATTCACGATGTTAAAAATAATTTTAATTTATAGAGTTTTTTATTCATACAAGAGTATTAGATATTTTCAGTTTCTTCTATACTTAAGCATTCATGTTTTCATACCATTTAGTCAATGAGGAGTTTCAAATATTAGAGCAATATGGTATTTTTGGGAAAAGCACATACACGTATAAAATTTGTAGTATCAAAGTTATAAGGACCACATAAAATGCACCGGTAATTCCTTTTCCCCCATTTTTGAAAGATTTTCTGTTCGATTGTTTTTTATTCCTTAAACATTTGGGAAAATTCAACAGAATTTGAGTAAATTTCTGCTCTGAAATTGTTTTCAACAACTATTTCTAGTTATTTAAAAGATTTAAATATTCAGATTTCATATTCTTATGCTTAAGTTATTGCTTTTTAAAAAATTGCTTAATCTATATTATCCAAATTGTTCATTTAATTGCCATGAGTATGTGAATCTCCTCCCTCTGAGGTCTCTAATGTCTCTTGTTTTTAAGCTGATGGTAATAATTTGTGATGTCTACTATTTTTATGATGATGCTTAGTAGAGATTTTCAGCTATATTAGTTTTTCCCAAGAAAAAGTTTCTGACTTGTTTTGTCCTACTGTATGCTAATTTTTGTTTTTATTGATTTATGCTGTTTTTCCCTCGTCTATTTTCTCTTGAGTTTGATTTTTCATTATTCTCTAATTTTTTGTTAAAAGCTGAGATTATTGATGTTCAACTTTCTCCTAACATATACATATAAAGTTAAAACTACATTTTAAGTTCTGTAAACATTAAGATTGTGTCTTTCTAGTGAAATAATGCTTTTATCATAAATTTTTATTCATCTCTAGTGATACTTTGAAGTCTAATTTTTTTCTTTTAGCAGTAAGTTTCCTTTTAAACTAAATTATGCAATCTATTGAAGTTTGATGTCGTCCTTAGTGTGTAACATATTTACTCTGCTTGTACTTGGTATAGCTATAGCTTGAGGTCTTTTATCAGGCTTTGACAATGTTTGCCCTGTGTAGAAGAAAATGGGTCTCTTTCCTCTTGCGCTCTCTATGCTTTTTTCTAGTTTTCTTTTTTCTAGTCTTTTTCCTCTCCATGTTTTCATCTAGATCTTTTCTTCTGACCTATCCTTTTTTTTGTGCCTAGTCTGCTGTTAAGCATATCTCTTGAATTTTATCTGGTTACGTAACCTTAAAGTGTGAATTATCATTTAATAATTTTCCATTGATTTCATTTATCCAATCAAATTCTCCTTATGTAGCTGCTCTATTTAAGCAGGTTCATTTCTACTGTCCTCAGCCCTATTTTCACTCATTTTGACATTTGTACATTGTGTGTTTGATAATTTTGGAGTGGATATCAGATAGAGTATATAAAATGTTTTTAAGGCTTTGGATGATGATGTATTATCTAAGACAGGGTTGTCTTTTTTTTTTTCTGGAAGGAATTGAGGTAGGTATAGATCACCTCGATCCAAGAAGAATCTGAGCTCATTTAAGATTATATTTCAGTCTATGGGAGATTTTGCCCTTTGAGCTCCCCTCCCCCGGCCCCACCCTGGGAAGTCTCCCTTCAGAGGCGCCCTTACTTCCAAGCCCTACTTTGTCTCTCAGTTCAGTGATAATGCTGAAAACTCTGAGCTCTGCTTTCCGCTGAACCTTGTGGTCCCCTGTGAATGTCTGTTGCCTCACGTGCAATGCATGACTCTTCTTTCCAGATCTCAATCCAGTCTGTCAAGTTTCCGCTGTCCTAATCATTCTCCAGTGCCTTCAAACAACATCTCCCCCTCCCCCGCATTTGTAGTTATTGTATTGTATTAGTTTGATTCTATATTATAGCTGGAAGCAGAAATTCTGCCTCTAAAGGGTATTAAACATATCTGATTTGCATTTTGCAAAAATTTCCTCGAACATCAGTACCCTCATTTGTGCAATAAACGATTTTGGTAGAAACTGTTCTCTCAGGCCCTATTCTGCAAATCGCGAGAGTACTGACATGATAGTATGCCGTGCCATTATTTCAAGCCGTAAAAGCCTCGGGGATTTTGGCGTTAATAACATAAAGTTACAAAAGCCTAAGGCTTGGGCAAGATGGCCTGGGAGAAGACGATGCGTGGTGTCTTCATGTGTAGCTTCTTCCTGCGCTCTCTTTCAGCTTTCAGAAGCACCTTTCACTCCCAGGTCCTAGTATGTGAGCCCTTAGGCCCTTTCCAGTCTCCGGAGCACTTTCCCCTCACACAGTGCCCTGCTTCACACCACTTTAATATTTTTATAATCAAACTCAACCCTTCAGCCTGCTTTTTTTTTCCTGACGTGCATTTTAAAAACTTCTGATCTCACAATACATTTCATTTATTAAGCACATTATCTCTCAATAATAAAATCTCCTGTTTAAGATCATATTTCCATAGCGGAGAGTGTGCACAGAGGCAGCAGGATTTGTGGGACAAAAAGGCAAGCAGTGGTTTAGGCTCTCTGAGGAGGACTGTCCATGCAGGGCCACTTCTGTGCTACTTGGGAGCGTTCCCGTAGAATGCGGCTGGCGACTCTTTGTACATCTGTTTGGTTCTGGGTCTGAGTCCAGCTAAGAGGGTATCGTTGCAAATGACTTACGTCCCTGAGTGATAGAGTGAAACCTTATGCCAGAAGTGGACTTGTATTTTTCAGTTAAAATGAAAGTATGTCTTGTCTTACTTATAGGAGCTGCACACTGTTTTTGTTTTTTTCTCCATAGTTATTTATTATTATTATTATTTTTGATTTGTATGTATTGGTGATACATAATAGTTACATTCAATTTGGAGATTTAGTGCCTTTATACATGGAGATATATATATATATATATATATATATATATATATATATATATAATATATATCACCAATTAATCATTTTTAGTTCTCTGTTCCAACCATAACCTCCCACCTCTCCCATTCCCAGATCCTTTCTCATCTCTACAAAGTCTTCCTTCCTGTTTCCTGTCATTCCTGTTTTATTTTGTTGTTCTAATTAAAATATACAGATTTCTCATTTAAGAGAAACCATGTGATATTTAACCTGTGAGAAAGCAGGTTATTTCTTCATATGCAAACAATATTTATTATCTAAAATATAGAAAGTAGAAAAATAAGAAAACAACTTTTAATAAACCTGAGTAGGATTTTTAAAATTTCACCTTCCATATAAGTTTCTCAGTGGCTGAGACTCATTCATAGTATGGCTTTTTGCTTTTAAATATTGTTTTTAAACATTTTATTTAAATTGAGTATTTTCTGTTACAATAATATCTAGCTAAGTATGTAGTGGTATACATTAAATAGTATTAAATTTATGTTATATATATTTATTTAATATATTTTGCAATGGTACCCTTTACTTAAAGTAAATGTATCTTAAAATATCTCTTCATTGTTGGATTTATTTTGTATCATAGATAATATTTTATGCAGAAATTTAGAAATTGACAAAGGTGTGTAACTTTCTGTTATCTCATCACTGACTTTGATAACACACCTATGTTTTTTTCTGTATGTCATTTTTCTTTCTTGCTCTTTCTGAAACCTATGTAAATATCTTGTTAGATATATATTTTTCCTTTACCACTCCTACTAGTTGATTTTTTAAATGTTATTTATAGGGCTTCAGGTCTTACAAGATACTTGTCTCCTGAAACCCAGGTCTCTTTCGACCTGACTGTAAGTATTTCATGTGGATTTGTTCCCCTATGAAGTATTTCTGTGGGTTCTGTCTCTCTCTTATTTTCTTGTCACTATGCCTTCAGTATTCTGTAGTAACTGACTGTTTCCTCTCCAGAATAGTGGGACAACTCCAGACTATTAACTGGTGAGTGTAAGGAGAGATTACTGGCCAGCAGCTACTTCTGTTTCACTTAATAGTGTTCACTAACTTGAGGATCCTAACTGATGTCGACATCAGAAACATTGGCATTACTACTTGCTAAGTAGGAAGTAGTTTTGTTAACTTGTGAAAGAATAACATCAAAGTTCGACTTTTTAATTTGTTGATTACTGGAAAATTTTAAAAGTTTGCATTGAAAAAATTTCCTTTGCTTTCATAGCTAGGAGCCGTAAGAAAGTCTAGAAAACCTCACAAGTGGTTCTAGATTTGGGTAGATAATTTTTCATTTACTAGAGTATCATGTACGATGCAGTCATTTGGCGAAGTGGTTGACAGAATTCTTAACATTCATGGCTTGTTCTTTACCTTGACAAACTGCCTTTGATTATATTGTGATTGATGTTTTCTGAACAGCTTTGTCATCAAGCCACAAATCACTAACTAGTAGAAATCTTTGGCATTTGAGAATAGTGAATGTTAGTTAGAGGGATGCAGTCAGTTTCACACTGTAGGGTAGGCAACTTTGAAGCTGGTATCTGTTTTGAAGCCAACTTACTGCATGGTCCTTTATAATTTCCTCAACTTCTTTTGAAATTTGTTTTCTTTAAGGTACAGCAGTGATAGCGTGGCTGTTTCCAGGGCATCTGCTGACTAATTGTGTAACAAGCAAACCATGCAATATGAGTGCAGAACCATTTTTGGCAATTACTTCTTTCCAAATGTTCCTTTGTTTTGAATGCCCTATCTGAATATTAGATTGTTTCTCCAGATGTTATGGCTTATGTTTCCTGCTGGTGAATTTGATTCTTGATTCCCGCCTCTGTTTCTCAGGGTTTGCATTATATCTCTGTCTTAGGTAAAGTTGTTATGAATGCTCAATGTCTTAGAGTTTGGATGCAGTTCAGATAGAGGATAGGATTCCTGCTCATCTACTTCCTCCTCTGAGAATAGTAAAATACAGTTTGCTCCCTCTCCTTTCCTCCATAGGGTGAGGGCTTCTATTGTTTTTTCTCTCCTAATATATTGAGATACTGATCTGTCACCAAAATCTTGGGTCAAAGAGAGAAGCAGTGCTTGTTTTTAATTGGATTATTACTTCCATATGCTTCCCTGCCAGTAGTATCCTAAAAATGAATAAATTATCCCACCCCACCTCTCGGGAAAGAAAGGAACCAAAAAGGACTATAACGCATGTAACGGATGTCTGTGATATGTTGACAGATGTACCATAATGGTGAGTTTTAGAGTCGTCACTTACTTTGTGACTGCAGATGAACTGTTTCAATCATTAGGGCCTCAATTCTAATTTGTGGAAATATTGTGATCATTATTAGTACAGACAAAGGTATCTTATTACTTTGTTGTGAAAATCACTTATAATTGCCTCAATGTGCTTAGCCTGGGTCTGGCCATCTATTATGTACTTAATAAATATGATCTGAAAAAATAAAGACATTTTTGAAAAACCCAAAGAATGTAGCAATTTGACTCCATTTATGGAAGGTTAAGCATTTTCTATGTCCAGATTTTTTTAAACACTCATTCCAGAAAGTCACTGTGGACGGCAGTTGGGCCCTGTCCACCCTGCACTTTTGAGGGGCTGCGTTGCCAGTAGGGTCTGAAGGCACCTTTCCTTCTGTTACTGGCTCAGTTTTCTTGTTATTCTCACTACAGCCACTTTTTCTCCTTTCAATGACCCTGCAGGCCTCTTGTGTAGGGCTGCTACTCTAATAGAAAATGCTGAGAACTTGGAGGCCAATTGGCAGAGCTGTCACTTTGTTGAGTCAAGGACAGCTGCAGCAATCAGTTCCTCAGAGATCTGTCATTTATACCTGATGCTGCATGTGTCAGGGACCTAAATAGACGGGTGAGATGAAGGCTTGCATCCACTCCTCCCCATTCATCTACTTTAAGGAAAGACTTGGGGTAACTAATTTTTATCTGTTCATAAAAATTTGTGGATTAGAGCATGTGTTGTAAATCACAGGCTCCTGGGCTACATGTCAACCGTGAATTTTAAATAATACCGAGTTAATTCACCGTGACCAGTCCTTGAACTTGGACCCTAGCCATATCTTCCGTTTTGCATGCTTTCCTTATAGATAGAGTTGGAAGCACCAATTTCAGGCAAAAGTTTGAAGTATTTATAGATCTGTGTACCTGACAATGTTGTCAAAAACAAAAGCCACGCATTGAGGTAATGTGAAGTACATAGAATGGAGGCAGGTGCTTCAGTTGTTCTGGGTTTCTTCTCTGAAATCACCTCAGTTCAAGATTTTGAAGGATTATAACATTTCAGTTTTCACCTATTTCTCTGAAGACTGCTTAAAATATTTTTTAGAAGTGATATTTGTTAGTCTTGTGTTTTCTCTGGTCTTAACTTGAAGAGATATTTTCTACAGAAATTTTGTATTTCGCTCTTTGAAAAATCTTGATTTTTTATGTGAAAGTATATGCTCAGATAAAACAAGTCTCATGGGTCACACATAGCTAAGAATATGCTGGACTCTTATCTCTAGACTGAAATCTATATTTATCTGAAAATCTGAGTGCTGAGTTTTCAAAGCTTTGATGTACCTTTAGGGAGTGTATGTGTGCACATGTGTGTGACTCCAAATTACTTGTTTAACTGTAGTACATTACATGGCTATAAGCTCTGGAAGGCAGTTGCTTTGAATGCAAGTTATAGTCTCATGCCTAAATTTGCCTTCTACATTTTTGTTTTATGCTTTTTGTTTTATCTAATGAAATTTTCAAAGTCATTTGATGGTTTGAAAAGTGACTTAGATTTTACAGAAAATTTTATATAAACTTTAAAATTTAGATTTTTAGCTAATACTGAAAATCTTCATTTTTTAGGACTTTTTTGTGGAAGTCTGTTAGTGGTTTTTAAGAGAGAATAATACTTAACATAAACATCGCAGAATAATGTTCATGCATAATAACATTTGTTCATTTGATGCCCTCAGTCACCCTGGAGAGTATCATTATCATCCTCATTTTAAATCTAAGGAATCTACACAAAGTTTTGTTCTTAATGAAGTAGAGTAAGAACATTAGTTACCAGAGATGAGGAAGAGGAGGAAGGCAAGTGTTTGAAGAGATGTGTTTGTCATTCATTCATCAAAAAGACTATCACTGTTTGAAGGAATGGGCATGCTAACTACCCTGATTCATTTATTGCAGAATATCTGCATTGCTGCAATAGCACATTGTACCACATAATAAGAGCAGTTCCTATCTGTCAATTAAAATAATATAAACAGGGAGGGAACTGAGGCCCAGAGTAATATGTAAATTAAGGTCATGAAGCTAGAAATTATAAGGACTAAGATTCAAAACAAAACAGTTTGATCTATTCCCTGGGCTCTTAAATACCTCACTAGACTAGCCTTACTGTTTATAATTGATATAACTGGTCTAAGCATTATTAAAATTGATTTCATAGTCCATGTATGTGTGCTTGATATTTTAAATAAATTATTATCACTAATTAATTATTACTAGCTAAAGTATATGTAGAGTCAATAGTCAATAATAACCTTGTCTGTTCTTTAATTTTATTATTAATACCAACATTAGAAAGGGAAGTCTCAAAGGGCTGAGGCAGGAAGAATGCAGCCTTGAGCTCCAGCTCATCAAGCTAAGTTGGTTCACAAGGAGAACACCTCTCATGTGTATCTCATAAAATATCAAAGAGATCAGAAAGTTACAGTTGCTACTACCTGAAATCTCACATATATGTACTTTTATAAATCATATGAATACTAGCATGTATACATCTATTTAATAAGCTGAGAATTAACCTGCTTAGTCTGAGAAATCAGAATTTTAATGCAATTTTTTTACATATAATGAGGAAGTTGCAAGGTAAAATGTGTTCCTTTTCTTCATGTGTACTATTTAGCTTAGTTATAGAAGAGAAATCTGTTATTTATAGATAATTTGTGTATAATACGTCTATGTGTGGACACATGCAGACATATACACAAACATACTCCTACCCCCTCTCCCCCCACATTTTACTCTCCAAATCGATGGGCTGTGTATCTGTGGCTTTAACAACTGTGGTTTGAATATGTGAAGGAAAAATTGGGGCTCTACTGAGCTACTGAGCAGGTACAAATTTGTTTCTTGTCACTGTTCCCTAAATAATACAGCTTAACTTATTTACATGGCATGTACATAGTATTAAGTATTATAACTAATTTAGAAATGCTTTAAAGCATGCCACTGGATCTGTGTATATCATTTTCTATAAAAGAATTTGAGTGTCTGTGGATTTTGGTATCTGTGGAAAGTCCTGAAATCAATCCCACACAGATTGGTACTGAGAGTCATGATTGTGTAGGTATTTATTCACTGTTTACACACACATACTTTCTCTCTCTCCCTCTCTCTCTTCCCTTTATTTTATAATATACTTTATTAAAACAGAAAAATTGATTATCATCCAAGGAAATGATGCTCACACTTTACCTCTCCGGGTGAGTTATACAGAGACTAGCTGATAGCTGTTCTTTAATGAACTTTTTTGGAATGTGTCAGGATCTGAGCCGTGTGTAAGTACTGATGTGTATCTATCCATCCGTTTGTGTTCTCAGTTAATTCCAGATGTTAAATTTTCTTATGACAGAAGTCTTCATTATTTGGCTCTTGGATGTTACCAAGCACATAAAATGCTAACTAGTACAGGTGGACAGTCAGAATACGCTTGCGACACTGAATGAAAGTATGTCTTATTGGGTAGCTCTGATTACTTTCAGCTTGACAAGTGATAAAACTGAGACTCAGGGACATCTATTACTGTGGCGATGATCACATGGCAGAAGCAGGCATGGAGCCTCTGTGACTGCCTCAGCAGAAGCAGCCCGCCTGACCCTTCGGTCAAAAATGTCTCTGGCCTTTCCTGAGAGTCCCAGCTGAATCCAAAGTTCTGGGTGTTGCAGAGTCACACAAGGCTTTGTGAGGGCCTTGGGGCTATCGCCTAGCTGAGCAATTCCTAACACATTTTTGCTTAGCTCCTTGAGCTCTTCCCTCTGCTTTTAAGTTAGAAAAAGAATATGGCCAGCTCAAGACAGAAGAGGTTACTAGATTCAGAACATAGAATGAGTCTGGTATATGGAAAGAAGTGTGGAATAGAGGATGGAAAGCAATCGTGAGGGGTTCCAAGGGAGGAGAAATGGACAGTGCGGAGAAAGTAGGAGCTTTTTGTTGCTTTTCCTAAGTATGGTAAGGTATCTTCCTAAACAGACAAACATTTGCAGTGATGGCATTTTAAGAAGATTAGCACTTGTATTTAAATATTAAGTATCCAAAGGGTGATCCAAAAATTGAGTTGTGTGTTTTTTTTTTTTTGAATTTCAGTGAAAGTACACATTACCAGTAATCTTCTTCAAAATACCCCCTAGTTCTTGTCACTTTAATGGCTACATCTTTACTTACTTTTCCCCATATTATTCTTTTTGTTAGTATGTATTTGTAATATATAAAAATTACATTACACTTGAGGGGTTGACACATATCACATTGCAGTTATTTTTACTCCCCTTTTCCCTCCCTGAACTCTCTTCTCTCCACATTCTTCCCTTTTACATACAAGCTATCTCCCTGTTAACTACAACAACTCTTTTATTTTGGTTTTTCCCTAAGTTAAATTTTATATTTCCCATAATCAAGAAACCATGGGATATTGAACTTTCTGTCCTGATTCATTTCACCGAACATAATACTCTCCTTGTGCATCCATTTTTCTACACGTGGTTCTAATTTATCTTTCTTTATGGTAGAGTAGTACTCTATTGTGTATAATACATACGTTTTCTTTAACCATTCATCCGTTGATGGGCATATTGGTTACTTCTAAGATTTAGTTAATACAAGTTGTACTGCTATAAACATGGGCATGCAAATACTACTATAATTATGATGTCATTAACACTTTTGGGAAGATACTAGATGAAGAATAGTTGAGTCAAATGTAATTTCTATTTTCAGTTATTTTGAAGAATCATCATATAGATTTCCATAGTGATTGTACCAGTTTTCAGTACCTCAGCAATGTAGAAGTCTTCCTTTTCCCCGTGATTGCACCGCCCTTTGTTTCTTGAGTTCTTAGTCATCGTCATTCTCATTGGAATAAGATGGAAGCTCAGTGTTGTTTCAATTTGCACTTGCAAAGCAGTTCTAGAAGTTATCTGAGTGTCTTTCTGTAGGTGTTTAATGCGCTGTATCGATTACAATGTGTACAGCATCTTTTGTCACAGGAAAGCACTGTGGTATGTCCTCCTCCACCTTATTTGCTGGATCTGTGCAACTTTTGGTACTTCACCAAAGTCAAAATGACCATCGAAGATAAATGTTTTCAATCAGTTTATGACGTCAGGACATCTACAGTAGCACATCTGAAGAGACTCATGAAAGAAAATTTGTGAACTACTTAAGAAAGTGACAAGACTGATGGGCTCAGTGTTTGTGGCAAGGGGCAGTATCCTGAGGGGGATCCAGGTGTGTTTTTTTTTTTATTGGCATTGTTGAAAGTTAGCCATTCACTATTCTTTGTGTTTATATTTCATACTAGTGCACAGTGTGTATTTACCAGTCTAATCTGAATTACTAGGATGTTCTAAAAACTTAACAGGCAAATACAGAAAATTCTTGAATGGGCTTAAACCTAAAAGAAAGTTGTGCATATTTCAAAAATGTTTTATCTTTATTTTAAAATATTTTATAATTTCATGGTTGAGGAGTTTTCTTAAAAATTGGTACACAGCTGGATATAAACATTCAACTTTATCTTACCTTTTTGACAAACACTGCAATTTCTAGAAGTCTTTGAGTGTTTATCTTTTTTTCCCCAATTAACTTAGAAAACTTGTAGTTAGGCTTGTATTATCTTGCTTCTGGAAGAACAAGGTAACATTCTATAAAGTGACTGTTTTTTGTACAGCTCTAATATATTTCTCATTTGCATAAGTTTTAAACTTACTCATTTTAATGTAAAACAATAGTTGGTAACATCCAGATCATAGGCTAATATTGCCTGTGAAATCATTTGGTTTGTCCTGGCCAAGGAATGGCCAGGAGAGAGCACTTTTAGCCATCATATTCGGGATGAGTTAATTAAATGTTTTACCAAACATGGCGCTAATTTTTAGGATGATAATTTTGTATGGCTGATGAAATCCTGTCAAATATATCCAAAGGTCCCTTGCCAGGAAAAGATTTCCCACCCCTACCGTAAAGAATAGTACAAGTAAGTCATCTATGAATTTAAGGCCAGGTAACTATTATGCCTTTTTGTGTAGAACAATCAATATTGATTTTTGAGTGTCCTTCTGTGATATTCAGAGTACAGCATTAGATGTTTTAACAAGAAACACTATTATTATTTTAGGCTGTTGGATAAATACTAATAAGCAAGCGCATAAAGTCAGAATAACTCACTAAATCCAGGACTTGAAAAAAATAGAAAAGTAACTCTTTATAGATACCTGAATCATATTGTAAGTTGTCATGGAAATTTTTATTTCGTGCTAATGTCATCATTGCCAAATAAATACAGTTAGCAAAGCTTACTACAATTTTATGTCAAGCATTTTATAGATGCCACCTTAGGTAAATTAAAAATCATGTTTAGTAAAATTTTTAAAAGAAAAAGCAATAAAAAAGACTTGTCACTTACATTGTCTAATTGATTTTTGGATAATTTTTTTAATGACAACCTAGAAAGACTCATACATAAAAATAGCCATTTCCTACCCCCGTATATATTTATATATATTTATATATATGCATATATACATGTGATACATAATATTTACTGTGAACTTGAGTGTTTTGTGCATTTATATATCACACCAACATTACAATCCCATCCCCCCATAACTATCACACCCATTTGGTTCCATAGAATGCCTGTATTATGGATTTCCCAAGTCGGAGAAACCATGTGATATTTAACATACTTAATCTTTTGTATTTGAGTCACTTCACCATTCAAATCACCACTCTTTAGTTCAGTTTTTCACCTGTAAAGTGGGCTGCAGTGGTCATACCTTGATGCCTCTTCTTTGGTCCAACAGAGCCCTTTATTGGGACTATTTGCCAAAGATCTTTTTTTCTGTATCTTACTATGTATTTGTTGAGATTGTTTATCGTGGCCTCACCCACCAGTCCACCTAAGAAAAGAACTGTAACACTGACATTCATAAGAAAATGTGAGAAAGAAAAAGAGAGAAGTTAAATTTCAGATTCCTCAGCTGAGTGCTGAAAGGTAAATATTTGTACATTCAAAAGACATTCAAGTTATCATTGTATCAATCAGTTTTCTTAGGATAAACTTCCATCAAAGACTGAATAAGTGAATCGTTACATTAAATGAACTTAAGTCTTTATCACAGAATTATACATACAGCAGTAGATAGATATGGTGTACTTAGTTATTGCAGAATTTTTAAAACTTTCATAAATTATTTACTCATATTTCACTCATTACTAACATTTTCCCAGATTCAGTTTATCCTTTTATCTTCCTATCCATCCATAAATTCAGGCACACATTTTTAAATATTTTATACCAATTCCCCATTGAATATAATTATTATTTGATTGGTATCCTACTAACACAGTACCAGATTTCTCATAGAATCTGTGAAACTTCTCCACAATTATTACTTTTAATAGTGTATTAGTCTGCAAGTCCAGCCTTTTGTAAGTCCACACACCTTCTCTCCGTGCTTTCTTTCAGCTGCATCCTGTGACCCATCCAAGTGGACCTCTCTACTTGTCACTGATCCCTAACACATCTTACCAATTCACATTTTTTTTCTGCTGGAATTTTAAAAATGACCCCAAGCAAATATTAATCCTGAGGACTTTAGTCTGTTGGTTGGGTTAAATGGTGTTGAAAGGGATTGATACCTAGAGAACATTCAAGGTAAACATTTTTAACAGTGTTCAGAGGGAAAAAGAATGACAAAATACTTTTTTTAAAGGTTTTAAGCAAAAGACATTTTAAGTATTAGGCTTGACATGTGAAAACCTCAGAAGTAAAAAAAAAAAGTAAGAAATGCTGGACAGCATATATATTTACCTGAATTGAAAAGAATGAACTAAAGATACTGGGCAAGGAAGCGAGGGAAATAAGCTGAATTAGTGACTAAATGAAACGGGTGATGCTATAATAGTGAGATAAACACATGGTACCCGGTTCCCTCTACCAGTGCTGTGGGGAAACAGGACCAAACTATCTCTTAGGTAACTGGGTTCATGGACATGTCATCATTTTTCTAGCTGAAAGCAAGGTGGGGGAATGTGTGATTTGATTAGGACCTTAGTGAGAAGACGTCAATAGGGAAGCTGTAAGAATCGCCTTTTGCCTGCTGCACCTTGCTCACTTGCTGTGCGCACCTTACTCACAATTTGATTTCAGTCCCATCACATTTCCTAGGAAGGCTGTTGATATCAATCTCAAGACGTCTTGTAGCTATTACTTCCTCATCAAAATGGTACCCATTTTTCAGTTCTAGGTTGAAAGCCTTTCTCTAAGGATTGCAGTTATCATTCACTTCTCTCCCTGTGTCCGGCACCTATTATTACTGGTAGAAGAGTGACATTTACTTTTTCTCTTTTGTTATTCATGTGTGCTAATTCTGTCTTCTGTCTAATCAAAAGTTCTGAGTTCAGAGAATAACCTTGAACACAGAACTAAAGGTTTAGACAGATCTCAACCCTTTCATTTACATAGAAACTTTGTGAAATGGAAACTAGAGAGGTTCTGAGTATGTACTTTGTGTCACATAGTTTTGAAATTGTGTGTGTCATTCATTTAATCATCCCTAAGATCATACACAGTGTGCCATAGTACTGGCACAATTTTACAAATGAAATAACTTACATGCAGAAAAATGGCTCACCAAGGACGCACACTAATAAGAGACAGTGGTATTCGATGCCGGAACTTCTGGCTTCAACTCTTAACCTCCCCAGGTTAGTGTCAGAGGTCGAACGAATCTCTCTCCCACAGCTTCACTCTCCATGTAGATCTCATTATTATTCTATCTCCTACTACCATAATATTGAAATACATGTGTTGATGGACTTCAGCCTTGTATGACTGATTCTATTGATGTAAATAAACCTGATATGCTTTAGCCTTTTCTTCAGAGAGTAATGATGTTACATGGAGTGATGAGTGAATCCATCTATGGAATCAGTTATCTTCATGTGAATTAGTGAATCAATGAAACAATTCATTTAGTGGTTAAGCATTTTGACTCATTCTTTTCATGGAGAGCTGGAATGACTTTGGGCCAGAGAATGGTTTGAAGTCAAATCATCCATGAGATTTGCAAATGTATCCAGTAGAAAGTTATCAGAATCTTCATGGTACCTGTGTTTCTCCCAAAACATTTCTTATCTTGAATTCTTAGGAAAGAGTATTCATCATAACTCACTGGAAATGGTTTAGGTGCATTCCTGACCAGAGGCAGAGGGATGAATTGAACAACATTCCCTGAGGTCCCTTTTGCCTTAGAGTAAATGCTCCTTCTCATTCTAAGCTTCTTAAAGTAATATTTGAACTTGATCCTTCGAGTTCCTCAGAATAATTCATGATACTGTTTCTTTGGTTGGAGTACTTGGACTTTTTTTTCTGTTGTTCAAACTTTTTTTTTTTAACAAGATGTTCTTTTTCATTTTGATGCTTTGACTTTTTACCCTCACAGTTTCCTTATTTTCAGAGCTTAGAGACTGTCACTGGGATTTTCTCTGAGCCCTTTAGCCAAGTTGTGCATACATGGTCCTTCTAATCTCTGTTGTAACAGGCTTCCTGTTACTTACATCTCACTCCTACACTCTCAATTTGTTCCAGATTTTCTGGTAGAGATTCCCCTGCACCACAAAGCAGTATTCCAGGTGCTGCCCCTGGAGAACAGGGAAGAGAGAGCACTTGCATCTCTTCACTGTAATTTGATTCCCAGCAGTGCTTCCACCAGGGCTGCCTTTCTCTCTCTCTCTCTCTCTCTCTCTCTCTCTCTCTCTCTCTCTCTCTCTCTCTCTCACTCTCTCTCTCTCACCTGATGGCAATGCTGCTTCTCTCTCTGAAGACCACTTTTGCAGGTCTTCTTGTTCTTCCTTTCTTTGTATATCTATGCTCTCATTCATCCTTCCCCCTGCGATGGAGGAGCTGGCCTTTTCCCAATGTGACTCTCGTTTTGTTATTTGATCCCAAGATCTGCAACTCCTCCCAGACCATCTGTGTTATTTCTCTGTCCTCACCAATGCTGCACAGCATTCCCTAGCTTGTTGTCATCTGCAGATTTCATTAGCACACTGTTTACTGATTCTGCAGATCGTTAATAAAGATGCATAAACAAAAGGGAAAGCCTGACACAGGCATCTGCAGAGTTTCTGCGGATGGCTTGGACAACTTGGTGGCTGTTGTTCTGGTTACTTCTTCTTTTCTTTTTTGGCTTGTGTTTTATCTAGTTTTCTGTACGAGCACCCTGTTCTCAGATCTGACTCTCTGCATTTGTAATATGTGATCTTTCTGTAGCTCTTTATAATTGCCTGAACAATCCATCAGGCTTGTCTGACAGCGTTTATTCCTTATTAAATCCAAGTTTCAGTGGCAGTTTCTATTATCCTTTAGATCGAACAATCACTGAGTAAAAGAATCTATTCCGACCTTGACATTCCTCAGTCCCTCCCCATTTATCAGTGCTTTGTAACCTTGCTTATAGATGGGAAGAGAGTTCAAAGGGAATGCAGGTACTCAGTCTGTTGCATTGTGTAGAGGATTGTGTATATACAAGAAGTTAAATACGACGTTTTCAAAAAGATAAAAAATCAATTGTTGCTGATTCTGGACAATTATTTATATCTAACTTAGATTGAAAAAAAGCAAAGGACTAGCTTTTTAAAAGCTGTTAAAATCAGTCATATCTAGAAAATATGATGTGATTGACACTGTGATAACATGGGATATTTCTCGTGCTTTATGATTACATCAACCATGAAAAGCAGGTGCACCACTAACCAATAGAGGACTTAGAAGAAAAGGATCCTCTCTGAAGGATGCCACTCATGCCGAGGACAGGCACAGCCTGGATTTAAGAACCCACTGGTCCCTAAGGCCAGACACATTTGCTGTGGCTCAGTTTGCCAAATGTGTGTAGCATCCTGATTTTTTTTTTCACTTAAGTAAGGAGAAATAAGAGGTTTGTGCGAGTTAAATTTGACATTAAAAGTGACAGGGTTTCTTCACGCCATATTACTTTTCTATATATAGAGTCAATAGGGGCCTAACTTATATTTCCGAAATGGTGTGCAAAAATTCAAACATCCAGTTTGTGCTTTTTTACTTACAAAGAAATAGAAATAATTTAGTATGTAAATTTTTTCTTAGACTTTCAGCTGTGTTGAAATTTTTTACCCATTCTTCCCCCAGTGGTAAGCTATGCTATTTTTGATTTAAAGAGGATCATGGGGAATAAGCTTTATCTCTTAAGCTCAGAGACTCTCATCTATTTTTGCAATTTCTCTCAGCTGTGTCCACTTACCCTCCTGTTGTTAAAGCCCAGGCAATACTGCGTAAGCATTCGCCTTGATTAAATTAATGATGATCAATTCAATGACATGCCTTAAAATGTACAATTACTTTTAATAGTTTTCATCTTTTGACTCTTTTATTGAAGCTACAAAATATGTTTGCAAAGGTGTAGAAGTTTTTGTGGAATGTGTATGCCTATGCACACATATATATGTGCATACATGTGTGCATGTATAATTTATGTTACTATAAGGAAAATATAGTTTATTTACCAAAGCATCTGAATTCTTCACTTTGTTTCCTTCTGTTGTTGTTTACGAGTTCCTTGAGTGCTGGTTTTATGGAAAGGCATCTTCCCCCTTAGCTATAAAGCTTTTCCTCAATGAACAATGTAGTCTTCTTGCTCAACAACTCTGACATTCCAGTAAATGGAAAGAAAATAGATGTGGGAGTTGTGTTCATAATGCCATTTTGCCACCCTGAAATCTATGCAGATAATCTACTTGGAAGGCTTTGAGCCCCAGTGGAATACAGAACCATGTAAGTATCCTGCACTGATTTACAGCACCTGCTACAGCTGCTTGGCTTCTGGCAGGCTTTTTCTCTGCTGCCAAATGCTGTTGCAATTGCTGGGCAAATCTAGATGGAGGTCATATTTACTGGACATGTTTATAATCTGCAGAGTGATCTAAACCATAGAGAGCTAATTTCCCAAAGATCAATGACTAAGGGAGGATTTCAGAGGTTATCCTCTTTATCCAATTTCCTGTGTCCTAATGAGATGGCTGAAACCTGTTTGGAATCTTTTTGATTAGAAACTCTTCTGAGAGTCAATAAAGAATATGACATTCATAAATCTAATGAGAGGTGACGTGGCCACCTGCATGTGATCCATCCTACAAGGAGACACTTCCTTGCCCTCTCCAGAGTACGTTATCGAAGGCTGACCAGAGACAAGGTCAGATTTTAGCCAAAAGTCTTGAGAGAATTTCCCCCCCCTCCATTGAATTTAAGGAATTCTTTTTGCTGCTAAATATATTGCCTGTATGTGTCTCTCTGTGTATGAGTATATTTACTTGGTTTTACTCAATTTAATGGCAGCTCAATTCAATAGCTAATTATTTATTAAATGATTAATGTTGATTTTCAGTTATGAACAGGAGTATTAAAAATAAATATGATGGTATGTAGCAAGGATCATGACACAGATCTAAACAGGTAAATAACTTTGGTAATAATAGTTCATATTTTCTGAGTACTTACTGTGTGTCAGACACTGTGGTAAGTATTTCATATGTATTATTTTTTCATCCCTAATAACAAACTTATGAATTAAATTCTGTACTTTTACATATTGCTATGGTTTGGATCTGGAATGTCCCCCAGAAGCCACATGTATTTGGATGCTGTGAAGTACGTGTAGAATGATGTGCCGTTAAGGGGTGAGGCCTGGTCAGAGGGGGTGGGCCACTCGTACTTGTCCTGAAAGGGGCTTGTCATTGGGGCTTGATCCAAATGGGTTGGTCACAGGATCTTGACTTGGAAGGAGTGGAACACTGGACATGACCTGGAAGGAAATATGCTAACTCCTCTCTTTCTTGCTCATTTGGCTTCTAGTCTGCCATGCTGTGAACAGCTATCCTCCAGTTAGGCCTCCACTACTTGCTTCCACCATTGCCAGCCACCCACAGCGGACTGAGATCTAACACTGTGAGCTAAAATGTACTTCTAAGTTGTAGATGTTGGGCAGGTTGTCTCAGCAATGAGAAAGTAACTAAAACACCTCTAATATAGATGAAGAAGCTGGCACATAGGTATCTGAAGTATCTTTCCATATTAATAAAATTCTTACTTAACTTAATGTCCCACTCTAAATTCTGGCTGTCAACCCAGTCGTTTCTGTTGCCTCCTCTTAACTAAACTTCTTGAACCTAGTTGTCTGCATTGACCATCTCTACTTCTTGACTTCCTATTCTGTATTTGGTTCATTCAATCTGGCTTCTGTCACTACCTTTCAGATGAAATCATTAAAGGGATATAATTCTCACTATATTCCTAGATCCAGAATTTCCATTTAACTGGATTTCTCAATAGTTTTTGCTAAAATTTTCCACTTTCTTCTTAAAACAAGAACTTTGCTTACTTTCTAATAACACATTTTACTGAATTAACCTCTAAAATCATGAAGTGTCCCCTTTCATTTGATAGCACCACTTCTTTGGCTTAATTTCTTATTATTGGAGGATTTTAGTTTGGGTACCAGCTCATCTTTTCGTGCCTCTGGCTTTTGCCTCATGTGAGGAGTTCTAAATCCTCTAGGTACCGTGTACATTTTTGGCAGTGTGATAAATACTATGAGCTTGCTTTTCATGCTTAAATTATTTTTAGCAATAACCCAAACTTTACCTATATAAAGGGAAACTTTTATTTTTTCTTCATCTTTGCCTTTGTTTTTCCTCATGTTTCTTTTGTCATTGGTCCAGTTGCTCTAAAAACTCAAAATGATCTGTGTTTCCTCATTTATCCTTACATAGGGCTTACTTTACCCACTGTCATGTCTTGGATATTCTAATTGCACAGTATCCCAAATCTTTCCCTTCTGTCCCATCTCCATGGCTACCCTGTCCCCACCCTGCAGGTGGTGTGTAGTCTATATTTCATGCATGAATAAAAGCTTCTAATGGAGAAGAGACAGAGTGAATCATTAGGCCATTCGTATACTATTCCATATAAAACTCAACATAGAGGAGTGTCACTCTTCACTACTTAGAACAATAATTTAAAAGACAAGTGTATATAACAGGAACTGAAACAAAGAATTAGGAGTTAATATATCAATCAGTATGACTGGGGTTCCTTTATCTTTTAAAAGTTTGCATGTATATTGGGGATGGTGGTCGATGCCTGTAATTCTGCTGCTTAGAATGCTGAGACAAGGAGATGGTGCTTAAAGACCAGCCTGAGTAACTTTGCTAGACTCAAAATAAAAAGTAACAAGGCTAGGAATATATCTCAATGGTTAAGCTTGTTTTCCAGTACTGAGGGACAATGTTTCCATGTGTTTTTATAGAATAGGTACATGGTAAGCCTCATGCTCCATGAAGTCCCTTGGAGACAGTAAATCGTATTATTTTAGGAAGGGTTAGAATAGGAGCAAAACTAAAAGCAGGACTCTTTCCTAGACTTAGTGAACAAGAGAACAGTTTCCTATTACCATTTTTCACCAGAGATTAGTAAAACTAATTGGTAAGAATCAGTCAGCTTAACCACCTGGCAGCTGGAACAGTTCAATTAAAGTTCTCCACTAGCCTTTCTTCCTTCTAAGAAAGCACCAGTCAACTAACCAACTTCTCCTAATATTCTATGTTGCTCTTAATTTTTTAGGTGTATCTGTGTGTGTTGGCTGCTGATTCTGAATAAGTGGAAGTAGTCCCTATCATCCTGCGTTAAATTAAACCCTACACTAGACAGTATGTTTTCCAGCCTTACAGTGTAAGCCTCCCCTGGCAGGAAGATCCCAGAGAAGTCAAAGGCAGACTGTATTTTTTTGCCTGCTTTACATTTTATCTGCCTTGGCCATTTTGGCCTTTCCAGGTAAAATGTGTTATTTTAATAACTGAGAAAAATGAGACAAATATGAAGAAAGGAGACAGAAAAATCACTTTCCCAACTGACTTGTATCAAAACAGCCAAAAATCTGAGTTATAGATGATAAGAGTGATCAGGATAATGCAGTGCATTGCATTCAGTGACAGTTAATCCTCTTAGCCTCGCCATGATGTTGTGTTCATTTGTCAGGTTTAAGGGGTTTTTGTGGTGATGTTGTAGTTCCTGTCTTTCTCTGTTCATTGAGAAAATTGAAAAAAAAAAAAAGGCTGTGAAAATGAGAGAGGTCCAGATGGAAATTGGAGGCTAGCTTTCCCTCTGGAGATGTATGTTCACTTCACATACTTGGTCCTTGCCTTGAGTGTCGAGATCTATGCCTTGAGCCTCCTCGTCTTCCCTTCAGAGGGTTTCCTCGTCACCTGAACAATCATCAGTCAGTAGAAGTGTAGGGGTGCTTTAGCTGTGTGCTGCATTGCTTTGCCCAGTGGAGAGTGAGGCTGCTCGGGGCTCGTGAGCTGGAGCCACCTAGGAAGCATCTGTGGCAGAGGGCCAAAGAGGTGGTCCCTGCTCAAGGAAAATAAAAAAATAAAATACAATGGCTGAGGTTGCGGCTCTCTTTCCCCTTGCCAGGCTGATTCATATAGCATCATTGATGTTGAGTCACGGGAGGAATGCTTTCTTCACAGTCCAGCTAAAAATATCCAAACTCAGATTTATAATGACAGGAGCTAATAAATATGCCGGGGAAATGCAAGCAGTATCACTGTCATGCTAAGAAACTGGTTTTGATAAATTGATATAGAGAAAGAAATTGCTAAATGTGTCAAAGACCCATAGTGCCACCACCCCAGGGACAGTGAACAGGATGGGCATATTTTCCTTCTCATTAAAGTTCCCTTTTCCAAACAGAAGAGGAAGTCACATGTGTGAGATGAAGACAGAATGTAGAAGACATCTATATTCAGACAAAAGAGTGACATGACATAAAATCTAGTAGTCTGTAAAAAGTTTGCTTTTCTGTCAAAAAGGGTCTCTTTAAGGTATTCTTGGCAAGACAAAATTCCTACTAAAATAGCCCTTATTTCAATGTCAACACATGATTCAATTAGTATCTATTAATTTTTAGACTGCATGAGAGACAATCTTTATAGATTTTTTTTTCTTGTAGATACAGCAACTAAGCTTACATTGCTTTCTACCACAGGGCATTTTTCACATTAGTTCGTCAGCGGATTTACAGTGTTCCATTCATACCAACTAGTTACATGTGATGTGACTTGCATTGGCTTCGACATTAGTTTATTCCACATTTCTGGAACACATACCAGCATCCCAGGATCATAGCTGGCATATTTCTAAACAGACAGTGCAGTCTACTGATAATACAACAGACATACATGGAATGAATTCATTTTAATTCACATTGTAAACAATAATTGATACCTGAATGCTTGTGTTGAGAGTGGGATAGAGAAAAAGACTGAGGAGTCGTCACAGTAGAGGTTAATCTTGTGCTTGGCAAGATAGGATGAATGAGCACTAGAATTTCCTAGGAGGAGGGGTTACTCTGAGTGTTCAGCTTGCACTGAGGGAGGAAAAAATGCCACCTAAGTTTGAGACTTAAATATAATGATTTAAAAATTTTAAATATTTAATGTATTTTTTGATTTGTCAAAGTACTTGCACACAAATTCGACTTTTGCTACATTTCTGATTATTTTAGATTATTAACTTCGAAAATTTCTGTTTGTATTAAATTATTTTAGATTGTTAACTTCAAAAATTCCTGTTTGTATTGTTCCCTAGCTTGGCCTGATGCCTGTTCGGAGACGGTATGGAATCAACAGGTGGTAGGTGCAGGCATGTAGTTCGGTCCTTGTTAGATACTAGATCTGTTTGTTTTGATCCCCTTCCCTACACAGCCTGTGGACTTATGTCTAATTATGAAGTACTGAAGATCTAACTAGCTATGCCATCATTTTCCAGTGCATCAAGTTGTGAAGCCATTCCTAAAATGGTTACTGTTGTCTTCCTGAATGAATAACAAAAGCTGGAATTTTAATTTTATGCAGAATTTACATAGCACAGTTTTGTGCATTTAGCCTCTAATCTTGAGTTATTTTATTTTTGAACCTGATTTCTTGCTTGACTAGTCAATAATTGATAAGTTTGGGGGGGTCTCAATTTCAGTTGCAAGAGAAAATATAATCTGTAGTAAGCAAAAAGTATTTTAATCATGAGATTTAATAGGAAATGCAGGATACAATGGTTGTATGTAATTATAAATATAACGTATGATTGGTATGCGTATTAAGGTATTTGGATGAAGTAAAAAGATGCCCCCAAATTTCTTTAGAAGGCATGAAAAAATAAGACAGGATGATGGATGATTGGTGGGTAGATCTATGGATGGGATTGTTATTAGGCAAGTACAGTAAAATGTTCATGGTAAAATATAGGTATGGGGATATGGGGGTCAGTTCTAAAAAGATTTTTATCTTTGTGGGATGTTTGGTATTTTTAAGACATAATTATTGTTGAGAATATTATAAGATAGCATAGACCAAAATTGGAAGAACTGTTTGGATAAGAATTATGGCATTTTAAAATGAAGAAAAATGTATGTGGCTTATCGAAATGTAAACAGAAATAAAGGACTAGCTGAGTCTAGGTGCCCAGGGCGCACAGTCATTTCTCACTGTTAGCCGTGAAACTGTCAGATGAGCCCATCCTCGTTCTAGGGAGAAGGTTAGTTTCCTGTAAGGAGGACTAGATCTTCTGTGCAATATAAAAGTAGGCTTTTGGGATATTAGCTGTATGTAAAATACCGCATTATTCTTTCCACTTTCCTGGTCATTTCAGCAGTTGGAAAGGACTCCCTGTGTTCCGGGCCTGGTGCTGAATTTGAGGCTTAAGGAAAAAAAAAATCACTTTAGAAAGCTTAATTGAAGAAATGGAAAAGGGTATTAATAAGATAAAGTGATAGAGTCATAGGAAGACAAAAACAGGTGGTAAGACCCTTGAACAGGGAGCAGTTACGGGTTTATTAGCTCTGTTATTCCGGGTAGGTTAGTTAACCTTTTTTTTCTTGGTTATTTTCATCTGGTAAATCTGGCCAACATTATCTGTTAATCTGATCGTTTGTTAAATAGGAAGTCCTTAAGAAGGTATTTATAAAGTATATGCAAAGATCAAGTTGGGAAAAAAAGGACGTGTAAAGTTGGCCTGGTAGACATCTGCCTTTTCCCACTCTTCCTCACTGCCTCACCTATTGCTGCCTTCGTGTAGTTCCAGCATAGCTGTGGTGCGGGTTAGACTCCTCAGTTTGATTGGCAGGGGAGACGCCTAAGGATTAGTAAAGCATGCTTCTGTGTCTGTCTGGGTGGGTCAGGAAGGCGTGACCTTGTGTGACTCCTTCCTTTCCATCACTGTTTTCCTGTTTGTATTTTGGCCACCGTGAACTGAGCATTTTTGTCACCGCATGCCCTTGTGCCTCGGTGTTTCTGCCTTGAGCCGCACACTGGGGACTGGATTCCATGAGGTTACAGGTAGGCTAAGGCGCTCTCTCTCTCTCTTTTTTTTAAAGGTGTGAGTGCTGAGTGCTTTGTGTCAGTGCTAGGAAAGCTGATAAAGCTGTTACGGGAAGATCACAGGTTTGAACCCAGCCTGGGCAATGTAGGGACTTAGTGAGACCCTGTCTCAGCATCAAAAGAAAAAAGGTGGTGAGCTGGGAATGTAGCTCACTCTAAAGGCCCTTGGTTCCACAGAAAGAAAAATAGATGATGCGATGGCTCTGGAGTTAGAAGAGGCCCAGCCATAGATTTGGTGCGGATGCTCCTTTCTAACCCTGTCAAGACGTGAGCATGTTGAAGTGGCTTGAGAGAGGCTACTCATGTCAAGCCACACAGCCAGTCAGTGATGAAACGAGCAACATGGAGGCCACTAAAGCAATATCATAAAAATAGGGTGAGGAAAGATTGCATTACTTTGAAAATGTCATTTTTGATTTCCTAGGAAGCTGGACATAAGTGCTTAGAAATGCCTATATATTGTTAGAGGATGACTGATGTAAGTATACATAAATATAATGTATTTGTACTTTGATAGGAAGTATTTGTCAGATTGTACTCCATTAAACTTCCTGCTGGAATGTCTGGGTGACATCGTTAGCCCATATGATGTGGGCCACTCTTTGATTAAATTATTTTAATTATGTATTGATATCTATAGTCTATAATAGATTTATTATCTTTCTCTAAATCCCACATAGATATAGGCAGAGTTGGGAATGGCAATGTTTATATCTTCCTTTGTAAAGAAGGAATGAGTATTCTAATAACTTTTCTCTTTTTATTAGTGCATCTTTGAGACATAGTACATTTTTAACAGTAACAGTACATTTGTCAATTTGTAATTTTGAACTAAAATGTCTGGGTATTCAGATTATTGGAGCCAATGTCCCACAGGAGTTTATGAAGTCGAGTAATTTGTCTGGACAGTTTCATTCAGAGAAAAGATGAAAATTCTTTATGTTAGTAGATTTTATTCCTTAGAGTAGAAGAGAAAAATAAGAGAAACAGAGGGACAAAAAAAAGAGAAGGGGAAAAGAAAACAATTTACGGAATTTTTCTACAGAAAATATTAGGCTATGAGATTCTTAATATTGTTGTAACTTTTTATAAAAGAAAATACATAAAATATGGGATTGAGCAACATTATAACAAAATAGGCCAGATATAAATCAGTGAAAGAAATAAACTCTCCCTCTGAGAGGGCTGTCTGGTAAGACCCATTGAAGGATATTTCTAGCATGCTATTGAGATCTCTGTGTCCATTAGCTGAGAAGCTGTATGAGTAGAAGAGTAAACACACAATCTCAGGATAATAGAGGACAAATACATGAGAGCACAATTTTTAAGAGAAAGACAAAGGAATATAAAATCAGAACCATGCTCTACTTGGGAATGTACTGGTTTTTGCTTTGTTGAGCTGCTGTAAAAAGCACTATTACCCATGTTCATAGCAGCACAACTAACAATAGCTAAAATGTGGAAGACACCAAAGAGTAGAATACTATACAGCTGTAAAGCCCAACAGCGTGGAGGCTTTTACAGGCAAATGGAGGAAACTTGAGAACATCATGCTTAGTGAAGTGAGCCAGAAGCCGAAGGTGAAATATCGAATGGTCTCTCCGATATGAGAGACCCAGACCACAACTATCTCAAGGAATTTAAAGTGAAAAACAGAGTGAACCAGGGGGTAGGGTGGAGAATGATGGAAGGGTGGACAGGGGCAGAGACAAAAGGAGAGGTGGAAAGTCCTTGCCACCTTGATAAGATATGTATGTGCAGAAAATGCTCAACTTCAGTGTAAACCTTAAAATTTGCACTTATACATATCAATAAAATAGGGAAAAAATACCAGGTTAGGTTTCCTGGTAGTGGGGATGGAGTCACCACGTGTTGAGCAGGAAGGCTGCCTGCACTGTGTTGATCTGGGCATCATTGTAACTAGGAGGCAAGAGATTCTTCCACTGCTCACTGCTCTTTCTCAGTCTCAAAAAGTAAGGATATAGGCAGCTACGTGAAGAATTCCTCTAAATTTAAAGTGTCAACGTTGGGAAAGGCGTAGCTTCATCCTACCTATCGTTTTGGTAATTGTGAAAATAAAATTCTTTCACATAATGCAAAGACCTGATAATTTGATGGTTATTAAGGGCTCCTCAAGCTCAGCATTTGAAAAGAAAATCAGTGTTAGGGCTAGTAGTTTATCTGAGCAATAGGATAAATGTTCAGCATGTACAAGATGATTCCACCCCAGCACACACCCACTTAGCCAGAGTGGGATGAGGGTAGGCGAGAGGACCAAAATATGGTGTAATGTGAATGCCGACACAGGGAACTTTGCATTAACAGTAGAGAGGTAAGGGAAGGAGGAGCTAACTTTCACGAAGAGTCCTCTGTGAATATATGTCAGGCCCTGTGCTCAAAATGTACTACTTACTGAAATTTTCACAACAATCTTTCAAAGGAAGAGAATAAAGAGATCGTGATCCTTATAAGCGGTAAAGCTGGATTTGAACGTAGATTCATAAGACTAAGTTCTGGTGCTTTGTCTGTTGCTTCGGCTATGTATCATCTGACTCATGACTCTTCAACCAACAAGTAGATACAAGATGGAAAGTATGCTGAAATGCAAGCATCTTTCCTTTCTTCTCTTTTAGCTGCTCTGACGTAAACTGTTGACTGAGATTTGGAGAGCAGGTATAAATTTTGGTTATTCAGTCCCCTCCTGAGAATCAACTGAATATTATTTCAACTACAGAGAAGGAAATCTAAGTTTTTAGAAATATTATCTGTGGGGCATAAGGCACACCTGGATGTTGAACTTGGTAGTTGCCAAATTTGCCAAACGCTTTAGTGTCCTCTCATATGAAAAAAATTTTGGAGTTTTACTGTAAGAAAATTTTAGAAGTCTTGATCTACTCATTTCACATTGGCAAAGTTTTTTCTTGGGGGTGGGTTGTTTTGGAAGTTTTTACATGGAAATCCTCAAGAAGAGATGATGTGAGACTTAGAGGAAACTTTGAGTGGTGTAATATACACAAACAAGTCTGACCTTGATTATATATTGACTTCCACACTTCAGTTCTCTGAGTAAAAGTACAATATGCTTTACTGGGCCTTGGGACCAATTTCTCAATTTTATTTGTTAGTCTTATATTGTTTATTTTTCGTTATTTTATTTAAGAGTTTTTACATTGCCCACATGGTCTACTCCCACCAAAGCCCATGCTAACCAATCTCTTAAAAAGCTCCAAGGAAATGAGAAAGGTAAATCTGAGGGTTTGGAGCAGCACTACATTAAGGTAAACTGAGCCGCATATATAATTTTAACTTTCTATTTATCATAATTCTGAAAAGTAATTTCGTCCAAAATTAATGCCCGAACAGGTCATTAATGTTAAATATCATTAGTGAGATACTCAATGCTTCTTAATAAGCCTTCAAAATGTGCACTTGATGTACTTACAGTACATCCACTTCAATCAAGGCATGTTTCAAGGGCATAATGGCGGTGTGTGGCTAGGAGCACCCATGTTGGTCTAGGCTCTGAATTTTTACACTCAGGTGTTCATGCGATGTGATCTCTATCTTCCATCATCTATAGGCTTATCTGTGGAAGAAGTACGTCTTTTTTCTTTATACAGAGAACATGAGAGATCCCCATCAGAAATGTGTGGGTTCAGGACCTCAGGGAGGGCTTCTGCATGTATTTCTCTAAACGGAACTGCTTTCCCCTTTATTTGGAAAAGTAAATCTTTATCTTCTCTGCCATTCAGTTTAATACCTACGTACAGGGCAATGGAGTCCTCTCTTCCTCCTACACATAAATATATATACACGTATTATATATGACTATATGTTCCTTCCTACGCTCATGTGAAATTGGCACACATCCCAGAAAATGACATTACTAAAACTTCTGATTAATATTGTAAATAAGTGAAGTGGACATCAAATAAAAGCCCATCTAAAATAATTTTGAAGAAATAAGAATAGAACATAAAAGAATAGCAATAAAGACTTATATGATGATAACCAACTTGGGTAATATTTTATTATTTCTTGGCCCTCTGTAATACAGATACAGGAAGAATGACACCATTGTGCAGGCCTTCCAAAATGGAGTTAGCTTAGTGCTTCCTGTGTGTGACTCTATTTTGTTTTTAAATCATCACTCATTGCTTGTCTGTGGAGCCTCACTTCAATGGTTTTCTCTACGTTCATCTTGTATTTTCTTCTGCAATTGATGTGTGAGGTTTTTATTTTTCTTTTTTCATCCTCTGTGTTCTTTTTCTTCTTTCTGTTTCTGTTATGTGTTAGTTTCTGCATTTCTTCCTCTATTGACTATCTCTTTATTCCCTTTTTTTGGATAAACCTTTCTGGATACATACTCGTTCTATTTCCCTGTTTTTTTTTTTCTACTTCTGTTTATCATGCTTAAGTTTACCCTCTGTGCTCTGACCTGGATCTGGACCTCTGTCAGGCTTTTCTCAGCCCTATACTCTTCTGTTTTCTATTACACTCCCAAAGCTAACCCTCAGTCTCAGTCTGCTCTCTCTCTACTGCAATAATCCTTATTAATAGTATTAATAAGTATTGATAACTCACACCATATTAGATGGACAAGTAGAGAAGCAATAATTTTATGCCATTTGGCTAGACATAGATCAATGAGGTAAGTTTTTCTCTATGTTATCAATAATAATTTAGTGTTGCTTTGAATAAACTCTTGTAA
Organism: Ctenodactylus gundi; assembly: GCA_004027205.1. Taxonomy (NCBI): domain Eukaryota; kingdom Metazoa; phylum Chordata; class Mammalia; order Rodentia; family Ctenodactylidae; genus Ctenodactylus; species Ctenodactylus gundi. The sequence goes on along the minus strand of PVKB01000537.1, from coordinate 254,315 downwards.
TATGTTACCAGATAATCTGTATAGAAACCCCTACTGGAAGTATAAATTACATTTATAATGTTAAAAGAGGAATGTTTATATGAATCAATATCTTATTATCATAAGTCTTTAGCTGTTTGATAATAAGCTTAATCATAGATACAAATATCTGACCTGTTATTAAAGAAGTTATTGTTGATGGACCATAATAAGAGTTGACAATTTCTGGTGTTACGTAAAATATGCTCAAGGAGTTCAAAGGGGATTTGATTTTAATGAAATAATAGCCTTAATGTATAAAATGCTTAAGGATTAGAAAGAAGACACAAGGAAAGAGATAAACTAAGCAATGCAAGAAATGAATGAAAATTTTAGTAAAATAAGAAGAATGAAAGCTGAACCCCAGGATTTGAAAAATTCACTTGAATAAACTGAAAAACCAGCTTGAGCAGTTTGAGGATAGATGATAAGATCTTGAAGATGAAGTTGGTAAACTGCCTGAAATTGGTAAGCATAAAAAAAAGGAAAGAAAGAGACTGAACGTAACAGGTGATCAGTTACTTAACAAGAAACAGCTAAAGAATTATAAAAATGCAAGAGAATATGAAAGACACATTCAATGAAATTTTGGAAGAATATTTTCCAAACCTTTGTAAAGAAATGAACATTGAACTACTGCAGGCATATGGGACACCAGATAATCTTGACCATTTCAGAGCCTTCCATTAAAAAAAAAGAAACGTTCTAGAGACTCAACACAAAGAATCTTTATTTAAAGTTGTAAGAGAAAAACAGAAAGTAACCTACAAAGGCAACCACACTGGGATAACTGCAGACTTCTCAACACAACCCTAAAGGCCAGGAGTTCATGGAATGACATCATCTATGTGCTAAGAGTCTATAAATACCAGTGCAGACTGTTATATCCAGCAAATTGTCCTTCAAAATAGAGGGAGAGATTAAAATTTTTCATGGTAAAGAAAACCTGAAGAAATTCATGACCACTCGATCAACATTGCAGAAATACATGGAAGAATTTAGACAGAGATAGGAAAAACAATAACACCAAAGACCCGAGAGAAAAGGAAACAACAGAAAGAGGAGAATGAATTAGCAAGAGTGTAGATCAAACAGTTAGCACGGAAGCATCATAAAGATCACAGGATGCAGTGAATGTACCAATATGAAAGCACTGAATGTTAATGGTCACGCCTTGCCCATCGAAAGACACAAATTGGCTCATAAGATTAAATAACTAGAACCCCACCATTTGTTGCTTGCAAGAGACATGATTTACCCTTAAAGAAATACATAGACTGCAGATAAAGAGATGGAAATCAATACTCCATGCAACTAGATACAGGAACCATACAGGAGTAGTTCCACTATTTTCAGGCACAGCAAATTTCAAGCCAAAACAGATCAGGAGAGACAAAATTGGGCATCATATACTGGTTAAAAGAACAATCCAAGAGGAAGAAGTTACAGTTAGCAACATATATTCCTAACATTGGTGTATCCAGTTTTATAAAACAAAAATAAATGGACTTGAAAAGCCAAATAGACCCCAATTACAGTAGAGTATTTCAATACTTCACTATCACAGATAGACAGGTAAACTAGATAAACATAGAATATCAACAAAGAAATATCAGATTTAAACCACACTATTGGACCTCATGGGTATTTACAGTGTGCCATCCATTAGCAACAGGATTTACTTTCTTCTCACTGTCGCCTGGGATATATTTCAAAGTAGGCCATTTTATAGGCCAAGAAAGCATGTTTAAATAAGTACAAAGGAGTTGAAATAATTCCTTGCATACTCTTATATCATAGCAGAATAAATTTGGAAAATAATAGCCAGAGAAACTATAGAAATTATACAAATGCATGGAGATGAAATTACATGTTATTGAGCAAACATTGGGTCACAGAAGAAGTCAAGGAAGAAACGAAAAGCTTCCTAGAGTGAAATGACGATGGAAGCATATTGTACAGGAACCTGTGAGACACAATGAGAATAGTGCTAAGAGGGAAGTTTCTGCTGTGAGTGCACAGAGTAATCCCAAATAAATAATTTAATGATTCATCTCAATGTCCTAAAGAAACAAGAACAGTCTAAGTGAAAACGTAATAGAAGAAAAGAAATTATGGAAAGACATTATGGAGTTTCCCTAAAAAATGGAAAGTAAACATTCAGTTTGACTCAGTGATAACTCTTCTGGGTATCTTTCTAAGTGTTAAAAGCAACATATAGAGTTAGACTTTGGCTCAAAAACATGTAAAAGAAAGCAACATATCACAGAGATACATGTACATCTGTGTTTATAGCAGCACATCTAACAGTAGCTAAATTGTGGAAGATGCTGAAATATCCATCAAGACAGATGGATACAAAAAGTATGGTGAAAGTACACAATGGAGTACTACTGTGTCATAAAGACAGATTCGAGTCATTTGCTGTTGACGCAACTTGAGGCTATCATACTTAGTGAATTGAGTCAGACCAAGAAGATTAAATATAGATGGTTTCTCCAATATGTGAAACCCAGGATCCAAGTAAATAGCACAGTGAAATGGGTAAGATATTGGGAGTCAGAGGGATTAGGGGGAGCAAGGACGGTTTGCGTAGATGATGCAATATATATGTGCACAAAATGCTAAAGCTCAATGTAACTGTTATGTATAGCATACATACATATAATGGAAAAAATCATAATGGGGCCTTACTGTAATCTCATTTGTGGATCAAAGTCATCAGGCAATATCAGCTTTATATTGCTGAATGGGTTTGGGCATTAGAATTCCAGGAACACACATCTTAATGAGACAGAGAAATATCTGGTGCCAGTATAGTGAGTTGAGGTAACTCCAGACCACAGTTAGTCTGTGTAACCCTATCTGGACAAATGCAAGGTATCTTTAAGCCTTGTGAAATATTGCTAGTCTGCTGGCCTCCGTTTATACTTACATATAAAAGGGATTTAGAGATTGTACATGGGCCATTTTTTAGGGTGTATGAGCCCTGGGTTTCCTGAGAGGAGAGGAAAGGAGAGGTAATCACTGTGAGATATGCATTTTGGAAGCAGGTCTGCCATGGTGGAGCTGCAGGCTTGCCATGTGAAAAGTCGTGGTAGATACAAAGGAAAGCATGGCTGGGCATGGCGAGGAAGACTGTGTTTAGTAGGATTCGTACTTACAGGCTGGTAGAGAATATAAATATACTCTGTATTACAGTGACCCATTCAATTTGACTGTCCACTCTTAAAATACTGATGACATGGTAGTTTTGTTTCAGACAATGCTGGTGAAGGTGGGATTCTTCCCTGATTATTGAGGATTTGGGAATAAAACAAGTTAACCTAGGAAGTGAGCAGAAATTGGACTTAAATGAGATATTGGAGGGCTGAGGGTATAGCTCAGTGATTAGCACCCTTGCCTTAGAAGTTTGATTACCCAGCATCATGTAATAGCTCGGCATGGTGGCACACGCCTGTAATCCCAGCTCTTGGAAAGCTGAGGCAGGAGGATTGCCGTGAGTTTAAGGCCAGCCTGGGCTCCGTACCACCTCTGGCGTGCCTGAAGAGTTTAGTGAACTTGTGATGTGAAGCTCTTCCTCCTGATGACACTTGACCTTTAGTTCATTTTATTCTTTTTTCTAAGTCATGTTAGATTCCAGAATAATTAACTTTATTTTTTTCCAAATCTTGCATCCCTTGAGAATCATCCGGTGATTTTGATTTCCAGTCGAGGGAGCTACTTTTGGCAGCTCCTCACCAAAGGAGTGACAATTCTCAAGAGCTCGGAGTGCTGTACGGAAGCTCAGAAGATGATGAGAGCCTTTCCATACAGGGAACTCAGCCACAAACAGCTGGGATTCTTCTCTGTTGTTTCCTACTCCCAGGCAAGGGACTGTTACATAAAATCACACTAATCCACTTTTGCAGCATTTCTGTGGCTGATATAATGGATAAAGATTTAATAAACATCCTGAGAAAATTTTTGTCCTCTCACCGGCCAGGAATAATTCGTCGTACTTTTGTACTTTCTCATTTTGTCTCTGGTTCCCTCTAGGTATTGAGTAGATATCTACTGATATGCCTCTTAGTGAAATTTTTAAAAATGAATTTCATTCTTTGAACTTTTTGAACTTTTTTCATAATTTCAAGAAGCATAACTTGAGGTGATTTTTGGTAAGAGGTTTGTGTGCACTGAGTGTGGGTTTAAGTTGAAATTAACTTCATTTACTCAGAGTAGAAGAGTCTAGTACATTTAAATTGTTTGAGACATGCAAACTCCACTTTGGAAGTCAATTTAAGTCAGTGCCAAGTAGAGAAAAATGCAATCTGCGCACGCTTGCAGTTCCTGTTAGAAGGGATCAGAAGGTTGAAAGAGAATCCAGCTCAGTATGGGAAGTAAGACCTATTGGATTCTAACAAAGAATTTTTTTAAAAAATGCATCTTTTTATACATTGATTCTTATACAACTTAAAGGCAAAACAGTGTAAGTGAATATAGGAGAAACATATTTATTTAAGCTAATAACAATGAAGCCTAATGATAATAAAGCCTGTCATTCCCCCTGCTTCCCATTAAAAAGTTTTATATGAAAAGCTTCACACAGAAGTAGTATCTCACTCATTTGTAAACACTTTGTGTAGAGTGTGAACAGACAGAGAAAGACATAGAATTGTAGAACAGCTTCAGTGATATATCAACTTCACATATTCAACTAATGGTAGTTGTAGAGAAAAAGGTCGTGTAAGATGCGATATATAATATGTACACCTCTCCCGCTAATAAGAGTTTATTCCACTCTTTCTCACTCCTCACCTTAGATACAAAACCAGTAGTGGTGATTTGAAGGTTTTCATTCATTCACTAAAAGTGAATGGCCATTATCTGAGGACTATGCCCAGCACATTTGGGCCCTCCATGCAAATATTTCATTTAAATGACATTTTACATTTTTGCCAACACTCTTTATTTTAAAGGTAAAACACTAGAATCATAAACAAGAATCATAATAACACTGTGACGTATTGACTAGGAATATTCTCATTTAAGAAACAAAGCACAGTATTTGTAAATAAAATGTATTTAATTTTCTGCTTTTTCTATGGATTAACTATGATGATTATTTACTTATTAATATGCTAGGGTGTAACTAATAATAAAATATAGGTATGTTTCTTAACCCAAAAATCGGCGTGCTAGAATATGACTTCAGGAACACCCTTAACATTAGTACTTGGGTTACCTTGTGCTATTATACTTATCCATACAAGGTACTGGAGAATGTTGTTAGCATGAGCTAATGCTAACATGCAACATATTTACTGCTTATAACACTTGAAAAATAAAATATAGTGTGTGTATATTTAAAATTAGTTGGGAAAATGTAGTAGTATAGCAGGAATTGCCTTGGTTAGGAGCATGAACTTAGCATCCTTTCTCTCCAACTTACTGGTGATGTAACTTTGACCAACTTCCTTGACCTTTTGGAGACCTCTTTTCTTCATCAATTCAATGAAAATATCAGTGGTACCGGCTTTTTAAAGTTAAAGTGAGCAGGAAATAATACAGTGCATAAAAACTATCAGAGGAGAAGAAAATGCATGTGGTTTTCACTTGATACATTTCTTGCTCAAAATAAATTGCAGAATTCGTCTCTTCACAGTAAGAGGATATCCTTGATTTCTGATTGAGCCTTAAAGACCATAAGGGAAATGAAGCACAAAGAGAGAGAGAGAGAAAAAAAAACCTAGGAGCTATGAGATTCTAAAATTTTCAGTTAATTGTGATGATGCTTTCTTTCACTTTTGCAAATCATTGAATCTTTTAATGTGTAGTGACAATCCACTACACATATATCAAAATATATGCTAAAAATTCTACTAAATTTGTCAAGGAAATGTAGATTCTACTAATATTACTCATAATTTATCCATTACTACTTTTTCCCAGTGGTACTCTCCATAGGCATTGCCCAGAAACATTGATTTTTCAGTATAACATTTTTTCTTTCAAAGTATCTGAAAGAAAATCCTGAATCATGTTATTAAGATGTTTTGAAAGTCATATTCCTTTTCAAAACACATGGGGATAGCTATCAGGAAGGAAATAAATGACTTGCAACTTTCCAATAGTGGGAGTTTTGGAATTATCAGAAGTAACTAGAGTCCTTTTTTTTCCAACCTTACAAATTACCTCCATTAATTAATAAACTAATTAATGTCTCTTATCCAGGATGCTCAATATAGTCTAAAAAAAATGTCCTTTAGGATATGTGGAGCAAATTGAAGCTTGGAATAAGTGACATTTAAGGGACCTACAAATTCTGAGCTATTTGTATTTTCAAGAATTATTTTTGCTCTCATTTAATGACCAAAACCAATCGCTTATCTAGGGAACCAATTCGGATTAAAGGAAATTTCAAAAATACCCAACCAATCAATATCTAATTCATTTAAGCCCTGCTTCTTCCTGAGCCTGCTGGGGATGAGCCCAGCCTTGCCGCCGTCTCTCTTCTATTTAGGCACTTTGGGAAGGGAGCCGTCATTTTAGATCTATTTTCTCCCTGACGCTTGGAAGCTGTGTCTATATAGAAAGAGGTGACATAGGAGGCCTAGTGTATTAAAACCTTGTCTGAGAGAATCAATACAACTTTGGGAAAGCTCATTTATATTTAAAGGATAAAAGAGACAAAAATAAAAATGGACCTAACATATCGTATAGATAGTGAAAAGTGCAAGAAATCATTAAAAAGTGACTGCTAATTCTATGCATCCAGAGGTTTATTTAAGTTGGAAGAATGTTCCAGATCTTCATTGAAAAGTGTTGCCTTTCTCCTTACGTAAAGAAAAAATTGAAATTTCCTTCCCTCTTCCTTCTTTCTTTTTTTGCAGTACTGGAGCGCTGACCCAGGGCCTTTACACTCAGCTACGTTTGCACCCATTTTGTAGCTTTGATTTTGAGGCAGTGCCTCACTAAGTTGCTGTTTCATGCTTAGGCTGAGCCTCAGTGCCTAATTTAGTTGCCTACGCTGAGCTTGAGCCTGTGGTCCTCCTGCCTCAGCCTCCAAGACTGCTGAGAATTCAAGCCTGTGCTACCAAAACCAATTTAAAATTTATTTCCTGATATTGGTTGCAATCAGGGCTCAACCCCATGAAGTTGTCCTTCAGTGACCACTGGTGACACAGATTACAGAGTGTAACTAATGTTTGCTGTTTCACTGAAACAGTAGGGCTGATTAGCAGAGAAGGAAATGATCCTTGATTTCATTATCTTCATGGTCTCAATGCATCAGGTAAATTACTTCATTCCAACATCTTAAGTGCATAGATTGTGCTTTTATTACTGTTTAAGTTAGCAGTTTAAATACATATTTATTTTGTTTTGCTTTAGAGTAACTCATTGCCTCTGGGTACAAGGATGATATTAATAGTCTTTGAGGCAATGAAACCAATAAAGATGTCAAAATGTAAATTAACTTAGATGCAAAATTCCTTCATATTTCCACATGTTTAGTGACCTTCCAAAATCGAAATAAAGTTGACAACTTTCTATTGATGACAAACAGTTGTATACTACCTCTTTTCTCTTTCCTAAAGAAATCTTTCATTTCACTTTAAAAGTGCTATACTTGGCGCTTTTCAGTGTGGCAAAACAATCGCACAGTTTGAAGTTTACTCTCTGATCATGATACCAAAATAAAATTAAGTAGTTTATATTTTTATTGTACTTTCCACTATCAGGGATTTCTGGTCCATCACTTAGAAAAACTCAGTCTGCCACCTAAGCTGGGGAAGACTATTGGTTGAGAAAATTCAAAAGTAGGAGTTAGTTCTGTAACCTCAAGTTCATTGTCACTTTTAGTAGAGAGGGTTGTCAGGGAAAACTGAGATGAGGTGGTACTTATAGATCGGGTTTATTTCTAGTAACTATATAAAATGTATTGGAGAAAGCTGCAATTGTTTCATTTTTCAAATTCACGTGGTCTCCTCCTTAAATATGCCATCATCTCCCAAGTGGAAGATCACACCAGTCTGGAACCCTAGTCTTGTGACAGGAATAGCAGGGTGAATCATCCCGGAGCTGTCTGGCTTTCTAACCTACATGGCCATAGGAGTGGAGTTGTTAGTGCCGAAACAGGAGAAACAGCTTCAGGCAGGAAAGGGAGTGCCGTCAGCGGGGAGAACTGGTACACAGTGTCCTGACAGTGGACAGCAGGTACTGACAAGGAGCCTACTTCTGACAAGACTAGGAAGATCCAAGGAAGCATCAGGCTGGACAGATCGGTGAAGATGACTATATTTGGAGAAACAGGCAAAACTATATTTCCAGAGAAGCTTATAACAAGAACAGCTTGTAAGATGGGACTAAGATTTGGTGACTAGACTTGCATCTCTAACAAATAAGTTATGTTGGACCCAGTGGGCAACGTTGGACTCCAGTCCTTCCCAACGGGGTAATAATAGACTTAGCATTGAGGGCTTTATAGAGATTATTTTATTCTCCCAGAGCCACAAAATTGGTAACATTAAGATTTTTATTAAACAGATTAGGAAACAAAGCCACATAAATGTCAAATTAGTTGTCTTGAGTCACACAGCTAGTAAGTAAGAGCAAATATATCATCTAGGAAATCTGACTCCAAAGCTCAGAGAGATGAACATACTGATTTGGTGGGTGGGTTATGGAAACATTGACTATGAGACATTTGAATAAGTCAGAACCACGGCTGTGATAAGAAGTGCACAAGCTTCCTCGTAAGAGTCAAAGCACAGCATCAAGCTAGGACCAGCAAGGGAGCAGCTGGGGTTGTGTTTTTAGCAAAAGCTTGCTAGCATCTTTCTTTCCCACTAACCAAACAGATCCTACTGCAAAGTACACAGGTACTCAGAGGGGAATCCATCGCCATAACTGGGAGTGAAGGAGAATTTAAAAACGAATGCAATGGTGAAAAGAAGCAAACCCTGGCTGCAGTGGGCATGTAATACATGTCTGTGTATAAGCAGGAGAAACTGTTTTTTTCTCAAAAACTGTTGTAGTAAAAGAAAATGTATTGTTTTGAATGTATTGAAGAATAATCATCCTGCTTGTTATCAAACGGAAGAAGTTGCTGCCAACCATTGTTCAGGAATGGGATGGAGCATTGACCTTTATTTCATGTTGTTTTGCAATGTTTTTGATCATATGCATATTTCACCTTTGAAAACCACATTAGACAGAAAGATTCAGTTTTGTTTGTAATTCAGACTGACTCCTGTGTTTCTGCAACTGCCCTACACCATACCATATGAAAATTTGTAGGCTCATACCTCACAGAGGCCTCATCATCTGTCCGAGACCTATTTTTGTGTTCTGGAGTAATAATCTAGCCAAGGCAATATGATTACAGCATAATTCTTAAAATTATCTGTAAAGCAAGAGTTTCTACAGAAGGAATTTATGGGAGGACATTTGATAGCTGAAATTCAAGAAGAGATGTCCTATCTTTGAGAACTGTATATCAGGCTAGTTTGTAGCTATGACCCATTATTTGAAACACTGCCTATATTTATTTAAGGCACTTTTTCCATTATCTCTGATTCCAGTTTCTCCCCTGCAGTCCACTGCAGAGTGCTTCTTAAGGAAGTTAACTGAATATCTTTCAATCTTAGAGCATCAGGATTCCCTTAGCCAATTCTGAACTGAATTTTCCTGTTGAGTGAATCTGGCACATTCTAGATCTAGTGAGAATCACCTGTCTATATTACACTGAAGTAACACGGGCGGAATATTGTACATTAAATAAATGTCAGTATTGAAGAAAGTTTGTAAAATATTTGAACACAATTGCAGCCCATAACCAATTCTCAGTGGTTGTTTTTATAGACCATGAAATCATAGCTAAAGTCAACTTTGGTTCTGCCGTAATGGAGAGGAACAGTGGCACAAATAACCCTAAACCATAGATAATTCAAATGCATTTATACTTGGCTTTTTGAATGGTTTCTATGATAATTTTCACAGCACATTGCTTTTCTAATTATGTTTTGTTTTGGATAATGTTGAAATTAACTTGTATTTAGTGATCTGATTGGAAAGAGAGGATCCAGGATTGTATTAGAAAACCAAGCTATGGATGATTCTCAGTACATTACACAAGGAAAAGCCAAGCGGTTAAAAGGCTTAAAAATGGGAAAGATCTGACAAGTGGGACAATAGCTGAGGGCTCTCACTTGGGTGAAATTAGTATATTTCTCCTTTTTCCTCCTGTAATCCCTCCATTCTCTACTTCTAAATTTGTCCATTTCCTTCTTTCCTTCTTCCTTCTTGGTGTTGTAGAGAATAGCTCAACAGAAGGAGGAGAAGGATGAGGGGAAGGAGAAAGGGCAGATGAAAGAGGAGCAGCCCAAGTACATGAGCTCCAGGTCCTTGATTGATGAGTAGTACTTGGCGCTGTGGCCCAGGATGGCATGGTCAGAAGGAATACGAGCAATCAAGGGTTATAATATTAATACCAACTAGGGGATGAATCAGGGCAGTGGGTCAAAGCCCAGCAACAAGGAGAGAGTCCTTGATCAAAACTTTTCATGGTTCCCAGTGGGGTGGTTCTTCAACAGCTTATCATGCAATCAAGCACCTGGAATTCCATAAAAACCTCAAGATAGGGTGAGGAAAGGACAAGTATACCCAAACAGTGGCATATAGTGGTGGCATGAAGAGGGTATCACTTTTAAGGCAAAATTTCACCCAAGCCAAGAAGCTGACAGTCAGCTGTTGAGCAAATCAGTATATTCAGCAGAACTATGCAGAGCCAAAGAGAAAAATGCTGAAAAAATGTAGCCAATTCTGTGATTGAAGACAATACCAATAGTACTAAAAGGCTAGTTTTTGGGTACCTGTCATAATGGTTAAAGAAAGCTTCAAGCTATCCCAGAAAACTTGGCTAGAATGGAATTTTTGGAGGAGTAGGGAGCAGTATCTAATCTCTTGAGGCTCAGCTTTAGATCTCCCCAAGTGTTTTGAACAAGGTGGACCTAATTCCTGGGTTTTTCACATTTTCTCTTAAAATACTAGCCAGAGGAGAAGCAGATCTGTCCATTTCATCAGTTTCTTCCAGTTTAAATAAGATAAGGAATTTCAAAATTTTCCACAAGTATTAAGGGAGAAACAGAAGAACTTCCTAAACAAATCAGGATGAATAAAAATAGATAATGGTTGTCAAATATTAGATTCTTTAATTTTTCACATATTATAGGTCAACATTGATTAGTGATCACCAGCTATTGGTAGTGTTGTCTTGAGAAGGGCGTAGCCACCAGAATGTCATTATTGATTTGGCAAATGTGTACCATGGCCAAAAAGTCACTGTTAAATTGGCTTCATATTTGTCACCCCTGGAAAGTAGGTACTCGCTTCATTCCCAATTAGCCAATATAAAATAAGTATAATTTTATTTTTGTATGATTTATTATGTAATTATATTAAACTAATTCATATATTTACAATGTGATGACCCATGAGAAGAGAGGCCCTGACTGTTCAGTCCACAGGGTAAGTGCACCTGATGTGTGGTCTGACTTCCTGTCATTAGCTAATGAATCCTGTCTCTGAGCTTGCAGATATGTTACTTAAGACCATCAGAAGACATCAGAAATGATTTCTTGGGTTTTCTTAACCAGAAAAAAAAGTAGCATTCTATTGGACATCAAAACAGCACTGCTGTTAATAGAGAGGGAGAAGCCTGTTCTGCAGCCAGCTAATTGTGGTCATGGTCCCTGTGGTGATTTCTATCTGAAGTGTCCCCCAAAAGCCTCATGTTTCTATGGATACCATGTAGGGTTGGAAGGTGGGGCCTGGCTGGAAGGGGCGGTTGCTTGGGGTTGACAAGGAAGGGGCGTGTACTGGTTCTACCTTTCCAGTCTCTTTCTTTCTGTAACCTGAGGACATCTCGCCTCACCAAATATTGCTGTTGCCCTTCTGTACTGTGAATGGATCTAGACAGAAAGAAGGGGAATCCATTTTACAAGGCATATTGTTGCTTACTTGCTCCTAATGTATGTCCAAGTGCACCTGTGGATCCATGTTTACATTCTTTCTCTTTCTTCTTTGCTTCACTCTCTCACAAGGAGGAAAACCTAAGTTTATCTTTTGTTTTCCCTTAAGTTTCTCATTTCCAATAAACCGATATGAAAATGACTATACCTTTTGTGTGTTAGGGTGTTTTTCTTAATTATTCCAGTTTTTAAAAAGCGCAAGTGTGTGTGTGTGTGTGTGTGTGTGTGTTCTCAGTGGGGAAAGGATGAGAAGCATATTTGACAAGAAACCAACAGACAAAATAGCTTTGTGTTATTTCACTGTAAAATTGTGGAACAGAGTCATGAGCAGGTGAATTGGGATTATCTGTCCCTGAGTTGTGATTCACCGGTTTGCTTATCCTAATGAATGAAGCATTCATTAATTCACAGGTAAAGCAGAAATGTAGTCATTTCCTCCTGGGGCTAACAGTAGTATTCTATGAATGATGCTAAGCATGCCTCTCAACCTTTTACGGTTTTTGTACCCTGCTCTCACTCTTGGTGAAAAAAGTAATTTAACTCCTGTAAATGTTCTGATAATGCAGACTTCTCAGCCAAACTTACAAGTCAAACTTTACAGATGCATTTAACAACGGTTTTGATATGATGGAGTGGGCAAAAGGAAGCTTGTTGCCTTTCCAAGTGACCATCACTTCTATGGTTTCTGAATCTTCATTATCATGACCCTGTTTCCTCATGCCCCTCACTACCTTCTGTTTACGTGGGCTAAGTGAGTGATGGCATGTTAATAATATAGATTAACTTATTCATAGGTGGGGCTTTTGAAAGGTGTTTGGATCATGAAGTACTATACTCATTTCCTGAGAGCTTCCACATGTAAATGTGCTGTTAGGAGATATGGCTCATTTGGAAGTGAGTCACTAGTTGACCTAGAAGGGTAGATTCTTGTCCCTAACTCCTTCCTTCTCTGTATGTTTCCTGGATGCTGTGAGATGAATAGTTTCCTCCACTATACCCTTCCACCATAGTTTGAGTCACTCAACAGTAGGCTTAGCCTACTAAAACCATGAACCAAAATAATCGTGGCCTTTTCACAGTCGCAGTTGAGTATTTTGTCTCAGAAGTGGAAAAGTAACTAATACAAGTCTACTGTAAATATATGACCCCAAACCTGGATATCTTGTTCATGCACTGTTAATAATTCTCTGATTTATCAACATTTCTTCCCTGTTTTTGAAACCTGGCTCTCCTTCAGGTACACTATGTGCCTATGGCCAATTCCTCTTTTCTCCAGGAGGGGTGACTAGTCTGGCAGCTTGCAGCATTTTCACTAGAGCTTTTAGATGCGTTTAATACTCTTACCCATGCCAAAATATTATATTCTTCTTTGAGGGCTTCTGTCTTGGCATTAACACTGTTAATTGACCTTGTAATTCACACCTGTGATCCTGAAAACATTCTCCATTGATGACCACAAGTGAATTAGGCAACAGACTCAAGGCTTTCTTTGAGCCTGTTATGCTGCTGTATGATACTTTGATTTGCTTAGAATAACTCCTCAGAGAGCCCAGATTGATGGTTCTTTGACCGTGGCTCTTCCAGGGACCTTTTTTTCCTGCAAATTGACAGTAATCAACTTCCTCTGCTTGTCAGAAATGGAGTTGTGTTAATTGTTCTTTCTCAACAAGTACCTCTCATATTTCCACTTTTTTCTCTGGTCTGTCTGCTCTTTGACCTACTCTGAACTTATAATATTGAGCCTTTTATTCGCTCCCTCTTTTCAAGCCTTTTCAGTCATCATTTTCAGGACTACAGTTTTGATCTCTTGACTTTCTATTTCACCAGATCCCTGACTCCTTGACCTTTAAATGCATCCTCTTTACAAACCCTCAGCCTTGCAACAATTCTGAGTGACCTTTGCTATCCTGTATCTGACAGAACAGCTGGTGAAAGAAAGGAATGACAGCAATGGGATAACTCATTCATCCTGACTGCATTTCCCTTACAAAACCATCACCATGTGACTGGTCAAGCCCTAAGAGTTCATGCAGACTGTATACCCCAGTCTTCTGCCTCAGAGCCAGTGATATCAGCACTGAAAAATGCCTGAGTCTCATGATGAGAGTATAAACTGAATTGTAATTAATCTGTCTTTATACATGCACACTTATGATATAAAAGTTTACTGGAGTGAGCAAAAGTAATCATATGTACAAGTTTCTAGGAAGAAGTTTAATCAGCTTTTATTTTTTTTTCCATTTTAATTGAGTTTCAAGTTACTTTCTTTCCACTCTGTACACTAATACCTACCTTAGCTTTATAAACATACACCTAAGAGAATCATGTCCACCTGGAATGTGTCTGACTTTTTTCTCCCAATGTCACATATTTAAAAATATTTATTCAGATCCATCTATATTCACAGACACACACACAGACACACACACAGACACACACACAGACACACACACACACACACACACACCCAAGGATTTAAGTCCATTTGATTCTTTTCAAAGAGGAAATCATAATGCATACATTTTCTTGCTTTTGTCATTTGATGTTAACTGGCAGAAATCACCCCAAACCAAAAGATATATTCCTATGTAATTTTTACACCAAATCACTTTGATACTTTACATAAACTTACATTTTTGATTATCTACTGTGTGTCACACTAAAACCTGGGTTTTATAAAAATTTAAGAATTGAAAAGATAATAAAGAGATTCATAGTTCAGCCTTTCTATAAAATAGATGAGAAATTAAAGGCCTAGTAATTATTCATGACTTCATTAAGATCAGGCAGTTGGTTGGTGCCAGGCCTGAAATTAGAACCTAGATTTTAGAACCCCCCCAAGTCTGGTGCTCTTCCAATCATATTGAAATTAGTCTTATAAATTTGCATGGCAGATTAGCTTGACAAATACTTAAAATGTAGTGTGGAAATATGCTACAAGGTAACATAAAATTTCAGGCCCAAAGGAGGAGAGAGAGCAAGAATATAAGAATGTTCCTGGGAATGACTTGTTGGCTGCATAGCTAGATTAAACTGTTTTATTTCCCACTATTTTTATTAATATACACATGTAACACATAGTGTTTACAATGAATTTGAGTATTTTGTGCACATATGTATCATATCAACTTTACAGTCCTTCCCATTTTTGACTTTCCCACCCCTTCCTATCCCTTCCCTCAACTCCAGCTATCACTTCATGTGGTTCTATAGAATGTCTGTGTTCTGGGTTTTCCGAGTCGGAGAAACTATACGGTACCTAACATATTAATCTTCCACACCTAATTCATTTCACTGCATGCTTGTAGTTATTTTCTAATGTGCACTGGTGGGTAAGGCCACGTTTAAGAATATCAACAAAGATATAGCAAAGTTTGGAAAAAAATCTTTTGGTAAATATCCCAATAAAGGGATTGGTTGGATTCAGAGAAGAGGCATGAAGATTTAACTACTGCAAACCCATTCGAGGAATAGGAAGCTGAGTTAGAGTGGTGACTTAAGTGAAATGATTTAGGTGTGGAAGATAATATGTTAAATTGTTTTTATTGAACCAGATTTATCAACCAGTGGAGACTCATTAAAACTCCAGCATTTAAAGGGGCATCAATAAAAGAAAATTCTTTGCATTTAAGAACTTTGTAAGAGATCTCATGAATGAGATTCACTCCTCATCAGAACAGAGAACTTGTTATAGAGAAAAACTATGTGTGGGTTATGACTGAAGATGTTCCCTAGGTTCCAAACATATCCAGAAAGACCTAGTTTACAACGTGTGGTTTTACAGATCTGAAAAACTTTGCACTGAGAGCTAGGAAATTTTATGTAAAATACTGAAACTTGTGGCAAAATATGAGGCTTCCTAGTCACAGAAAAATAAGCATCAGATGGGGTTATAGATCACATTTTAATGTTTTTTAATGGCTCTGTTAAGATTTAATCTAATCTGATGGATTTGTATACATTTGGTGTTTGTTCATTGGCTCCATAACATCCTGAATGCCTGTCTATTCAATCAGTCATGAAATAATTTGGGAGCATCTCTGCCAGCCTGGAATAGAGGGAGAGCGTGGCTGCCCAGGCCTTCACATCCCAGGCAGAATTGTACTACTGAATCTCTCCGTGTATTGGTCCCTCCATATAATTCACTGTGGACTGTATGACCTTCACTGACAGAATAGCAAGGAATGAAACAAATGTTCCTTCAAGCCTGCTAATTCTTTAGTTATTATGAAGCTGATTGGATCTTTTATATGCATTCCAAAGACTCCAAAGAGAGGCCTTGAAGGTATCATTCCACCAGAAAAATGTGTGTGACACAGCCCCGAGACCCCACTGCAAGGCACACCTCCGCTCAGTCCATATGTGATGAGCTTTTGTATTGAGGGCACCTGACAGCTCTATAAGAAATTGCTGTTACTCAGTGCTGATTCCTTGCAGCAGTTCAGAAATACAAGTAGGTTCTGAGCCTTTATTGTGCATATCACTTTTTTCTTTTAGAGCTCTGTTTTCATGCAAATAAATTATAATAGCTTGGCTTTATTTGTTACCTACTAATTGTCAAGCTCTCTGTTCTGTACTTCACACACATTTTTTCATACAACATTAGAGCTCATATAGCATTATCCTTCTCATAAAGGAGGCTCAGAGGACTGAGATGATTTGCACACGATGCCAGCTACAAGAGGCCGAGCAAGGAGAAAGCCTGGGGTAGAGAACTGGTGTAGAGGACTGGAGATGGGGCCGGTGGAAACACTGACAAAAGTTCGGCCTGGAATTCTCTTCTGACTTAAATAAGAGCCAGGTTTTCTCAAGGTGAAATTTAAATATATATATAAGATATGCTCAATGTTGGTGCTCATGTACTTCCTAGAACTGGGTCCTCCTGAACTCCATTCCCAGCAAGGACTGTGAGCAGCAGGGAGAAGGGGGAGCAGATTGACTTTTCAGGGTATGTGACAGTTTCTAAAGAGAAAACAAGAAAGAAAGTAAACCTTCAATTTCCAGGCTGACAGAAAATATCTCTAGGGTAATTATGGCTGAACCAGTGCTTGTTTCTCTGGGTAATTGGATAACCTAGCTTTCAGTAAGTTTCAGGATTTCTCCCTGTGCTATTTGAGGAAGCCTCTGTGTCTCCCCCTTAGCCATTTTAAGTACCAGTGAAAAGTGCGAAGAAAGGTGGCCCACGTTGACACTCTAGGTTAAATAAAGAGTTTCTGTTGAGACTGCATGTCATAAATGTAATCATTCCCATTTAAACATCCTATAGGTTTAGGATCATTTTCACAATAGTCCTTTGCAGTAATATGTTGGTATGATTTATTCAATATGAGGAAACAAAAAAGTTTGAGAGACCCTTGGGAGCTTACTCAGTAGTTGGTACAGCTAGGAATTAAACTGTTGTCAAACGACACATTATATATGTTTCATGTGATTTTTCATGTATTATGTAAGTATGCAAATTTTGAAGAAATCAGCATTTGGTGTTCCCAATGTCAGCCAATCTATGGCTAACTACTATAGGTAACTAGAAATTGGTCAGTGATTAGGAGTTCAGAGTTGAGCTTATAGGTGATGCAGTCACCAAGTTATTTGGTTATTTAGTTAATGTTAACATTGCATAGACAATACCTGAATTACTGAAATACTGAATATTAAGTGCCTTTGTTTCTACTTGAAATCAGTGTGAATCTCCTGCTACTTTTTTGTGGGTCCCTTAGCTACTTTTGAAATTATCTAAACATCTTGATTGGCTAACTTCATACATTAACCATGTCTTTGACATCAAACAGTTGACAAAGAGACTTGAAGGCATTCAATACTCTTCCTCTCTTCTCACGTTAAGTGTAGGTGACCTTTGGAGCTGAATTCATTACCAAACAAATTTTAGGAAGATATATAAAATATTAATAAATTCTCCACTCTATCCAACTGAAAGCCCTTTGTTTTTCTAATTTTAATTTTATTAACAGTTATTATTTCTTCTCAGCTCTTTTCACTTTGTACATTATTACGGTCAGTGGATGAAGGTCTGTGGGGTGTGTGTGTGTGTGTGTGTGTGTGTGTGTGTGTATGGGTGTTACTTAGGGCTCTTAGCTCTCTAAGATAGGCAGATGTTCAAATGATCAGAAACTGATAACTGTTTCCAGTGAGTACAGTGCTAGGTATTCCTGTGGACCTTCGGGAGAATTTTGTATGTTTTACAAGAATAAAACTGCAAAATGTATCAATGAAAACTTACAAACAAAACCTAGAAAATTATAAACATTTTTTCTCTTGGTTCTCCAAAATTCTTATATTTGGATGCTAAAATATACAGTACTAATCATTGTCCTTCATACAGTTTGAACTAATCTTATGTATTTTTTCCTGTACTGGGGGATTGAATGTGGAACATTTGCTCTGACCTAATCCTCAACTCCTCTTTATTGTTTATTTGGGACAAGGTCTCACTGAGTTGCTGAATTGCCTGGACTGGGCTGGAATTTGCAGTCCTCATGTTTCAGCTTCTCAATGGCTGGGGTTGCAGGCCTGTGCCACAGGCCATGTTCGCATTAATCTTCATTGCAGTAATTCAGCAGAAGTTCTTTTGTCTTTTGTCTTTGTTATGAAGTTAGTTTGTTACGTAAATGGGTAGTGTAATTTGCTTACTTCATTCAGTGAGCCAGCTCACATGGTAGAAGTAGTTTTATACAAAGAATTGATACTTTAATTATATGGGAGTTAGTGTACTTTCCATCTTTAATCATATAAATTTCAAGTGCAGCAGGTTTGTATTGAAATTCTTAGTTTCTGGGATAATTCCTCCCGTTGGCTTTCTCCCTTTCTCAGATGTGGCGTAATTCCCCTGATCTTGCAACCTCAAATTCTCTCTTGGAGACTCCTGACATGTTATCCATTCCCATTCTGTCACAACATCCCCAAATTTCGCCTTCCTGTAGTGCTTTCAGTTATCTTTTTACCTTCACTTCTAGAGGCTCCCTTTTAAATCTCTACTGATCCTTTGGATATACTTTTCATCTCTCTACCTACATTTTTCTTCCTCTAATCTATCTTGTGCATTGACATTGTTTCATCACCTGGTATCTGCAAAATTAAGGCTTCTTATCGCCAGAGACATTGAACCTGTACCAGCTAGTGGCCCTGGAAGGACCGGGCTGCTGGAGGCAGAAGAGCTGGGAGCTGGGGATGAGCCGCCGCAAAGCTCCACATCCCGTCAACAGCTCCTGTTAGATTCTAATGTTGATGCTTGTCTGACTGGAAGTGGAGCCTTGCTTCCCACTCCTCTGCTGATGCTGCTGGTTATTTGAAAGTTTTTCTCTCGCAGTGTACAGCATAACAAGTTCCCCCCTTCTCCTTGGGAGAATGGTCTTCAACTGAACTGGTTTCTAGGATCAAGAAAGTTGGGGACTAGTGCTATCATATGTGCATAAGCAAACAGAGTTTAGCTGAAATTTTAAGCTATTCAGTTTTTAAAAGAATGGTGAACCATTTAAATATTGATAATGGCAATCAAATAATAACAAAAATTATATTTTATAATAATATAGTCATTTATTAAAAAATGCTTTTATCCTTCCATCAGATATCTATGTCCATGTTTTAGAGATTTGAAAAAACAGATACCATGTAGCATTCATTTCATTATTTCTTATTTCTACTAAATTTGGTAAAACTAACTCATAAGTTATTGAGAAGGGAGCCTGTGCAGTGACTGATGGTCTGCCACCTAGTTCAGATTTGTCTAATCACACAATATCCAGAAGTTTTTGAGGGAGTTTTCAGTGATAGACATCCATTACCCCATCAGAAACTTGCTAGATTGAGGGTGTGCACTTCTCAGATACAGCTGATGTGTTGACTGTATTAATACAGAAGATAACAACTAGCAGATGAATTCCTAATCTACACTTGATTAGATTTGCCAGTAGTACTTATTTCTTCATATGTTAAAGTAGCTAATAACCGCTGGTTACTTTCCTCAGTGAGTTCAGAATATCTTCAAATAGTACCAAAAAGCCTGTTGTAAATTAGCATACTTCTTCAACATTTAGACCTCTTAAGAATGTTTTCTCTTTGCTCCAAGTTTGAACAATTATGATTTGTTTTTGTTAAGTAGTGAATTTAAGCACCTCTAGGTGCTGAATATCCTACCAAGACAGGTCTTTGACTATAAAGTGAGTGCATTTTCCAGACTTTTCTTTTGTATACACTTTGTATCCATTATCTCAAAAACTCATGTGAAGGTTTTATCAGCTGAGGCATTTGAGTATGAAACAAACATCAGTAAGAAAAACCTCAGTATCTTCTGTTCCATGTCCATTTTCTTGCATAGCGTGCTGAATGTTCTTCACTATAATCTGGTCATTGTCACAGTTTAAGTTACGTCCTTCAAAACTCGGACTCAGTTCAGGAGGCATACTTGTCCTGTCAGCTATGAATAAAGCACTAGTGGATTCCCCTGGGGTGGAAGTGCCGGCACTCATGTACTGGTATCTTACTGTACCATGCGCGTTGGTGCTGTTCAGTCAGTATTGGTTTCAGTGCTTACTTGTTTTTATCCTGTATCAAAGCTTACAGAATTCATAATACTAGACATTTCTGACATTAGGTTTTAGCAGTGAAAAATAGTTGTTGATAATCTCTTTTCCATACATATAATCTTTCTGTTGTGCAGTTGTTTGATGTTTATCTGATTCTGAAGAAAAATATCAGTGAAAGCCCAGAAAGTGTCCAATGTTCTTTCACATTGTATTCCTCTGATATGTGACTTCTAACAGTATTATTACATACGTGCTTTTGTAATGAGCTTAGTCTACTTTTCTCTGTAATTATGCTAATTTCCAAAGATTTTTTTATGACTGACATCTCTTTAGTTTTGCTTCAACTTTTCTCATTAATGGAAAAAAAATCAATAATATTTTTATAAAAGATTTTGTTTTTCATTGGTTTTGGAAAAATTCAGTAGATTTACTTGAATTCCACTTTGAAAATAAATTCTCAAGTTTAACGTAAACATATATTACAATATATTACATATATTGAAATATTAATAGTAAAGTGTTGGTACCTTTATGCCACTGTTTTATTTAATTTGTTTATTTATTTACAAAAGGCAGCATAATAAGGCCAGGGATGCATGAATGACAGCTGGTGTGAATAAATTCAACCTTGAGATTAGCCCTAATACTTATTTTTGTGCTTTTTTTCTTTTACACTACTACTAAAAATTATTTTACACATGCACATTCACAATCATTCACTATATATTTTCTCTCTCTCTCTCTCTCTTTCTTTCTTTCTTTCTTTCTTTCTTTCTTTCTTTCTTTCTTTCTTTCGAGATAGGGTCTTGCCCTGTAGTCTAGGCTGGTCCTGAACTCACTATGGAGAACAGGCTGGCCTTGGGCTTACAGCAATCTTTCTGCCTCAGCGTCCCAAGTACTGGGATTACAGGTGTGCACTGCCACGCCTGGCTTTACGTGGTACTATGTCAAATGTATATGACTTAAACCACTTTTCATTTTTTATTACTTTTGTATATCCAATGGATTAATTGTACATCATTAATTAACTGTATGTGAGCAGAGACTATTAAGCAAACTGAATGAAAATTAATGAGGTGATGCAGACAGCAGTCTGTTCTTTAGATATTACCTGAGACAACCAATCAATATAGTCCATGTAGGTAACATGTTTAATATGTGCATTCTGTTTAAGTGATACATTTTTGTGCAAATCATTATCCTCATTTTTCAGGGTTTTGGTGCTGTACCATTGGCAGTAGCTAGTTTTCTGCAACATTCAATGATGTTTGTTAGCTTATGTGATAAAGTCATAGCTCACCAACCCTAGCTTGATATCCAAAGTCTTCCAAAATGGGTCCATCTTACCTGCTCTGAATTTAATACAGATCCACCTGTGCAGCATCCTCAGGATATCTGTCAAAAGCTGGCAGGATTGTAGTGATTGGTCAAAATCTCCCCTTTCTTTTCTTTGCCTGTCCATCAGGCTTCAGAACTAGTTTGTATACCTTGATCAGGACTTTGTGCTTCACTCATTCTGTCCCGATTAGCCCAGGCTCTTGGTTGTGACCAGAAGCAAAGCATCAGAGGCAAATTTAGACAGTACTGTCTTAACCATGCCTCCGTTGTGTCTTTTTTGAATCATTCTCTTATTCCCCGAATGTGTTGTTTGCTTTTTGTTCTCAGCTTGTGTTTACATTTTTCTATTTGTCAGAATATTTTTGTTGTCTTATCTCTCCAAATACTTTTACTCTCACTTCCTGTATAAAATCTTACCTTGAACTTTGGGATAAACAGCCTTCTTCTCTGTAATCCTTGTTGAAATTAAACTTGTTGCCACTATATAACCAGTGGGTTTCTTTAAGAGAATTTACATATTTATGAAAACTATACTGAAATTATGTAGTTTTTGAATCTCATGATTATTTGTTGCACTATACTAGTTTATAAATATCTTGAAGACAAAAGGATCATATGCACTATGCTTGTGCCAGGGGTTTGACACAGCATGAGCAGTGAACAAATATTGTATTTGAGTAAAACTTCTAAAATGCTCTCACTTTCTTATGAAACACATGCAAGAATTTCATATGTGTATATTAATGAACCTCTTTAATAAAACATTCTACTGAACATTTTTCATTGTCTCTTTATGGCTTCTTCCTTGTTTGGTTTGAATTAGTATTGATTGATCAAGCAATTGAATGATAGATTGATTGAGACAAGGCAGAATCTCATTCTGTAGTTCAAGCCAATCCTGAACTCAGTAGTAGACCAGGCCGGCCTCGAGTCATGGCACTCCTGCTGCCTTAGCCTTAAAAGTGCTGGAATTACAGCCACGCACTGCCATGCCCACCTTATGTGGCACTCGGAAGTCAAATCCAGTACTTGCTAGACAATTGTTTTAACCACTCAGCTACACTTCCAATTCCTGAATCAGTACATTTAACTTATTTAACAAATACTAGAGTGTCATCTATGTCAGGTACTTTTCCAAGTACTTTACCAATTCTCTATTACTTAACTTTAAAGACATCCCTCTGAAGTAAGCAATGTTGTTATTCCTATTTTATAACTGAGAAAATTATTTACTGAGAGGTGGCTCCGCCAAGTATGAAGAGACCGGCAGTGGCAGAGTCAGGATTTGAACAGACATTGTTAACTGCTCTGGTAGAGGCATTTGGAAATAGGCTTCTGTGAGAAGGGAGCTGTATTCCTGCTTATCTTCATGGTGTCCCTGTAGTCTGCGTCATAAATCACAAAGAGAAAAATAGTCATTTGCAATTTAATGAAAAGAAATCAAGGTACATTTTAAGTAGGAATTACAAAAGAACTTGGTGGTGGACATGGAATGGGATGGGAATTCAAAGCCTAGGAAATAACTTGATCCAGTCGCAGGAGACTTCCCTTCTAATGCCTGTGTTGCCAAGGATCATTACCCTGTAAATATGTTGTGGTGCCCAGTATTCTACATAAAAATATAAAATTTCTTGAATTATCAGCCTAAAACAGGGTGCATGTTACAGACTCCCTGCTGGCCTTTCAAACCATTGCTCCATTGAAGCCATCTTCGCTAGGATCAGTTCTCACGGGACAGATTTAATTTGATGCCTTTAATCTGTATATATGTTGGATTGACCTTTCCTGGAAAATGACTTAAGTGCTTCTTCTGCCTCTGTTACTAGTTAGTGTTGGGGGTTATTTACAACTTCTGCTGCCTCAGTCACCTCTCTCCTCAGTTATTTGCCTTTCATGAAGGTGCATGGTAACTCAGTGACCTCAGTGACCTCAGTGGGGTCATTCTGCTAGTCACATTGTCTCTAATGTGATTTTCTTCTCTTTTCCTTTTTGAAATATAGTCTTTGAATTTTTCAACACAGCCTTTTTATCTGTTTTTCAAAATATATTATTCCCTTTATGAATATAGATGACTCTTAATTGCTAGGGTTTCCTATTGACTGAAAGAAAATTGTAATTTGGTTTGGAAAATACTTTCATCCATATCTACTGGCTACATTTAGGCAAGCAAAGTAACATGTGAAATTCAATATATTTTGCACTATTAGAGCCATGTAAAAATCAAAGGTAGCTAATTCTTTTACTAATAGTCTTCCTTGTTCCTTCTAAAATTATCCTGAAGGTTTAGATTCAGAATAGGTAATTACTGACACTCAGTATTCTTTGGAAGTTGAAAACAAATGGATCTTCATGTTTCTTGATGATACTCTATAGATTTTGAATTATTATTAATAATAATAATGTATTGCTATTGTCTTTCTCTTTACTTAGAAATGTGTGTCCCCATAATTTACATGATTCTGTATGATAGAATATAGAAATGTTGAATAGTCATCTACAAACAGCATTTTGAAATTTTCTAGTAATAGGAATATAGCAGATTTCTACGTAAGTAACAATGGAAAATCACTGAAAGGTGATTGTTAAATATTTGTGTGTATGGAAATGTAATTCTTCTACCCATTAACTACTAAAATAAGCAGTAATATATGAAGTGGACAGCTCACCTCAGTATATGAGGTACTGAAATTTTTTAAGCATTCTAGAATGATACCTATTTTGGAACTGAGTCCTAAATCAAAAGATACGTCTTTGTGTAGAAATTTATAGATTGATCTATACTTCCCCAGTTTGTCTTGAAGACAAAATAAATAGACCTAATGTGCCTAACCAGTGATTCAGTATCATAGGGATTTAAATTTTTTTTCATTTACACTTTGAGGAGCTAATTGTTGGAATTAATTATTTTTTTCTTTTCTTCCATTGGTCTCCCTACATTGTATTTCTTACAAAAACCCATTTGGTAACAATTCTATCAGATTAGTGTTCTTCTCCAGCCCATTGAAATATTAAATGAAAACAGCGTGGTCACTGCTTTCATGGAACTTGTAACCCTATGAAGGATTTCTAATAACAATCAATTAATCTCATAATTAAATGTCATTTTAAATAAGAGCTCAACAAAAAAGAAAATGATATTAAAGTGTAGATAAAGGGATATTATCCAATTAACAGGTGCAGTTATGCAGAGCAACATGGTTGACATTTAAATAATATGCAGAGGTTCTCTAATCAAAGTGTAGGGATGGTACATGAGACAGGATGTTTTATAAATGTTGGAAAGTGTGTGTAAATATGTTCTCTGATAGACTAGAGCAGAGTTCTTAAGGATAAAAAGCTGTGTTCTCAGCTCAAGGGAATAGTAGGAGAAGGAAAGTATGTGCGTTGATGAAGTAAGTGGGACAGGATCATGTGGTACTTTACTTTTTCTTGCTAGGACTTGATCCATATCTTTTGGACTATGGAAACTCATTTAAGAGTCTTACACAAATGAATGCTGTACTCAGATTTTAAAAGATCTTTCCAACTACAGTAGAAGGAATCATTTGGAGAAAGACCATTTAAGGGTACTATAGCAAAGAGAATTTTATTTCATTTAGATTATATGATGGAATAAATGAACAAGAAATTCAAAATACAGTAGGAGTTAACAAAGCAGTGATGTGGACAAGAGTTAAAATCTTGAATAGAAAACATGAAGTACCAAAAGTGCATATTTCTATGCATTAAAATAGCTGAGAATCTCTATTGACCCTGTGAAGAAAGTTTGTTTGTGGGCGGTGGTGGAACTTGAGAGCAAGCTGAGGTCAAAATATAAAGATCCTTTGGTGCAATGTTACATGGAGGTGTGCCTGAACACTTTGAAAATGGCATCACCATCAATTGTAGTGTTGAGAGAAGTCACTTGGTAGGAGAAAGAGGAAGATGGAAGAAACGAAGGATGATGGGAGGAGTGTCTTGTGAGATGAGGCATGAGACAGAAAATAATGGGACTCTAAGCTGCAGTGGGAATGGAGAGAAAGGAAGACATAGACTCAGTAGATGTGAAGGAAGTGGAGTTGCCAGTCTTTGGTCACCACTACACACTGGTAGTAAGACAGTTCTCCCAGGCACAACAAGCAGGAAGTTGGTACGATCCTTTTGGTCAGGTAGGCAGTAAAGTAGGAGGAGCAAGAATTAGGGAAGAAAGTGCTGAGTTTAAATTTGTTTAATTTCCTAGCACATGCCTATAATGCCAGCACTCAGGATGCGGAGACAGGAGGATTGCTGTGAGTTCAAGGCCAGCGTGGGCTACATTGTAAATTGAGGACCAGCCTGACCTGCAGAGTGAGACCCTGTCTCAAAAAAAAAAAAAATTCTTTTTTAGTATCTGCATTTTTTTTTGTTTTTTTTGTTTGTTTTTCCTCTGTTTCTCCACCTGAAAGACCTGGTTGTGACTTCCTTTTGTTGTTTGATTAACTTGATTATTAAAAAAGGCCTGTTTTTACTCTTGTACTGTGTTTCTTATGAGATTAATTGAGAAACTGTTATTTTTCATCTAAGACGTTTAATTATCTTTCATTGAACTCCTTGAGGCTTTTGGGCATAGATGCCTACTACGTAATTATTAATAACTGACATGATTATATGGGACATGGCAATGTTGAAATATATTTCTGCCAAATAATCAGTGCCAGTATCAACTTGGCAGAAGTTTTAGGAGAGTGGAGAAAAGAGCTTTGGCTTCTAGAAGAAGAGCCCCGTGCCTTTCACTTCCTCATAAAATGACTCATGCAAGGTTGGCACAGAGTACCTTCAATCAATTAACGTGAATAGTATTTTACAAGTGTAAGCCTAAAATGGACATGAGAGGGTACTCTCTCCTAACTGGTCTGTAGATTATATTTTTTTCAAAAATACCATCATACACATTACAGCATTTGAGTCTTTTCAAAATTATTGAACCAGTAGTTCACTGAGCCAGTGGGACAGGCCTGAATTCCAGCATCCTCAGAGGTTGAGGCAGGAGGATTATAAGTTCAAAGGCAGCCTAGGCAACTCAGTGACTTAGCCAGACCCTGTCTTAAAAAAAAAAAAAAAAAAAAAAAGGCTGCCTGGGATAATAGTTATTAGGAAGCCTCAATTTTCAGTACTGAAAAAGAAAAAAATCAAAATGCCTGGAGATCTGCACATCAATTTTCTCAAATGTTGATTTTTCATTCATTTTTAAAAAACATTTTCTAGAGTGCTTAATTTAATTTCAGGCTGCTACTATGACATACTTAGCAACTAGTTGGTAAGAATATTGTTCATAAACATGGATTTGTCCTGATAAGAATATTATTCATGGAATCAGGTTCCTGGTGTAGATTCCAAATCTATACATGTTGAAAAGTTTTGTGTAGAATCATTATTTTAACTATACCAAATCTTAATTTGCTCACCTGTAGTTCAGTTTCTATTGAAATTTAATTAAAAATAAAAATTCCAAATGAAGTCTTTCAGCATGGGTTATAACATAATCTAGACAGCTAGCATTTGGGAGCACCTCCAGTATCATTGGCTGATAAAAGTAAATATTATGTAATTCTTCCCTTTTGAATGGATGAAATGAATAGGAGAGTGGGCTTTGACCTGCTGGTGTCAGGCACGGAAGGGGAAGGATCAGCTCATAATTCTCAGGGAGCATGTGGGAGACAATCCTTATCCAAGAGATCGTAGTGGAAATCTCAAGGTCATTCTTGTGTTTGTTTGTTTTGAGACACTCTCTGTATCTCTGTAGCTGTTTTAGTTGCTTGTTTATTGCTATGACAAAATACCAAACATACACAATTTAAGGGAGGAAAGATTTATTTATCTCACAGTTCGAAAAGGTTTCACACAGTCTAATCAGAGGGCAGCTGGCGATAGTGGAGGTATATGTCAGTGGCTGAAGAGCTGTTCAGCCCATTGAAGACAGAACCACCCCCTCAAGAAACTGCAACATTTCCTCTTCCTTAAGTTGCGAGTTGGGCCCTGCCGCTAAGGTGAGTGCCCCTCACTCACTTCCTGGCCCAACAACACACAATTTCAAGTACATGAGGCTTTTGGAGGACACTTAAGATCCAACTACAGCATTCCACCCCGACCCCTAACGACTCATGTCTTCCTTCTTATGCAAATTGTATTTAGTCCTTCTCTAAGAATTGCCAAAGTCTTTTAACAGTTCTAGCACTGATGAAAAGTCCAAGTCCAAAGCCTCCTCTTAGATTCAAGGCAAACTCTTACCTGTGAGCTCCTGTGAAAAATCAAAAAGTTAAGCACTTCCATAATATAGTGGCACATTCAACATCCCCATTCCTAAAGGGAGGAACAGAAGGCTAGAAAGCAATCAAAACAAAATAAGTTTTAAACCAAGCCAGGAAAGGATTAAAGACTGCAGCTCCATGTCCAGCGTTTGGGGTAAACTGTGGTAAGGTCTTTGGCTGCAGCAGCATCCAAGTGCCTGGGTGACGAAACTCCCGGCAGCTAGACTCTGGCAAGCACTTCTCTCTTTGATTCTACAGAACGCCCTGCAGTACCCTTCTCAGAGCAAGGTTTTTGGCCTTTCCACCCTTTAATTGGTCAAAGGTAGGATCTTGCTGCAGCATGAGACACCCTGAAGACATCCTTTTTATAGTAAGTACTTCCACATACTTGACTTCTTCTTAATGCTAATCCCTGTAACATCCCTGTGCTCTTCTGTCTCATCTTTCCATCCCTTTCAGTCTGGAAAACCTGAAAATTCTTCACATATATTTTTCTCTGTGATGTTTTCCTGCCCTTCACCATAGAGTTGACCAAAAGCTGCCAACAGTACCCAAGTGACAGCCTGAATTTTGGGCTACTTTGAGATTTCCTCCACCAGACTATGTAATCCACCTCCCTTAACCTCAACTTCCAGCAAAGTCTCTGGACAAGGGCAAAATGCCAGCACGCTTTCTCCCACAGCATAGCATGCGTTGTCCTTAGACCACTTGCCAATACAGTTCTCTTTCCTACTTGAAACTCTCTGAACCTGGCTGTTCCAGTCCACACTTGTGTCAGCATTTTGGTTGGCTGAGCTCAGACCGGAATCTCCCATCAAGCTTTGATCAGAGCATTCCAAGTCTTCTCCAGCCAGAATCTTAAAATCTTTTCAAACTCCTCCTGCAAACCATTTTCCAAGGCTTCAAACTGCATGGTCAGGTAAAGTCACAGCAATGACCCCACTTCTTTGGTACCACTTTCTTAGTTACTTATTTATTACTGTGACAAAATACTCAACACCCACAATTTAAGGGAAGAAATATTTAGCTCACAGTTGCAGAAGAATTCCTGCAGTCTGACCATGGGTCAGCCAGAAATGATGGTGGTACAAGGCATCGGTTGGAAAGCTGTTCACTCCATTGCAGATAGAAGCTAAGTGACTCTGAAGATGAAGACAAAGGCTGAGGCTTTCCTGGGAAGAAGATGTATCAATGTTTCTTCTTTTTTCTTTTACTTAATTCAAGTTATCAGTTGGGTCGTCCCCCTTCCCCCTCCATGGTTGCCTCTCCTTCACTCCCTGGCCCACAAGTCAGTACCACACAGTTCCAAATACATGAGGTTTTAGGGGAATACTTAAAATCTAAAACATACCAGTAGCCCAGAATGGGCTTGAACTCACTATGTAGCCCCTGCTGGCCTTGGACTCATGGTAATCTTTCTTCCTCAGCCTCCCAAGTGCTGGGATGACAGGTTTGCATCACCACTCTCAGCTTTATGTGGTACTGGGGAATAGAACTCAGGGCCTTGCACTTCGAAGGCAGGTGCTTTAACTATTCCACCAGCCCTTGAGGTGTTTCTTGAGGTAAATTTTATTGTGAAGATTTAAATGAAATAGTCCACACATAAAGAGGAAGCAAAACGTTTTCATAAGACCAAAGGGTAAGGAAAGAAGGACAACATAAAGCAACTCTTGATATATTCACTGATGTAGTTGTTGGGTAATGTGAAAGGTTAGAGGAGTGAGCTGAGGGAATATTATTAGGGTTTTATTGCATGTTAAAGAGTGTGTTTGTTAGGTTTAAATTCATGTTTTGAAGACTGAAGAGAGACCAAAGAGGCATGGGAGTATTCCTTTCTATCTGAAAATGCTAAACTTTTTTTTTCTTGAAGGAAAAGTTTTGCTTATAAGAAACATGATAAAATATGGAAGAAAAAATTATAAAAGTTGCATGTTTATTTGAACTGTAAGCAATGCAAACTTCATAAAACTTTTGCCACATTGAAAACTTAAGAAAATGAACGGAAGAGTCTTTCCTTGGAACTCCTTATTGTGGAGAATAACTCAAATTATCTCTGAATTTTTGTGTCTTAATTATTGATTTTTCTACCATAGGATTGACTTAAATTTCTATTGGAATCAGGAAATATTGGATAGTCTTTAAATTTTGATTAGAATATATCATAAAGATTCAGGAATAATAGAAAAAGTGTATTAATAACACTCAACTTTCATCAGAAAATGAGTAACTATGAGGGTAAAAATCCCTTTTTTGTGTGTTTGAACATTCATGAGTCTTCTTTTGTTAGAACCCATGGTTAAGCTGTGTGACACCTCTATCCTATGATGCCAGCTTGATGGGGATCCCCAGCTTCACTTTGTAACTATTCCTGCCAAGAATTTGAGGGAAAAAATAGTCAAATCATGATTGATAGGTTTGTTCTCCACGGCTCTGTTTATTGGTCTTCCAGCATTAGGCACGTTGCCTCTGTGTATCTTTGCTTACAAAGCATGAAGGAGATTACTGATATCTTGCATTATAAGCATATGATATATATTCATTTTAAATTTTTATTTTTTTCAGCTCTTATTGACTGCTCAGCAGTGACATTAGCTGTTAGAAAGAACTTATACCAGGGTATCAGTTTTGAAAAGAAAAGAATGAGTTTTTTAACCTGCTCTAAGGGTATATATTCCTGGGATTTTGCCCATTCTAGGCTTTGTAAGATGAAGTCATTCATTTTTCCTTACTAAAATATGATCTCAAGCACAATAGAGAAAAAATAGTTAGCAATTATTAATATTTATGTATCAGAAAGTGTATGTAAAGGGAGCATGTGAGGTTTGTGAACTTCTTTAGACAAGAGTCATTTAAAGAAAGACTTGGAGGGATGGTCATAGGAGAAGGAAGAAAAAAGAGACAGAGTCATGAGAAACAGGGCAGGTTAGTTGCAGACCAAGCACTTAAGAAGCTCAGTTGTTTTGTGTATATCTTACACTTTGCCCTAAAGCCAAGTCTATATATTCTTTCCAAAATCATCAAGCAAATACAGAAAGAGGCAGTAAGTTGTCTCAGTTGACTGTACCCTGCACATACAAAGACTAATGCATTTTCATTACATCTAAAAGAAAACTGTGGCTTAATGTATGGTATTACTTATTACTTAGAGGACTACATATATAGATAAATAGGAATTGCTTTTTCTTCTTATTCTCTTTGCTTCAAGTTTTTTTAATCATTAATTACCCTGGATAATATTTGTAAAGATACTGGGAAATGTTTTCTATCTCAAAGGAAAAGTGTAAGGAGATTTAATACTTTGTTACCTCGTTCCTTCCATGTATGCATATGCCACATAAAACATTTATGAATTGATTGTTTTGAGATGCTTTTACTTTATGCAGGGATTGGATTTTCTAATATATTAAAATGATTGCGGTATCCATGTTGTTCATTGTTGGAGGCTATACTTCTATCTCATTTCTTTTCAGAGTTATTGATGATGTATCCTTGTTCTGCAGTATGGCACTTGGCAAAACATCACTTTCTATTTTGAACCCTTCAGTATAACCTTCAGGGGAAATGGCTCTACAATACCATTGCATCAACTCTTTTAGCAAATTATATTATTAAATATCCATTTATAACTTACCCTCTAAGTGATCTCAGTCAAATCATTTGATGTCTTCATTTCACTTCAATGAAATTTTTCTATAGCAGTTGCTGCCTTTCCTTGCCTCATAGGACAGCAGTGTTGGATGGCTTCTGTAAAGTTTATTTAACTCCTCGTGAGAATATTTCATGTAGCTAGGAAAGAATTATGGTAGATTTCTCAGATAAGTTGGGACATATCTGACTGCCTAAAGTACAGGAATAAGAAATCATTGACTCATGAAGAATGGAAAAGTGGGCAGACATAGAGGATAGGAAGTGGATGACCCATGTGTACATTTTAAACATCCATCTGTATTGTGCCTCCCACGTATCCTGTGCACTCTCTATACCATGTCCCATAGTAGGTACTTTTAGTGAAATGCTTTGTATTAACTTTGAAATGATTCTGAGGTCTGTGTGCTATTACAGGCTGTAGATTTCAGGTAAATCATCCAATATAATTTGTACAATTGATACATCATAGAAGAGATTTGACACAAGTCCAGCTAGCTCCTAAACTTAACATTTTTGGGGAGAAATTATGGAATGTAGAATATGCTTTAGTTTATGTAGGTTGAAGTATCTTTTGCAATAAGTTTTCTTAAATAAGTTGAAGTTTAAATAATAAGAGAAATGAATATATCATTTTTGGTATAAACTGATAATTGCAATCGTTTTTGAAGTTTACAGATGAAATGACCAAAGTAAGTCACTGAGGAAGATAAAACCCTGATATTGCACTGACAGAGTTAAAGTTTTCCATGCTACCTACGTGTCTCAGTCATGTCGAGTTTGAATATGAGGTAACCATAATCCTTTCGAATCAGGGTACGGTTTAATGAATTAAGAGAAACACATATAAGCTCATAACTCCTAAGCTTTTTTGTGGCACTAAGAATTGCACCCAGGACTTTTGCATTGACCTAAATCTGCAGCCATTTATTTATTTATTAACTTACTCTTTACACTTATTGACAAGGACTTGCTAAGTCACTAAATCGCCCAGACTGAGCTTTAACTTGTCTTCTTGACTTCCCAGAGGACTGGAAGTGCAGGCATGAATCACCACACTGGACAGGCTCATTCACTTTTAAGTTCAAAAAGTCAATAGTTATAAGTGGGACAATTCAAGTAGAATGTTATAATCTGACCCTTCATTATCTTTTAATTGCAACAGACTGGAATAATAATAATTTAAAAACAAAAAACTCTACTATAGAAGTATGTGCGATAATTTGCAAATAAGATAGTTGCTATATTATTACAAGATCATCACTTTAAATATTATATTTTAATCTATATCCACATTAGAAAATAGTCACACCCACAAAAGTAATCATAGACTTGTAGACCAGCACCTGTAACTCTTCACCTCATTTTAGGAATGGGAGACTGAAGCATCACAAGATAAAATATTTAGTTCAAGGTTACTCTGAAGTTCATAGGAAGACAACTGAGCTAAGACAAAATTTCAGAACTCTGGCTTTCAGTAATTTATCTTTTATACTTCACCGCTGCATAGTTTGTTAACTATGATAATAGCTTCCCTGTCATTTAAGAATCACATTTCCCATTTGGTCTTAACTGTTCTCTTAAATAGAAGAAATATAATTGACCTCATTGCTGAGAACAAATGGTTATTCAGTACCTAGTGCTTGGCATAGGCAAAGTGCGCCACAGGCAATTGGACAAGTGATTGTAATTGGTCAGCATTGTACTTTTCAGCATTTAAGCATAAGGAAAGGAGTGTGAAGCCCTCGGGATGACTTTCTCTCTCAGAGTCTTTTAGTAGAAAGTACCCAAACCACAGTTTCTACTGTGCATCTGCTCACGTGGCCTCCCCTAAATATTGCAGCATACGCTGAGTCAGTGAGTCAGGTACAGCCACTCTGTAGACTGGCCAAGTCTCTAAAAGGTAGTTTACTCTGAAAAATTTCTATCTAAAAGGAGATATAAACTATGAGCTGGGACAGTCAAATTTTTTCTTACTCTAATACTATAAAGATGCAGGGGGAAAGGAAGAAATAGAAACCACAATGTACTAAGGGCCTGGAGAAGTGACACGCAAGCCAGAATGGTGAGAAATCAGAAGACAGAAGGCAAGTGCCGGTGGAGTGAAGGAGGTAGCATGCGATTCAGGAAACAACTGCAGGGAGTCCGGAGATACACTGAAATGCCAGGTTGGACAAAAGTGGGAAAACTGTCATTTTATGTTCTAGGGGACCATAAATGAATGCACCGTTGAGGTGCCAGAGGGCCTACTTTTTCTTATTCCACTTACGTACGACTACCTCTCCTTTCAGCCGCCTTGGATTTCCCCGTCTTGACTGACACTTCCGGTTACTCTAAACTAGCACTCCTTTTTCTAACAAGGGGGCTTCCTATTGCTCACCTAAGCAATACACCTGCATGAAGAGGTGGGAGCCTGGGTTGCTCTGCGGCAAGGATGTCCCACACTTCATGCTTGTTGTTTTCTGAGTACCGGTCACATGCACTGTGATCCTGAGCAGGAGGCCCTTTGTTTCGGCCTTGTCCAGTTTACATCATCTTTCACGCGGCATAGGCAGCCTGGACGGAAGTGGTCTCTAGAGGAATCTCTCGGTAACTTTCCAAAGCTGTCATGCCTCAGGCACTTCCTTTAACCTTTATGCATCTGCCTCGCATATGATCCCCTAGGGCCTCTCTTGATAAAATATTTGGAAGGAGAACTGGAACTTGATTAATTTTAAATGAAAGAAGCATATATTCACTAGGAGGAACAGTAATCCAGCTTCAGTATGCCATTGAAAACCCCTGTGCCAGGCTATTTCTTCCTTCCAGGCCTCTTGTGACCCCTTTCTTGCTGATATATTACCTTTGGCAATCCTGTTGTTCCAGAACTTGCCGATAAAGTTGGCTCGGCTTGAACCATTCTGGAAGAATGGCTTGTGGTTGGAATTCCTTTCACGTGTTGATATATGCACCGGCCATTCTGGACTCTGTGCTTATGTAAATTCTCTACATCTCAAAGGTATCATATCTATTGAGCAACATGAGTTATATCTGTACAGTTATCCTGTGAACACATTGCAAATGTAGTCAGATTAGTGCTGTTCTGGGCTTTGATTTGTTATCCAAATCAGTCTTGTTTTACAACAAGGGAATATCCTAATCTGTGTAACACTGCACCTCCAGAGAGTTTATAATACCAAATACACTTCTCATTTATTTTCTTAGTGCCTTATGTGATTTTCAGTAGTCAGATGCTAAAAGGATTGTTTACCAGATGGGAAAATGGAGAGCTGGTTGACTTGTCTTCACTAATAGCATAAATGATTAGTACTGAAATTAGTAGAAGCCATATCTGCAGATTCCTAGTCTAAATCATGCTGTTTCCATAAGATATGTTGCACGTGAATAGTGAGATGCCCAGCTTAGATCTTATTTACCAAGAAGCTACAATGGTGCAATTCATAAGGTATATATTTAAAGGGTTTTTTTTTTTAAAAGTATTTTTTGAGGAAAAATAGAGACTTAAGGTGTGGTTGATGGAATGTCCACACAAAATGTATCTGAGAGAAGTTAGTGTTCACTGATAGAATTACTGTACCTTAAGTTCAGAAACTGGGAGTGTGTTGCTAGACAGAATATTACTGCATATAATTAAAGGAGGTAATAGACAAGAATATGCAGGAAGAGAATATGTTGTTTTCTTTTTCACGTATATAACATAAGGCAAAAATGTACCTTCTAAAAAGAGTATATTGTGGTGGATCCTGTGCCCCTGGCAAGCCACATGACATCAAATGACGCCCTGTTACCTCTTGTGGCCCTCCACATTCTGGGTCTCAATCAAACTGGGTGGAAGCACCAGCCTGAATGAGGGAGTGCGGGACTTAAGTTGCCCCAGCACTGCCCGTCACTCGCCCTACAGATGAGCACCTGGCACGGCTGCCGAGTTACGGAGAAAATTTGGCGTGGAAATACCTGGGCACAGATGAGGCTGTAATTCCTTCTTACTCATCCCATGCAGGTGGTAGGAAGTACATTTACATTATGGAAGGTAAAGACGTAAAATTCTTCAATTGTTGCTTTTGAGGTCATCCTCCCTTGCTGTTCATAAACCAATTATAAATTGATTTGTAAACAGTCATAGTCTCGCTGCCCCCCAATTACTTCATTGCTGAATGATATTTTTTAAAAGGAAATAAAGATCACGGTAATTCTAAGAGTAAGAAAAGGCAGTTTAAAAATTATGAAAGCTTTTTACTCTCATACCTAAATTTCTCCATCTTTTGTAGCCAGAGGATAGGACTTTCTTTCCCCAATGATGAGCTCTTTATAGTATAGATGGGGAAAAATTCCTAGAGTACTCCATGTAAGATTAGACCCTAGAACACGTACTGTTCCTGTTATCGGGGGTTGTCTTACACTTTTTTAAACCACTGAGTAATCCATCTCTCTGCCCCCTTCATAGGAATTTCTTTCTCAGGAAGGAAGAGTTGGATTCATTCTGATAGTAGTATCATCTCGGTCATTGTCATGTTTTTTTTTTTAATGGAGTAGTTAGTAGGAACTTTTGTGGCTATAGGAACTGTCTGAGGCAATTATAAATGTTGTTCTAGCTTGCACTTTTTTAACACAAGTGCAAGGACACAGTAGTTTCCGATGAGAAAAGCCAAGCTCAGGGTCATATTCTGGTGGAACGTAGATTTGAACAGTTGTGTTCAAAAGTCTCCATTTTTCCCTTTGCCATATTATATGAGTCTGTATCAAAGTCTCTTTTTTCTTGTCCCTTTACAGAAAGATATATATTTCTCAAATTAAACCCATCCTTCTTCCTCATTCACCCTGAGCTAACTTCTCTCCTTCCTTCCTTCTTTCCTTCCTTCCTTTCTTCTGTCTTTCCTTGCTATCTTTTTGTTTCTGCAGTACACTGTTGAAAATGTCTCCATGCCTCTGCCCTGGGCTACCACACTTTTTATCAAAGGAAAAAAATAACATTGACTGTTTCCTTCAGTAGAACCTGGGAGGCAAAGGAGAAACCAAAAGACTCACAGTTTAGGTCACATTGCACCTCATCCAAAGGCTTCTAAATGTTCAGAGAGAAGGGAGAGAATCAATTTGCTTCACAAAGAAAATGGAAGGAATTTTTTGTTTGATTGCATTGCCTTTGATTCCTGAAAGGAAAATAGGTTCCAGAAAGTAGAGACCTTGTTGACAAAGACACGGGTGGCACTCCCTAAGTGGAATTTAAGGACACAAATTTGTGATGTGATGGTCAATTTTAATATTCCTACACACTGTGATGTAACTGCTACCTGCACAATACTCATCTCTAACCATCTCTGTTCCATCCTAGACATCAGAGAGGGTATAGGGCAACTGATGAACAGCTTTCAGTGTTAAAACTTGGAACCAATTGCAGGCAAGAAGTGGTGTGGGAGGAGAAGAACTTGGGTTGAAATGATGGAATTTTCCATGAGAAATACAAAGATTTTTGATACCTGACACCTGCTTAATTGCACTGAAAAGATTCATGTTTTCTGAAAAAATCTCTTAATCATATATCAGTCATTTAGTCCCGCATTTGGAAACGATGTTGTCAAAAAATCATCTGTACTTTTACCGATTTTAGTAATGAAAAGAGACACCAAATAAGGCAGTAAATTTATCATAATTTTTGGCAGCTGTAAACATCAGCTTAATTGTAAAATAGGATTAAAACTGAATGTACAATGTTGTCAAATGTGAAATACATTTTCCCCAAGATAAATGACTACTGAAGCATTTAGAAGTCTCCAGAAATTCAGAGGTGTCTAAGTGAGCTCTCATCCAAATAATAGTAATAGTGAGCTATGGTCGGATTACATGTTTAATTAACCAAACATTTGGTTATCTCACAAATATGTGTGGGGGCTTACACTTCAGAAGCATTCTAAGAATAAGTATTCTCCCTAATGGAACTTACATTCTAATATGAGGGACAAAAGCAACACATAATATTTTAGGTTGAACCAGTTCATTTTGAAGTGTGTAGTATTGAATCAAAGAGAGCATGATTGACCAGTGAAGGTTTTTTGAAATTAAAATAAGCAAGGTTCTATGATTGCAGAACTGGCCAAAATAAGAGTGAAGCTTGAATGACAGACCAGGAATATCCCTGCTGCAAACACAGGCTCTGGGGAGCTTCATTTACAATCACTGGTTCTGCTTTATTTCATTCTTGGACTCCATCGTGGACCTTTGGACTAAAGACTTTGCCTCTAGGCACCTGCCCTATTACTTCTATTAAATGGAGTAAACACCATTTGCTCACCCATGCAATCACCTTACTCCAGTGCTCCATAGAGCTCAGTCTGATGACAGGGCTACTAAATAGACCACAACAAATTTGACTCCACTGAAACAGGAAAAAATCGTGAGATATTCCAGGCAGGTTTCTAACCCAACAAGAGAAAACAGGTTGGAAGAGAAAGAACAAAGTTTCTGACTCAGTGAACTTTGAAGTTCAGTTTCCCCAACATTCAAACTTGTAGTACAATGGTTTGACTTTGGCCAGGGGAGTTGCCTTCTGTAAAGCAAATCATTGTTTGCTCTAAAGATATTTGTAGAAACACAGAGGGGCAGGCCTGAGGACAATTCCAGTGTTCGTTAAACAAAAGCTATCGAACAGTATCAGTTTATGGTATGTGAGTCTGCAGAGTTCTTGGTTCTTCAGAAGTGTTTCTGCCTGAATGAAGGGAATAAGCCATTCAGAACAGAGTCACTGGATGGATGATGGGTAGTGAATGTCAGGGGCAAAGTTACAGTGCTAACTTAGGTGTCGCCGCTAGGGACATGACAGGCTAGAAGGTTCCATATAATGTTCCATAGGCTAGGCAAAGGTTGATTGATAAGATCTCAATTTTTCCTTCTCTGCTTCCACACAGAATCCTAACTCTTCAGGTGAGAACTTCCATCTCACAAATTTTCTGGTTGAAAAATGGAAATCACCAAAATCCACCTTTGTTTAGAGATGATAAGGCTGTGCCGAATCTAAATCAAGGCCTTTGATTGTAAATAAAATATTATCACTATTTACTCTTTATAATTAAGTTTCTTATTTTTGCCATCAGGACATAAATACTGTTTTTCCAGTGTTTTAAATATTGCATTCATTTGGCCAAACATTTAATAACACCTTAGGTTTTTTTAAACTTAAATTCTTTCTAAAAAATTTTCTTAGTCTTGTGTTGGCAGAGAGCAAGGAACTAGAGCTCTTTTATTTTATATCTCAATAGAATTTTTTTCCCAGGGTTACAATTTAATGGTTAGTTCTCAGAATGTTTTACTGAGGTCAATAGAAGAAATAGCATGGGAAGATCCTCTTTTATTTTACACTGTTACTCCATGAAGAATTAATCCCTTTTCTTCTATGTCTGTGCTATGATTTATGCACACTGCCTGATGGCCCTTAGGAAATAATATCGTACAAGGTATTTTTATGTTTTAACTAAATCTTCCTCAGGTTCTCTAGTCTGGCAGGTCTATAATTATCCAGCTCTGTATTTTGAGGTCTGCAATTATCCAGAGTTTTTCACTAATAACCTTAGGCATTTTTTTTTCCACTGAAGCAAAGATCAACTGAAAAACAAATACTATCAGCCACTGCCTGGGCTGCCGCTAGGGCTGGTTAGGGTGCGGGGAGTTACCGCCCTTGTGCCTCTGCTTAGTCTGCAGCCAAATGCTATCTTTGAGAAGCTGACTTAGATTGGGACCTCTGCCTTATGTCTGAATTTTGGGAATTTTAAAACTCTTGAGTTTTGTACTTGAATCTGACTCCTTCTCATCCTTTAACATAATTTACCTCTTTCTCCTATTTTCTAAAGACAAAATTACCTTTTTCTCAGCAGTGGACCTGGAGTGGAAACAGATTTAGGAAGAGTCCAATATTGATGGAATTATTGCCATTACATCATCGTATATATCAAATTCACCCAGTGTTTTCATTTTACTTGCCTAATCTTGTCTACAGACTTTGACCTTGGTATGCGACCAAGGTCACCCCTTTTCTGTTTTGTCTCTCTGCATTTTAAAGGAAGTGCTATCTGGGGAAGTGGCTCCTTCTTTTCTGTGCTGTGTAGTTTCCTACCTTTTCTTCTCTGCAGCCTGGATGCCCAGTTCTCCTCCTGCTGTGCGTGTTCTGCTGTCACCCGCGCTGTTGCTGTGCCTGCTTCTATTTTCATTTTCTCCTGCATCTTTCCTTTCCTCATCTCTCCACCTAACAGGTCTCATGCCCTTTCTCTTAGACATCCTTTTATAAAATTCACTTTTCTCTAGAAAGACTTTGCATTCAAAGGTACAAATACCTTGAGGTGGACATCACTTTTTTTTCAACACTATTTCTGTTTTCGCTCTAATTTAGTGAAAGTCCATGGCCAGGGAAGGGAGGAAGCCCGGTGAGGGCACAGAAGTAAAAGCCACAGTAAGCAGGAATGGCTGGGAGTGAATTTTGTTGTCCCTCGAAGAGGCATTTGCAGGAGCAAAAGGACACACAAAGAGGAAGCCAGTGATTTCTGACCTACTTGAAAACACATACACTTAACTCAATTGAGTAAAAGTCAGAATGGAAAGTCTAAATCTTTCAGCTGAAAGGGCTGGATTGACTCTCTGAGCAAGGCATGGTTTGCCCATGTTTTACCATTTGGACGATTGCATGCAAGACCTATTTGTGCCCTGTTTTTGTTTGTGTAAGCTCTGTCACCTCAGGGAGTGTGAGTGCCATTGAGACTTTTCTCTTGTGAATTATGTAAAGCAGATCTAGTAATTATCTCAAACTCTGTTTGAAATGCCACATTTATTACGGAAATCGTATTTCTAGGGTATTTGCATCATTAAACAAAAATTAAACCTCGTTGATTTTCTCTGTGTGGGTAAAATTTGATTTTTTAAAATGAAATGGAATATCATGGGAATCTCTTTATTACTTGCCTAAAATAGACTGGAAAAGTACTATCCTTTATATGGTAACTGTCCTTTAACTGTGAGGGCATTAATTTCATTTTCCTTTTAGTGTTTGCTTGCAGTTCACTTTCAAGAGTGTCCTTTAGGCTTATTAGGATCAAAGGGAAGAGTATATTTCTTTTGATTTAAAATGTCTGTGCCACCCTCAGATATTAATAGTAGAATGAAGAGCAGGCTTGCCTGGCACAAACTTGTACTGTCCTTCTCCTCGGTAAGCAACAACGTGCAAACCTTCCTTACTGTGCTTTGGATGGTGAAATAGCAACAACACATCATATTTTATAACACGTTATGCTTCCCAAAGCTCTTTCACGTTCATTACCTCACTTAATCCTCCAAAACTATGGGAGCTGGGTAGTATTTTCTACATTAGGATGTGAGGAAATAGATGCTCAAGGAATTAGTTATTTAGTTGATGACGCAGAGTGAGTGTCAGAGCTCTGACTTAGTCCATTTCTTCTGACTTTCACCCCAGGGCTCTTTCCACATCACTGAGGGACACTGCTTCTTTCTACTGTGCTCTGTTCGACTTGCTGAACTAATTAGCTGGCACCTGCAGTGTGCTGCCTTTGTAAGCCTAGTGCTTACTGAGTACCTGCACTGTGTCAGACCCTGCTTTAAGCACTGACGTGTGTTTCTAATTCAGTCCCTATAACACCTATGTAATAGGTAATATTTTTCTCTATTTTACAAATAAGAAACAGAGATTAAGTAACTTGCTCAGGATGTAATGACCAATAAATGAAGTAACATAGGTCTGAAATCTAGACAGTCCACCTCCAGAAGCTGCAAGATCAACCACAATCCTTTGTTGACTGTTAAATACTAAAATCCCTAAAGGTTTTATAAGCTATTTTCTCAAAAACAGTTAAGCTTGGGGTGAACTTTTCAATGTCATTCAGGGCCATAAAAATCTTGACATTTGTTATCTTGCTCTTTCCAAGAAAAAAAAAGATTCCCTGCTGAGTGAGTAAAATGTGTATTTGATTAAAAACCATTGATTTTAGTCAAGGGAAAAATTAAAATAACACTATTGGAAGGCAGCACAGAGTAGGACCCTCCTGCAATTGTCTTCTCACAGATGACATTAATTTGTACAGCTAAGGTAAGTAGGTGAGAGACCATGGAGTCTAGTTTTTAGAATAGTGTTGGTTCCATGGAAACATTAATTTTGGGACAGACACTGGAGCATTTTAGTCATTCAATCACACATACAAATATTTGTTGAGCATTTGTTATATTCAAGATTCATGCTAGGCATATCGATAATATCCACATGAAGCTTACAGTCTACTGTGGA
Organism: Ctenodactylus gundi; assembly: GCA_004027205.1. NCBI lineage: Eukaryota > Metazoa > Chordata > Mammalia > Rodentia > Ctenodactylidae > Ctenodactylus > Ctenodactylus gundi. The sequence continues at coordinate 212,224 of PVKB01000537.1, read as the reverse complement.
AAATACACTTGAACACAGGTACATTGTAAATATGCTGAAGGCATAAAGCTTCATAGAAATGTGAACATCCTTTAATATGAAGGAAACAGGGAAGGCTTGATGGAAACAATAGCACTAAGAGCTGTTCTTTGGGTAAAAGAGAAGAAAAGGCAAATTATAGTACATGGTATAATTATGTGTAAATTCTTTGGGGGCTTGCAATAGCAAGTATAAGTTTTCCAGGATTTATTCTGTCAGTCATTAGGGACAAGATGTGGTGGTAAGAATAATATTCCTAAAGCACACTGTGTACATGTAATAGGAGCCACCACACTGACGTTTGTTGAAGAATATTTCTCACATTACCTCACTCTTTCTTCTCTGGACCTAAATCAGCACCTTCAGAAAGTCAAAGTCAAGCCTTTTTTGCATCAGTTCTTAATATCTACTTTTTTTTTTTTTTTTTTTTTTTTTTTTTTTTTTTTTTTTTTTTTTTTTTTTTTTTTTTTTTTTTTTTTTTTTTAGTTAGTCTTGCTCTGAAGTCCAGGTTGGTCTTGAACTCACTGTGTAGCCTGCCCGGCCTCAAACTCATGGGTATCTTCCTGCCTCTGCCTTCTGAGTGCTCCAATTATGGGTTTACAGGCATATGTGTGCCAACACACCCGTTTTGTTGTTGTTGTTGTTGTTGTTGTTGTTGTTGTTTTGGTGCTTGGGAATTGAGCCCTGCCTTGTTTGCTAGACAAGAGCTCTTTCTGCTGAGCTATATCTCAGCCCAATATCTACTTTGGTGAGTGTGCAACATCCATTTTGATTACTTTTAAATCAGTATAAATTCTGAATGAAAGTCAATGGCAGTGCAGACAAGATGAGAAAAGTTTGTGGCCAGTGGCTCCTTCAGAGCCTGAGCAGATACAGTAGCTCCTCCTATTAGGAACATCACAAGTGAGCATTCCTTTGCTGAAACACATTTCTATTAAAAAAAAAGACACCAGAAATATTTTTGCCTCGGAATTGAGAAATAAAAGAATCAGTAATAAGGAAATATTGTTAGATTGTCAGAAATTATGACAGCACTATTAAGAAGAAAACATTTTATTTAAAATTTTCTTGTACTTCCTTCTCATTAAGAGTCTTGAATACATAAGCAGCTCAATACTCATTTCTTGTTCAGAGAACATGTGAGAGCTGCACAGGAAAGGCAAATAATCCTAAATTTGTTTAATTATGTCTTCTCTGTAAGGCTCCTCATGGTCAGAACCAAGTCATCTACTAGATTTCATTTAGCAATCGTTGTATATGCTTTGACACATTCCAAAAACTGAAGTGCAGCTCAGGGCTCAAAGGTTGTACTAACTGATAGCTCCAGCTCCTGTAATGCCTGGCCAGAGTTTGCTTTTCTGGAATTTGGAGAGGAAAGATTATGGCCTATGCATTTGACTGCTGGAGCTTATCTAAGTAAAGTTCAAAAAAATAAGTTCACAAGTAATTTATTCAGAAGAATCCATTTCAGTTTATTCTGGTGTCTGGTAGCCACTACTTCCTAGAATGCACTGTGTTAAAGAGGTCAGGATATTGAGACACACATGACGGCCTCTTACCTCTGAGCTGGTAGTCACATGGAGAAACAGATACACAAAATCTGCAAGAATATACATATATACAGCAAGGCTATAATGTAGGAAAATTAAAATAATCACCAGCATTCATTTTTGCAAATAAAGGATTATGTAAATAAAAATAATGGATTGTTTTTCTGACTGGAAAAAAATCTAAACAAAAGTTCTATTAGGGGACTTTGCATTTGAGCTAAGAATTGAACTCTGTAGGGTATATTAAAACTTGGAGAAATGGAGGAAACATTGATAATACAGAGAAAAGTATAAACAAGAAGCATAACAATAAACAACCCTGGAAATTTCATAGAAGAACGGATGTCATTGTAGCTGGAGTATGCTACAGAGCGGCTAAAAGAGGGTATGAAAGGTTTGTTGAAGACAGACTGAAAATGCCTTTTAAGCCTATGATGTGCATAGACTTCATTGTATAAATGGTGGCAAACAAAGATTTGAAGTTCTAATGGTCAAGTCTGGGAAAAGCTGCTTGGAATAAGTTTTGTAAATTATAACAGTTGTGAGTTACCATTTACATAGGCCCAGGATTTAATCATTTTTTAGTGTTGTTCAGCTTCATGTATGACTTCACTTCGTGTGGTTTTGAGATACCCACAGTCAACTCTGGTCTGAGTATATTACATGGAAAGAAAGTTTCAGAAATAGCAATTTTCCATTTTAAACTCTTCCCCCTCCTGAGTTGTGTGATGAAATCTCACATTATTTTACTGCTCTCCCTGGAACAAGAGTCCTCCTCTTGTCCAGTGTGTCCAGGCTGTATATGCTACCTGCTAGTTAGTCATTCCATGGCTCTCAGGGCTATCGATCAACTATTGAAGTACAATTGCACTTGTGTTCAATGCTTATTTCACTTAGTGATGGTCCCAAGGCACAAGATTAGCAACTTGGATATGCCAAAGGTAAGGCTTAAGTGAAAAACGTAGAAGTTCTCTATAAGGAAAAATTATATGCTGAGGATGTTAAAATCTATGATAACAGTTACTTTTCTACCCATAACATTGTGAAGAAGGGAAAAAAAAATCATGCTGGTTTTCCCACTGTACTTCAAACTGCAAATTCCTAAGATAGCATAGGTGCTCAATCAAGATGGAAAAGACATCCAGTTATGGGGTTAGATTCTGTCCATGATTTCAGGTATTCACTTGGGGTCTTGGAATATTATTCCCCACCAATAAAGAGGGACCACTGTAACCTAGAGAAATATATTTGTCCTTCAAATGGCTAGCTCTGACATCCTCCATATCTTCTCCTTCTTTCAACAAATTGTATCTTTGGTAAATTTGCATGTATATAACTAAGATATGCAGTTATAAACAAACTTACTTGAAAAGCAAAACTCTTCTGCTATGCTCTCTCTTTTATTACAGAGGAAACTATATTTGGTTTTTGATCTCATATATCATTTAGATTTTTTTGAGATCAAGTCTTGCTTTGCAGTCCAGCCTGATCCTGAACTCACTCTGTATCCCAGTCTTACCTGAGCTCACAGCAATCCTCCTGCCTCAGCCTCTTGAGTTCTCATATTACGTTTATACACCACCATTCCTGGTTTATTTGATGCTGGCAAATTGAAGTCAGAGACCTTTTCTTGCTGGGCCAGTGCTGTAACTGCTGTACTATTCATACAGACCCTACATTGATTTTCTGTTTGTTTATATTAATCAAACCATCACTTATTTTCTGATTTCTTTACTGAATATTAGTTTTGCTTTTAATGCTTTCTCAATTATCAATAAGATTATAATGAGATTTTTAAAATGAATGTTATTTTAAAAGCAGTTGTAGATTAACAGAAAAACTGACATTTCCTTTATACTATACCCAGATTCTTCTATGGTTAGTATTGCACATTTGTTATAATTAATGAATAAATATTTGTACATCATTTTAAACTTCCTAATTTATTTTAATTTTCTTAGTTTCTGCCCAAAGTGCTTTCTGTCTGGGATGGCACCCCAGATGCCACCTGTTGTGCGTAGACATCATGACCTGTAGCTTCTTCTGGGCTCTACCACTTCCTCATACTTTCCTTGTTTTTGTTAACCTTGTCATTTTTGAGAAACACTGAGTCAGGTGTTTTATAGGATGTCCCTCTACTGGAATGTATGTGTTACTCAGAATTCACAAGGAGTTCTGTGTCTCAGGGATGAAGATAACAGAGGTAATGACCCTTTCACTGTGTTACATCAGGAGCGCATTCTATGAACTTGATATGACATTATCAGTGCTTGTCTGGCGAAGATAATACAGTCAGCGTGCTCTACTATCAAATTGCTGTTTTTTTTCCTTTGCTACTCTCCTTCTTTGGAAATAATTCATTCTTCTGTGCCTACAGCTATGGATTCGGGAATTATTTTCCAGTTCCCTGAGGGTATAATAGCGACATAATTACATATGATTCTTCTACATATGAGATATGTTTTTCTCCATTATTTTAGTTTTATTTTACCACTACTTTGCATTTGTGAGGAATCTTGGGTTTTTGTCTGTACCTTGTACAGTAGTGCAAAACGACTTTATTTTGTTGCTCGGATTGTTCCCTGCGTCCCTTTGGCACCCTTCAACAATGTGGTTTTTAGCTCTGTCTTCCTGCAGCTAAAATATTTTCAAACTCGTATGTGTGTTTCCTGCTCCAGATTTGAAATCAGCTGTTTTCAAGGAGGCCTGATTCATTTACTCAAGAATATTAGCAGTGAAGGTTTGGGAGCTATCTGTGCTTGTTGTTGTTGGGTAATCCTATTTCTAGTCCTGTTCTACTGGGAAAGAAACGTGTATGCACTTGTGTGTGTTATACTAAACTACAACCTACACATACATACTTATCTAAAGTTATTAATATTTTTCATTTCACCGTGCATCGATCTATAAAGCTCCTTAGAGTTTATATTGATATATCTAATTCTGTTATCACTTGGTTCATTCTAGGCATTTATCTGTAAATTTCATATCAGAAGTAAAGAATTTGACTTATTCTAGCCTCCATGTATTTATTCAACTGCTTGATTTTAGCTACACATGTAGCAAAACAAAAAAAAAAATTAAGCCATTGTTATGGGAAAAACAGTCAACTCTAACACAGTGCTTATGTACAGTTCCATTAGCCTTCAATACTACAAGCTCCACTAATTTCCAAAATTACTTAGTAAGGAGGTCTTACCACAACACTCTTCAGTGAGGCTGTATTGTGCTTTTTAATATAGGTTGATTCCTTTGGCATAATCTACATTCTGTTTTGGAATAATTACATATTGTAAACTCTAGAGTATCTACTAAAAATTAAGAAAAATAAAACTGTAATCATACAGAAAATTAGTAAGGATATAATTCAATAAAGTGACCTAAACATCACTGTCAGTCAGTTTAATCTAGTATCATGTATAGACAGTTCCTTCCAATGACTGCAGAACATACATGCTGAGAGTCAAGCTCACATAGAGCCTTCACCAAACAGACTATACTGTAGGTTGTAAAATGTACCTTAACTGACTTACAAAAGAGGAGATCACTTTGAAGATCTTTTCCAGAAATCATGAAAGCCAAGTAAATGAAACGTATAAGTGAAATAAAAAGTAAAATAAAGGAAAAACATTAAAATGTTAATATTCAAAAAATAAATCTTCCAGAAGTAATGAAACATTACTAAAGGATAAAAAATATCAGAGTATTATATTCCAATACATCTTACAAATTTTGAAAACATTCACATAGGTAAAAATTTAAATTGAAAAAGAGCCTATACCTGAACATGCTACTGTCAATTTTAGGGAATTCCAGACAAAGAGAAATTTACAAAATATTGAACTATGTGGGAAAAGAATAGAAGGTATGAATAATATGATACTTTATTTCTCACAACGTTTACTGGATGCATGAAGGCAAAGTACTATCTTTTAAAGCACTTTATGTAGTGTTATATATCTTAAAATATTTACATAAAGGTTTAAACAAAGTTATTCTTGGTTTTATAGCTCTGCATGCGCTTTGAAGCTGTCAGGGAAGGTAGAAATCCATACTGTTGGAATATTATTCTGTGATTGAAGGAAATGACATAAGCCATGAGAAACGTGGATGAACCTTGAGTATATACTGCTGAATGAAAGAAGCTACTCTGAAAAGATTGCAAGAAGTATGATTCCAATTTATGCCATCCTGAGAAGAGTAAAATTGGAGAGACACTAAAAATTATTTTCTGTGGGTTTGGGGGTAAGAGAAGGAAGGAATGAACAAGTAGACCACCGATTTTTGGAACAGTGAACCTCTTCTATAAGTTATTATAATGGTAGATACATGATGTCATGTATTTGTTATGATCCATGAGATGCATATTATAAAAGCATTAAATTATATTATGTACTTAATAATAATGTATTAATGTTGGTAAGAATTTTTCACATTAACGCAAGATAATAATAATAGAGAAACCTGTGTGTATGCACATGGGAGCATACAGGAACTCAGAGTTTGTTGTTCAGTTTTTTTCTGTAAACTAGAAACTGTTTTAAAAAACAAAGCCTGTAAATTGTTTACAAATTGTAGCTCAGAAAATAAAAGGAAAGAAATAAAGCCAGCAAAAGGACAAAGCTAGACAAAGCTAGACAAAAGGACAAGCATGGATGAGACAACTGTCAGCAAGGGTTATGGTTTCTAAATAAGCAATAACCAAATGAGAAAAAGTATATGCAAATTAGATTACAACAGAAATTCTCAAAGAGGAGGCATAAGGTGAGGGGCTTGGTGTGAGAGGCTGGGGGTTGGGTCAATCGCAGAGCCCTCGCTTGGCGTATGCAAGGCCTTGGGTTCGATATCTAGGAACAAAGCAAAATAAAATATGTTAGAGCAGAATGAGATGGTGGTAGATTAAGTATGAGAAATACTGAGTGAGTTGTGAATGTTCTAGAGTCCTTGTGGACAATATAAATAACATATTTATAATTTAAGAGAAATTACTGCAAATATTTTAGAAGTTAGTGGGAGTAACTAAGAGGGAATATGATGCAAGGGTATAGTTTACAAATCATAACGAGAAAGCTTCAAATAACCAATTAAATTAAGAAAAATAAAGCATTGTAGAGAAGAAAGGAAAATTAGAAGAACAGATGGTGGAGGAGGGAGAAAGGAAGAATGCAGAAAGAAGAGAAAGGGAATGACAGTGAGGCCAATCAAGACAAGGATTGTTCAAAGCTGTGTGACTACAGCTACCACTGCAGATTCCAGGAATTAAGGGAGGATATTGAAGGCTTCTGTATACTCACCAGTCATTAGGCTGTCTGTAGAATTCCTAGGTGCGAGTCATGGGAAAGCACTTTCCTTGTTCTGTCTGGTGGGAATATTTGGTCCTATATAGACAGATGTGTAGGGATGGTTCTTATAAGAACAGATTGGTCAATAATGAGTAGAACAAGGTATTTGTATGAGCAAAACTAGAAGCCATAGCTTTAAAGTTTGCTGAATGACAGTAATCTTAAGCTAATCTCAGGTATTGCTCTGAAATTATTGAGTGATGACTCAATTGATACCAAAGGCAGTTTTGCACATCAAGAATATTTTTATTTAAAATATTCTAAAATAATTCAGAGGCAATTGATCTGAGGCTTTAGACACTTGACTGATCATAATTTTTTTTGACAGTAATTCAAATACCTTCTCGAAGTGGATGAGCAGAAACAAAATACTCAGTGAGATGAGTGTTAAATTATTATTATTTAGGGGAAGACTGTGCTGAGGCTCTTTTTTTGGCTGCTTTTAGGTAGTCCATAGCTGTTACCATTCCTATTTCATTCTTTGTGTTTGTGTCTGAATTTTCAGAGTGCTGTAGGTCACTAATGGGAACGTGGAAGAGTTTTGATTTCAGTTTCCACTCGTTAGAAGCTTTTTTGTTCCGTTTACTTTGCTGAACATATTAAAATTCTCTAAGTTTTTGTTTATCTAATTCACTGTCTTAACCTGGAGGAATGTCTTTTTATGCTTTAGAAACCTGCTCAAAGAGAAAAAAAGGTAGAGCATTTTGAGGCAACTATCCAACCTGCAATTACTCTGTACACTTAGGAAAGAGGAGTTTTACTTTATATTTTATGACTTTTCTGCTTGCATGAATTATTATCTCTCAGTCACTGAATCTCCCCAGGTTGATTCTGATTGTATGAACACATAGGTTAAATTGCCTTTGAATCTCTCACATTCTAGTATGTTAAATTTGAGTGGAAAGTTCTTGTTGTTGTTTGTTTTTGAGACAGGTTCTCACTCTGTAGCCCATACTGGTCCTTAATTCACCAGGTAGCCCAGGATGGCCTTAGGCTCACAGCAATCCTGCCTCAGCCTCTCCAGTGATGGGATTGCAGGTGACCACCGTGCCCAGCTTTATGTGGTGCTGGGGAATCGTACTTAGGGCTTTGCACTTGTCTGCTGTGTCATTCCTCCAGCCCCGCATGGGAAGTTCTTGCAGAGTGTGCAGTACTCAGTGTGGCCCTTTAACAGATACGATAAGAACTTTGGAATTCCACAAACACAGGAGGCACTTATTTATTTTGATTGGCATGGGCATAGCACTACTCTTGTTTCCCAATTGTTATATTATTTTTCTAGCCTGGTAGAAAAAGGTCTTTATGTTTAGTTCTCGTGGCTTCCAGAAATAGATATTAGAACATATGCATTAGGCAAAAACGTTAAAAATTCCCTTTCTCCAGATTTCAAGTGGCTGATATTCTGAGCCTTCTATGATTATGTTGTGTTAAGTGGCTCTGTTGACCTTAAACATGGGAGATTATCTTGGTGGGCTGGTCCAGCCATGGGAGCTGCTGAAAGTAGAGAGTGTTCATCTGCCAATGACAGCAGAGATACGTGGTCTTGAATCAGAGGGATCAAGAATGTGGTAGGGACTTGGTGAGCTGCTGCTGTTCTGAAGATGGAGGGGCCGCATGAGAAGAAATGTGGGCAGCTGTAGTTTGCTGAGAAAGGGATTTGCAGCCAACACATAGCAAAGGAAACTGGAATGATAGAGCTTGGACCTGGAGCTATAGGAAGTTGGATTCTGTCTACAAGGTAAAGGAGTCGTATTCTTATATTCTTCCCCATTGCCTTGGTAAGACCTGAGCAAGGCGTCACTTTCACGTTGACCTTGTGATATGTTTACAGAACCTGGCTGAACTTGCTAAGAATTCTAACTCATACAAATCATACAAGGGCATTTTATTAAGCTACTAAAGTTTTAGTAATTTGTGACACAGCAATGCAAACCGAACACAGCATCCAAAACAGGTTGCCCTTTGTGGTTGTAGGCATCAAAGTGGACCCATTCCAGTGCTTGATATTTTAGCATGCCGAGTCATTTCTCCTCACATTTCATTGACATTACTTTTGTTTTAATCTAACCAAACAGTCAGTCTTAGAGAAATCATAGACTATAAATCTCTTAAATTTCAATAGCAAATATATGGAAAAATGCTCATATCCTTAGCCATCAGAAAATTCAAATGCAAACTACAGTGAGATATCATCTCATCCCAGTTGAAATAGTTATTATTTTTAAGAATCTGATAAAAATATGGATAAAAAGGAATTCTCATTCACCATTGGTGGAATGAAAATTAGTACAAACATTATGGACAAAAGGATGGCATCTTCTTATAAAACTAAAAATAGATCTACCACATGATGTCACTCAAATACTTCTGAGTATTTATACAGAGGAAATGAAATCAGTGTGCCAAAGATATATGCACATGCCCATTTTTGGTGGCACCATTCGCAATAGCCAAGATATGTAATCAGCCAAGATGCCCATCAGCAGATGAATGGATAAAGAAAATGTGGCACAAACATTTGCATATGCCCATAGAATATTATTCAGCCATAAGTAAAGAAGAATGAAATCCTGTCATTTGCTACGAAATGGTTGGAACTGAAAGACATTGTGTTCAGTTAAATAACCCAGACAGAGAAAGACAAGTACTGCGTGTTCTCTGTCATGTGGAAGCTAACAATGTCTGCCTGAGTGTAGAATAGTGCTTAGTAGAATTTGTGAAGGGTGTGAGGGTTGGGGAGAAGAGAGGGTAAGGAGAAGCTGGATTTGATCACTGTACACTGCATGCATTTCTGGAACTATTATGTTGAAACTCATTATTGCACACAAATAATACTGTTAATAAAAATTTAAAAATAATTAAAAAGATTAACTTGTTGAGATATATATAACATAATATGTTATAAAGGGATTTTGCAAATCTAACTACTTGCTAAGGCAACACATGTCTCAGAAAACAAAGCTGGAACAACATACTGACATGCATAAATTTCAACTACATGACATCTCTGCACAATCCACCCTGGCTGACCTTGACGTTTTTAATTGATGAGGCAAATACCCCCAGTCCCTCCAACTCTGATAATTGGGTTAATTCTGCTTAGAGTCCTCTTTAAACATCTACTGAATTCAAAAAGCAGTGTTGTGTGTCCTTAGTGATACTATAAGGTACCAGAGCAAGCTTACCTTTAATGGGTAATTAAATGAAGCCCACAGTAAATTGGCAGGTTCCTCTAAGTCACCTCAGTATCTGAGAAAAATGAAACCCAAAGAAGTTCAGTTATAAGCTCAAGTGTCCCCAGGCATTTCAGCTCGTGGCAGAGGCGGAATTGCCACCCAAGTCTCTTGAATTCCCATGTCTTTGTAACCTGAGTAATGCCTCCTCCTTTTTACAGGGATTGACTTCAGATTAGTTTGAAAAATAAAATATATACCCAATTCTTCTGGCCGAGATATGTATGATTTAGAGCCAGGCTGCCAGGCTGTGGTATCCTCTGAGGCTATGAATTTTGAAGAGTCATTATAACATCAAGCTGCCTCTTTAGAAAAGCGTTGAAATTGGCTAGGAGGCAAATCTGTGGCACTACACACCTGGAGAGTGATAACAAGTGCACCGTAATGACTGCACCTCGTCCTGTTCCATGGGACCAATCTGGGATTTATTCTTACTTACCACCCACACCCAGCCCAAACCTTACAGGGATTAGGAAAAAAACTACCAGAAGATATGATACATATGAAAGCTGAAAAAAAATCTGCAGGAATAAAGCATCTCACTAGTTGGGACAGGTGTGCCTTGGGGGCCGTTTTCTCCATCCATTTGGTCATACTTAATAAATGTGTCTGTTGCTTGAGTCGCATATTAAGGCATATTCTATTTCATTGGTGACTAGGCTGCTTAGCAAACGTGAATGTCAGCTCGTTTTTGTTCTTTCCCGTATTTATTCTGGTGTGCTTTTCCTGTGTGTAGAAGACACGATTTTTTTGAAGCTAGTTTGAACTCAGATGTTTTCCCCGCTGAATCCCAGACCCACTGTAGACTAGACACTAGGGAGACATCACACTTGCGTGATCATCACATTTACACTTCTTTGGGGATTTCAGACAAGTTTAATTATAAGAGAAGTAGAAGAAAACACTCCTTTATTTAAAAAATAGTTTTGTCAGAAAGTTGATTCATTGCAAGATTTGATCTGCCTCCTTCAGTTTCTCAGATTGAAAATTTCAAATGTCAGGTGTCTGCTTGATGAGAATATTGTATGTGGATAGATACTCTCTACTATGTACTACATATGTATGCTTAGACAATTAAGAAACCACAAAAATGTTTTCAGTGGCTCCTAACACAGAAGTGACACCACTTATTTGAAAATAAATGACCAGCTTTATTTTTTGCACTATACTAATTAGCCTCAGGAGAAAGGGAGAGGAAAAGCCCTTCCCTCATTTCTGGAAGACAAAATGTGTAAGCTTTGAGAGATGCCTATCCTCTTAATGTGACTCAGAGCTCCAGAACAGTCTTTGATGTTGAATACCACTTGTGCCTGCTAACACTGTATCTTGGTTCTTTCTTTTACTGTCATCGTGTGAGGACACACTGAGAATGTGTACTCATCAGGCTTTTCTCTTGTTTTATCCATGTATATTCAAAAATCTGGAAGGTCATGAGCAGGGTGTTTTCTGAGATACACTGTCTTTAGTACATGGCTCAAGATTGGGTGGGTGTGCTAAAGACTTCTGGGTTGAAATATGCTGATCTTGGTCCTGATTTTTAATTTTTTGGAGTTTCCCAGACTTCTCTTGCGAACTCAAGATGATAGATTCAAATCTTAAGATTTGATCTTAAGATTCTTGGGAAATCCATAGTTGATAACACAACTATGTAGGCTGCTGTTAATTATCTAAGCTTTGTAGGACTCACAATATTTTTCCTCTCTTTTCTAATGTGAAGTTATCCCTTCACTCCACTCATTATCTTCCTTTCCCTTTCCTAGCAAATCAAACTTAGCCTACTGATTTGAAGGCATCTTCCATCCTTAGTGACGTACACAATGGTTAACTTTATATTCATTTACTCACTAAGTCTATGGATCATTACTTATTGATTTTCTATTTTATATCAGACATGGTGATAGGTACTAAGGACCTAGCAAGTGGATGAAAGAGGCTGTTGCTTTGCTGAAACTGAGATTCTAGGTGGAAAAGAAAATTAATAAGCATATAAGTTGACGCAAACTAATGAGAAAAATAAAGCAGGCAAGAGGATAAAGTTTTCCTGGAGGCAACGGCTAAGAAATAGATTAATTTCAGTGTGGCTCACTGAGATGGTGACGTTTGAACAAAGTTGACGTGGAGGTGAAGGGGTGAAGGTGAGGAGACATGGAAAATAATTTTCTAGACAGAGGCAACAGCCAGTGCCAAAGCCCTGAGGTGGAAGCAGGCAGATGTGTTTGAAGACCACTAGGGAAGCCATCTTGGCCTCAGTAGAGTGAGCTGAGTGTGGAGAAAAGCAACAAGAGATAAACTCAGAGACAGAGGACAGTCAAAGAACTGGGAGACTAAGTGAGTCCTTGAAAGTCAACAAAAAATCAGGGTGTGTGGAAGGTTTGAGTAGAGGAGTGACATGCCTTGACTACAAGGATATTTTGTTGGCAATGTGGGGAGAAGAGTTTAGAGAGACAGGTAGGTAGCCACAGGAGGTGAGTCAGAAAGGATACTGTCCCACGTCAGGTAAGAGCTGATGTACCAGTGTAACAGCAGTGAGCATGAGAACAAGCATATTATGAGTATTTTCAAGCTTGAACCGAGCAGATTTGCTGATGGCTTGAATGTGAGAGTTGAGCCAAAAAAAAAAAAAAAGAAAAAGAAAAAGAAAAGTCAACGATGCCTCCAAATTTTTTGCTTGTTTAGTAGGAAGATGCAGATGGCACTAATGAGGTGGAGAAAACTACAGTAAAATGCCATTAATTAAAACGCACTTTTAATTAGTATATTAACAACACTACCATAAACTCTGTTGTAAATATTCCATGCACAATAAATTGCATGTGTTGCTACTGACTTTGTTATTTGGGATCTGGAAATGAAAACTCTATTTTAATAGCAGCACTAACTTGGTCTTGCTGTCACTTTATGATAATATGTGAAGCAAATGTTCAGCTTGGAATTTTGCAGGGACCCAAGAGTTTTAATGTAAATATAGTTTCTCCTTACGAGGAATCTCAAAATAATTATAATGTGAAATTTTAAGTGCACCTCAAAAGCCTATGTGTTAAAGGAGTGCTCCCCAGAGTAGCTCTAGTGAGAGGTTGTGGGACCTTTGAGAGGTGGGGCCTAATGGGAGGTTTAGGGCTACTGGGGATTGCCTTCAGCACAAACTTTGGGAATCCAGTCTCTCCCTCCTTGTCTTTGATCCTGGTTATGGACTGAGGGGCTTGGGTCTACCGTGTCTTGTCCTTTTCACTACTAGGTGTGCTAGCCACAGGCCCCCAAACAGCCATCCTAACTACCGTGCACTAAAACTTCTGAGCCTACAAGCCAAAAAAAAAAAAACAAAAACAAAACAAAACAAAAAAACAAAAATACCAAAAAAACCTTATTTCTTCATAAACTGATTATGTTAGATATTTGTTAGAGCAGTCCTGGTCCCCTTTTCATCCACTCTGCAGGTTCTAGAAAGTCTTGAATATAACTCCCAAGATTCTGATATCAAGTTCTGTGAACCAGGAATGACAGGTCTTATTTTAGACTCTTCACATATTATGTATGAATTTTTTTCAAATACCTAATACCTTTTCTAAAAAAGCTGATTTACAATGAAATTTGTTGTCTTAATGACAAATGTATTAGAGAGATGTTAAAGGCCATTTTTACTTCCCTAAAACGGGAAGACAATGACTATGCGATGTTCCAGTTTATTCAGTCTTGCTCCAGGCCCTTTATCCTGTGCTCCTGTTCCTACCAGCCCTGATTTTTTTCTCTGAAGTTTTCTGTCAGGTGTATTTTATGACAAGGTTCAGCATTGCCTTCATGTTCATGAAAGAGAGGCTGACACAATCTCTTTGAAGAGTCCTTGCATGCTGTATATGGTCTGAACTGGAACCAGATCCTTCCTTTGACCAGTATGTCTACTTTCCTAGGAATCTCCATGAAATGAGTCTCCTGCAGCAGCAGACTGGGAGCTACTCATAATTACTACATAAACATAATGTATTTCCTGATATCATGGAAAGGGAGTTCATCGTGATTAGTGTAAAGCAAATGCTGTCACAGGATTTAATCTGTAGTGTCCCAAGGAAGACAAAGTGAATGGTGGGTGTAAGACATCATACACACTGAAGAAACTCCTGGGTTGTTCTTCAGCCCCACCATCGTGATCTTGGCGGAGCAGATTGGCAACACAGTCTGCTTCTCACGTTATTCTCCCTTCTTTTCTTCATTCACTTTTCCTATATCTAGAAATAGGGCAAAATGGGCATGGTGGTGCTTGCAATCCCAGCACTCAGGAGGCTCAGGCAGAAGGATTGATTTGAGTTTGAGGGCGTCTTGGATTAGAGCAGCCTGGACTACAGAGCAAGACTCTACCTTTAAAAAATGGATTATTGAAGATTAATAAGATTGAAACTAAAATAATACAGAAGATCAATGAGTCAAACAGTTGGTTCTTCAGAAGGATAAATAAGATAGATAAACCTCTAGCCAAACTCACCACAAGAAGGAAAGAAAAAATTCACATCAATGCTATCAGAAATGAAAAAGATGAAATTGCAATGGGAACTGTTGGAATCTAGAGAATTATATGAAACTATTTCAGGATATTATATTTCAACAAATTCATAAACTCAGAAGAAATGGATAAAAATTACTTGACACATTGATATAAAAAATTAAGCCAAGAAGATATAGAAACACTGAATAGAGTGATAACCAGGGATTAAATCGAGACAGTAAAAAGGATCAGCCAACAAACAAAAACCCACAACCTGATGGATTCACTGCAAAATTTTATCATAACTTTAGGGAAGAGGCAGTGCCAATTCTCCCCAAACTCTTCCAGGAAATGGAAAGAGAGAGCCTACTGCCCAAGTCCTTTCTACAAGTGTCATCTTGTTCTCAAAACCAAAGATCCAACAAAGAAAGAAAACTTTAGGCCTATTTCCTTAGTGGATATGGATGTAAAAAATCTTCAGTACAGTACTTGCAAACAGAATGCAGCAAACTAAAAAAAAATCATATACCACAACCAAGTTGGCTCCATCCTAGAGATATAAGACTGGTTAAACACATGCAAATCAATTAATGTAATACACATCAACAAAATCAAGAACAAAACTCACATGGTCATCTCAAAAGATGCAGAAGAAGTCTTTGGCAAAACACAAAATCCTTCCTGATCGTAACTGTAATAAAAATTGGTATAGAAGGACCCTACCTCAAGCTGATAAAAGCAGGTTATGGCAATCCTACCGCTAACATCATCATGACAGAGAAACAAAAAGCGTTTCCCCTAAAATCAGGAGTAAGAAAAGGGTGTCCACTGTCACCACTTCTGTTTATTGTAGAGCTTGAGACCTTAGCCAGAGCAATCAGGCAAGAGAATGGAATAAAGGGAATATGCATAGGAAAGGAAGAAGTCAAACTATCCTATTTGCAGATGACATGACCCTTTACATAGAGGATCCCAAATACTGTACCAGAAGATGCTTAGACCTAATAAACAAATTCAGCCAAGTCGCAGGACATAAAATCAATATACAATGATAAGTAGCATTTCTGTACAGAAACAATGAAAACACAGATAAAGAGTTCAGAAATACAGTCCCATTCATAGTCTCACCAAAGAAAATTAAATACCTAGGTATCAACCTAATGAAGCAAGTGAAGGATCTCTATACTGGAAACTATTATACTCTGAAAAAGAAATTGAAATGAATTTTAGAAAATGGAAAGAGATCCCCTGTTTCTGGATAGGCAGAACCGACATTGTCAAAATGATCATACTATCTAAACTGATAAACAAATTCAGTGTAATCTCAGTCAGGATACCAGCAGTATTTTTCACGGAACTAGAAAGAATGATCTGAAAATTTGTATAGAACCACAAGGGGCCCAGAATATCCTAAACAGTCTTAAGCAATAAAACATAAACAGGAGTCATTATGATACCAGATATCAAATAAAATTACAGACAGATGGATCCATGGAATAGAACTGAGGATGCAGCTGTATCTCTGAATCCTTCAGCCATAAAATCTCCAACAAAGGGGTCAGAAAATGCAGTGGCACAAAGATAGCCCCTTTAACTAATAGTTCTGGGAAAACTGGCTAACCACATGTAAAAAAATATTAAACTTGACCCACAACTTTCACCATACACCAAAGTCAAATCAAAATGGATCAAAAATTAGACATTAAAATGGAAACATTGAACTTGTTGGAAGAAAAAGTAGGCAAAACCCTTGAAGACATAGGTGTAGGGAAGAACTTTCTCAATTAAATACCTAAAGCAAAAGAGATAATATGAAGAATCAACACATGGGATTATAGAAATTAAAAAGCTTTTGCACAGTTAAAGGAAACAGTCAACAGAATGAAGAGAGGACCTATGTGAAAAATATTTGCCAGCTACTCCTCAGACAAAGGACTATTTTCAAGAATTTATACAAAGGACTGGAAAAAGTTGTCCCTCCAAAATAAAAGACTTGATCAAAAAATGGGAATCTGAAATGAATAAACAGTTCTCAGAAGAAGAATTCCCAATTCCCTGTAATTATATGAAAAAAAAGTTCAACATCTTTAGCCATCAGAGAAATGCAAATTAAAATGACACTGAAGTTCCATCTAACACCAATAAGAATGGCTGCTATTAAGAACTCAAAAAGCAATAAATGCTGGTGATGTGGTGAGAAAAAGGAACCCTCGGGCACTGCTGGTGGGATTTTAAACTGGCACAACCCCTGTGGAAAGCAGTACGGAGATTCCTCCGAAAACCGAAAATTGACATTCCATTTGACTCAGCTATACCTCTTCTGGATATCTTTCCCAAAGAGTTAAAGTTATTATACAACAGTGATCCATGCATATGCATGTTTATAGCAGCACAATTTATAATAGCTAAATCTTGGAAGATGCCAATATACCTGACTACAGATGACTGGATAAAGATGATGTGTCATATATGCACAATGGAGTACTACTCTGCCTTAAAGAATGACAAATTTGAGTCATTTGTAGGATTGTGGGTACACCTTGAAACCATTGTGCTCAGGTAAATGAAAGAGCCCTGGAAAGTTAAATATTACATAGTTTTTATCATATGAGAAAACCAAGTCATAAAAAAATAAGAGATATGGAAGAAAGTAAGAAGATGGACTGGAGAGGGAAAGTAGAGTGGGGATGAGAGGGTGGGAAGGGGAAAAGATGTGAAATGTCAATTAAATGCCAAATAAAATTTTATTTAAAAGTGGATTAGAAATAGTCCAGTAATAAAAGATAGTGTATATAAATGGTTCCTGCCTTCCTTTAAATCATCCATTAACTTAAGATAAGTAGAGCACATACTCTTCCATGTTATTGCTAGTTTTTAATTCTCATATTGTGTTATAGAAAAGAATGGCCATTTTGATTATGCGTTTAATGATTTTGATTCCTTTGGTGGATAAAATAATCCCTGAATCACATTGAAATGGCTCATTGCTTTGTTTTCTTCCTAATTTCAGTGATTTGCTTCTTCCAGGATTGTGTGATTTTATTTGAAAAGAATTTACCCCTAGACATTGACGTGTTTTTCTGATATTGTTAAGTGTATCTGGTGCTGTCTTCAAGAATTTATAATCATCAGAGTAAGAGGAAATATATGTATTGTTTTATTTTCCAGGACATCATGTAGCTCAGGCACTATGATATTTTTAGGAGGACAATGGAAATTATTAACACCTGGAA
This sequence comes from Ctenodactylus gundi, assembly GCA_004027205.1. NCBI lineage: Eukaryota > Metazoa > Chordata > Mammalia > Rodentia > Ctenodactylidae > Ctenodactylus > Ctenodactylus gundi. Next base: position 194,374 of record PVKB01000537.1, on the reverse strand, counting down.
TCTGAATATCTGGTTTTATCCAAAGAAGTGTCCCTTGTTCAATTGGGTTTTTAGGTGTTTGTGTTTAAAAAAAAAAGCATTATCAAGTGGAGAAGCAATCTTTGAAATCACTGGTTAGTCAAACCACGATACTAGGACATTGAAAAATAATACATTGAGTGGTGGATAGTGGTGAAGGTATTATATATAAAAACTGTTTTGTGCCAGCAAATCTCTGTACTTCTTAATCCACGGTATCACTAGAGCATTTTGAAGAAAAACTGGATATGCATCTCCTGCGAGACTCTTGAGCTGGCTTTTCTTTCATGTATTATGAAATTTGCCGGTATCAGTGAACATTCAACAGTTACAATTTTTTCTTTCTTTCTTTTTTAAGTGATATTCAACTTATGAATCTCAGACTTTTTAAGCATTCCCAAGATTTAGGTTCCACTTGAATATTCATATTTATGTCTAAAAGGGAATCAACAGCCTTTACCTTTTCCGTGATTAACAGTTCAACCTCCAGACTTTCCACTGAGATTGAGGGCTCATCAGAACATCAGGATGATTAAAATAACAAACTTAAGGAGCCCTTTTATCAGAAATTTACCTGCTCTTTTATGTTGGTTTATCTGGTCACGTTTGCCACTGTCTGCTTGTGTTTTTGTGGGGAAAAAAATGTGCCTTGTTATCAAAAGCACATGTTATCCAAAATCTTTGCCAAGGCAACAGACCAGTACTTGTGGATGGTTCCTCTGAGTACCAGTTCTCCCCTTGCTTCTCCAGAGTTCACAGCGAGGGAAGCAATTAAAATCTGGGGAAATAGGAAAGAGGTAACTCAAGAAAATTGGCCTGGAGGCTTCCAAGTAACTGAACTGCTGAATGATAGTGAGAGCCTCTTTTTATTTTGTTCATCAGCTGTTTATGAATTATTCTCTTAAATCTATGAGTTCCTATTTTCTCAAGGAACTCTGAAAGCCTATAGTCGATGCAATAGCATTCTGTTAGTTCTCATCATGTGTGAAGCAAATGTACATTGGTGAAGTTTCCAGGAAACAAAATATTTCTGTATGTCATGCGTGAGAAATACTGGGAAAGAAAAAAAAAAACAGCTGAGCAAATAAAAATTTATGGAATGCTGCAATATCTTTCTGTATAAGTCCCATTTCTGTGTCTGACATGGTGCCACATGACAGGTAGACCAGATGTGACAGGTAAGGGAGTTTCCCCTGGCAACAAACAAAACATTCTTGATCATTTTACTTGCTTTGTGGTCTTTAAAGCTTTGGAACTTACACTGTGTTGCTTTTCACTTTTTCCTTATTGAAGCTGTTGAATATTTGAAGAGCAAAACATCCGTGAGAAAGAGACTTGGGAAAGCAAAAGTGAACAACAGTGGCTGGCACAGGTCAGCGGGAGGGTTGGATGCACATTTAAGGAACAGTCGCACGAAGGGAAAGGAAGGAATTGCTGCCGCGGGTAGCTTCAGGCATGGTGGAAATCTCAGTGAATAGGACAGAGTACTTATAATTGCTTTGTAAGAATGTCAGCTTGGGAAGAATTAGAATGAGACCCGGAGGTAAGGTCAGGTACTTACAGATGTTCAAGTTAAAATAACTAAAGTAGACAAATTCTCAGGCTTTGTTTTTAAATTTTTGCAGATAATATACAAATATTTGAATATGAGTAAGGTTTAAGTTCCTCATCTGGAAAAAAGAACCAAAAAGGTCCACATCCCAGAGATGGTGCTCAGGAGAAATGAGATGATGTACATCAAGTGCCTGGCTGTATGTGGGGTGCTGAGTGCATTCTCAAGAAGGGGTGTAGATCACTGGTACATAGTGAAGATAGCACCTGAGAGTGTGTTTGTGTGCGTGTGTGTGTGTGTGTGTGTGTGTGTGTGTGTGTGTGTGAAGAGATCTATTTTTTTTTCTTTTACATTTTTGTGAGTGCATGACTTTTCCTCACTGAGCTGAAGCGTCCATCATGGAGAGAGCTAACTTAGGATTGTAACTGAAGAAATGCAAACAAAAAGAGAAAGAGATGAAATCCAGCCTTTAACTTCTCTAATGGGAATTTTCAGTGCATGGCTAGACAAGAGACTTGAAAGCCAGACTGTCAACACAGGAAAGGCTTGATTAAAATCACTCTCAAGATGCGGGTGGATGAGCTAGAGTTTTACATGAGGGAGGCTCTGCTTAGACAGAAAGAAAAGGAGAGAGTGTTCCTTCCTTCTGATCTGAGGAATATGAGAAGAGGGGAAGATAAGGAAGGCAGAACAGCCTTCCAACTGCAGATAGTGTCCAGAAACAAAAGATATTTTATTGTATTAGTTAAGAGAAATGCTAGCCAGCGGGAAAGAAAAGTAGTTTGCTGCGTGCCCTGTTTCTTCCAAGAGCCAGTGGAAGGAGGGTCAGGATGAAGCCATTGTTGAGGTTTGGTTAGGGAGAGAGAATGCTGATGCTTTGCTTTCCTGTGCAGTTCTGCTAGGGACTATGGCATGGATGAGATGGTAGAATCCCTGTGTACCTCAGATGAGGATCTGTGAGAAATAAGGAAGGCCGAGGACCACAGGGAGGACACCCCCCAGTCCCTGAGCAAAATGCAAAGACTGGTGGCCAGCCTTCCGCATCACATCCCACAGGGCATGTTGAGGAGTCAGCCCACACCTGAGGCAACTGCAGGGCCTTAAGTTCTTGGAGACTCTGACTTGCTATTTTGCTGTAGTCCAGTAACTCACTACAGTCTATACATTCAGTGCAGTTCATTGAGGAGGGTGGCTGCAGAGAAAGGTAAAATAGGAGGTGGTTGAATTTGTTAAGTTGATTCAAAATGACTAGATTTCTGTAACTTTAACTCTATCAATTCAAACCCATCATCACCAACAGAGGATGGGTGTCAAGAGAAGCCTGTGATGCAATGTAGACAAAAAGGCGGGGCAATATCTTTGCACAGTCAAAGATGGGAAGTTTATGACGCTGCCGTGGGTACTGTTGCATAAGTCATGATAGCACTTAGGTGATAGTATATGTCGAGGCCTCACACCAGCCTTTTCTGTAGCGAACACTTTTGGGTAAAGCACACTGTGCCAGAGGGACTCGTGGTTTCTGATTTCACACAAGATGTGCTTACTCAGGATGGCTAAAGAATTAGTGGAGTAGAGAAAGCACAGACTTTGAAGGCACGTGAATGGATGTGTTTTCCTTCCTATTTGTTCTCTCACTCTCTGTGTAAGTTTTTTTCAGAGGTTGAATTCTGTCTCTTTAAAGGACACTGAAATCCTAAGCCTCAGTACCTGTGAACATGCCTTTACTTAGAAATAAGTTCTTTGTAAACAATCCACTTAAGATGAAGTGATTAGGGTATATCTTATTTCAGCATCACTGGTCTCATACAAAGGAGAAATTTGGTGGGGGCTGGGGGGCTGGAGAGTTGGCACAGCAGGTAAAGTGTTTTCCTAGCAAGAACAAGGTCCTGGGTTCAGCTCCCCAGCACCACATGAACCAGGCATGAGGGTGCATGCCTGAAACTGAGGCAGGAGGATTGCCATGAGTCCAGGGCAAGCCTAGGCTACAAAGTGAGGGGAGGGAGAGAGAGAGAGAGAGGGAGGGAGGAAGAGGAGAGCCAGAACTGTGAGATAATAAATTTCTCATGTTTGAGCCACCTAGTGTTCAGCATTTCTTTTGTACAGTCCTAGCAAGCTAAAACAGCTGCTTACCTATTTATCATTAGCAAATTATTTGCCCCCACCTCATGACTAAGCAAGTGTATTCACAAATTTTTTGCTTTTATTTTTGAGTGAAGAAGATCTGTCTTGGGCCATGTATAGAAAGAAATATGTGAAGCAGTTAGCATGTTTTTAGTAAAATTTCCTTTAACATTTTTTATTATAACATTTTTAAAAAATCAATGGAAAAAAACATGGTGGACCACAGGTAAGCACACCAGAAAAAAGAATTCAGTCAGCTGACTGCCTCCAGTCCCACTCCTGCACAATAAAACTGTGACAAAATAGATAGTCACAAGTTATGGGATATGTAAATCTAGAAAGAAAACCTGTGAGAAAAAAAAAAGATTCATTTGAGAGAATTTACCTTCCAGTTTGTCTCTGAGATTTCTGGAAATCAAAGTGAAAAGAGTTGTATGCTTGGTCACAAAAAGCTTATTCTTGTACGAGAAGAAGTATTGTAGTTTCTTTGAGGAGCCAAATCTTTTTCTTAGCTTTGAATTCTTTTTTAAGCTTTTTATTTAAAAATTTAAATTTATTTTTAACTGATGCATAAAAAAACATGCAAATTGTACTTGTTGGATACCATGAAGTGTTTCAATCCACGTATAACTTGTGTAATGTTTAAATCATGTTACATCATCAATTATCATTTCTCTTATGGTGGCGACTTTCAAGATAATATCTCCTAGCTTTTTGGAATATCTTGTACATTATCGTGTGTAACTACCCTCCTGTGCAAGGCCACACCAGAACTTGTGCACACTAAGTTACACAGGAGACAGTACACTTCTTAGTATTTCTTTGTGAGACTTGGTACATAATTCGTACTCAGATTCATGGGTTAAATGTGGCAACACAACCTCAGCCTCAAGTTAATACTTGTACATACGCAATTTCCTGTTTCTTAGAGTCATAACAGCGATCATCTGAACATAACAAAGAAACATAAGTATTGCATGAAATAAAGCCCATACGTGGTCACGTTCGCGAGCAATGGTCTCGGTCCCTCTGATCTACTCTCCATGTCGTTATTGGCTTTCTTACTTATCCACTCAAATGCCCAACGAATCTAGCAAGATAAGTCAGATGTTTCCTCACATTGGAAATCATTCCTCTTGTTTTTATTTTTCATCATCTTCATTTGAATGTGTCAGTCAGTATTGGCATGTACTTGTAATTCTCAAACACAGTATTAGAATTTAATTGAAAATAAAGGTTTACTAATAGCAGCTCACTAATTCTGTGTCTCACATTGTGGAGCAATGTAGGATGGCACAGCTGAAGTGAGGGGAGTCCAGAATTAAGCCCTTGCCGTTCTGTGCCATGGAAAAATTTAACCCAGAATGTAGAAATAACATCAGCCTCATGTTCAGATGTCTGGGGACTGAGGTTCTGTTTAAGAAGCAGCCTGTTTCAGGTATAAACAGCTCCATCAAAGTCTGTTTTTAGAACAAGCACTTGCATATGCTTCTGTAATTTCTTGATTCTACCTGCCAGACTCCATGAAATAATGTTATGCTTTATTCAAAATAATGAGTCATTTGACTATGTTAAGGAATATATTCATTAAAATAATATAGACTCCTTGAACAACACAAATCAGTTTCTACTTTGAAAGAAATTCCAAGGGATTTCCTAAATTATTTTGTTGAACTAAGGCAGAGTACAAGCGTGTTGCACAATTTCATTAATTCTGTCTTTTGTTTATTCTCACTTGGACTAATAGGACAACCTTTTCAAGAATTTCTTCTTGTGTCACCAAATTATGTTTTCTCATTATTTATTCTGAGACTTTTCTTTCCAATTTATCTTTTTTCAATACTGGGCATAATGATAAGCCAGTTAAAGCTCTGATTTCATTGCTAGCAAATGTGATAGCCTTTGAAGAAAGGAAGTAGGAGCTGAAGGTGAGCCACTGAGCTTCATAGTGACACCAAATGACCCCAATCAAAGGCTATTGTGAGCATGGTCTGGTCAGCTAACTGCCTCTGCGGTAGCAATTCAGCTGCAGTGCCTCTGCAGAAGCTCTTCGTTGATTTGTTATTTTGCATTTCTTGCCAAGATTTGCAAGAAACATAGAATCAAAGATAGAAATCTTAGATGTAGAGGCTCAAACTCTAAGAAACATCTTAATTCAGAAGATGTTAGATGGTCATAATAGAGAGATTACTAGAATGGAGAGTATGTATGGTGAGTTTCTCTGGACTGAAGATCCTAAATTTTGTTTATTTTACAGTTGAAATTCAGAGAAATAAGTGAAAGACCCTTACCCGTATATGTGTTGTGGGTGCATTGTGTGTGTGGGTGTATGAAAGCACAATTTGGAAGTACAAATAGAAATAAGAGCTGACATATTTAGTCACGTGGCATTCTTTTGCTTTTTGTTTTTTACTTTTTCCTCAAGAGTTATTGTTTTTATTAGTATGTATTGGCAATATGCAGCAGTTACACAGTTAAGGAATCGGTGCACATACATACCACATCAACTTCTCTCTCATTTACTTTCGCTTCTCTCCCCAGAGCTCCCACCCACTTCCCCAAACCCTCTCTCTTCCCACAAGTCTGTCTCACAGCTTTCTGTCATCTTTTTTGTTTGGCCTTAGGATTTTTTTAATACTTTAGGCCTCTTGCATTAGAGAAACCATGCAATATTTAATCTTATGAGTCAGATCCAGTTTACTAGTCACAGTGGTCTTACGGTGCATCCATGTTTCTACAAATGACTCAAGCTTATCTTTCTTTATGACACAGTAGTACTCTCTATGTATACATATATATCATATTTTCTTTATTCTCTAATATTTTCATGAACATTTTGGTATAACTCACAACTTAGTTGTTCTGAGTTGTACTGCTATATACATAGGGATGTGTGTGTCTGTTATATGGTAGCTTTAACTCTTTTAAAAAGATACCCAGAAGAAGTATAGCTGGGCCAAATGAAATATCTATTTTCATTTTTTGAGCAGTCTCCTTACTGATTTGCATAATGGTTGTCCCAGTTTACTGTTCCACCAGCAATGTATAAGTGTTCCTTTTTTCCAGCATCCTCTCCACCATCTCTTGTTTTTTGAGTTCTTGACAAAAGCCATTCTCCCTGGAGTGTGGTGGAGCCACGGTGCTGTTTTGATTTCTGTTTCTTTAATGGCTAAAGACACTGACCTTCTTCATATTCATATTCATTCCATATTTGTTGGCCATTTGTACTTCTTCTGCGATCTGTCTATTCATGTCAATTGTCCATTTTTAAGTTGGGTCTTTTATTTTGGGGAGTCTTTTTTTCTAGTTCACTATATATTCTACATATTAATCTCCTGTCCTAATTGTAGGTGGCAATAATTTTGTTCCATTCTAGAGATTCTCATTTCACTCTGTTGTTTCCTTTACTGTGCAGAGATAATTTGATATAATCCTCCTGGTTATTTCCTGGGTTATTTTTTTTATGCTGCAGGTGTTCTATTGAGTAAATGTTTTCCTACACATTTGTCCTGAAGAGCTTTACCTAATTTGTCTTCCAGCAGATTCAGTGTTTATGTTTCAATGTTTAAGTCTTTGATCCATGTTGATTTGATTCTAGTACATGGTGAAAGATGTGAGTGTACATTCATTTTTCTGCACGTGTTTGACCAGTTTCTCCAGTGTCATTTGTAAAAGAAGCTATCTTTTCTCCAGTGTGTGTTTTTGTCTTTTTCGAAAATCAGATGATCACAGGTGCTCAAAGTTGTCTCTGTATCCTCAGTTCTATTCTACTTTTCCAACTGTCTGTGTTGTGCCAATACAATATGGCTTTTTAAAAATCACTTTTGCCTTGTAATATAACTTGATGTTTAGAATCGTGATGTCATCTGCTTTTGTCTCATTGCCCTGGATGACTTTGGCTGTTCTGGGTGTCTTCTATTTCTATATGATACTTAGGATTTTTTTCTTATTCTGTAAAAGATGCTGTTGCTATCCTGTTGTACTTATATCTGCATATCAGTTTAAAGAATCACATTAAATATGTATATTAGTTTTGATACTGTGGCTACTTTTGCAATATTAGTTTTGTATATCCAAGAACAGGAAATGTCTTTCCATTTTATGATGCCCTCTTCAGTTTCTTTTTTCAGCATAGTACAGCTTTCATTGTAGAGGTTCTTTGCTTCCCTGGTTAGATTTATCTGTAGATACTGAATTTTTGGAGTAGCTACTGAGAATAGAATTCTTTCCTCATCTCTTTCTCAGTGATTTCATTGTTAGCGTACAGGAATGCTACTAATTTTTGTATTAATTTTGTATTCTTCAACTTGGCTAAATTTTTCATTCTGAGAGTCCGGGGGGAGGGGGTGGGGTTTTTTATGTAAAGAATCACAATGTCTGCTAATAAGGGTAGTTTAATATCTTTCCAATATGTATTGATTTTTTTGCCTAGAAGAAATGGGTAAATTCCTAGACACATGAAAGATTCCAAAATTGAACCAAGAAGATATGAAAATGCTATATAGATAAATAACAAGTAATGAAATTGAGGCAGTAATGAAGTCTTTTACTTACAAAGAAGAGGGGTCTGAAACCTGATGGATTCATTGCAGGATTTTACCAGCACTTTAGGGAAGAGTTAACACTAATATTTCTCAAACTTTTTCATGACATTAAAAAAGAAGGAAAACTGAAAAAATACACTTCTGTGGAAGCTAGCATTACCCTATTAGCAAAATCTAAGAGTTAGCAAAAAAAAAAAAAATTATAGGTCAATTTCCTTAATAGATAGATACAAAATTCTAAAGAAGATGCTTGTGAACAAAATGGAACAAATCATTAGAAAGATAATAAAGTATGATAAAGTTAACTTCATCTCAGGAATGTTAGGATTATTCAGCATATGTAAATCAATTAATGTCATATACTACATAAAAAGCAAGGACAAATATCACATGATCATCTCAACAGATACAGAGAAAGCCTTTAATGCCATCCAACATCCCTTCATGATAATAACACTGATAAATTAGAGAAGAACCTTACCTTAATCTGCTAAGAGTCATTTATGCCAAACCTACTGCCAATGGGGAAAAATTAACAGTGTTTTCCTTTAGTTCTGGAATAAGAGAAGGCTGTCTCTCTCACCACTCCTATTTAATACAGTACATATTCTGTGTTCTGGATGCATAGATTTGTACTTTGGCTCTTCTAAGTGAAGTTTTAAAATACTTCAACCTAAGTCACCCTAAATTTTCTCATTTCTTTCTATAGTTTTGTCTAGTGAAATCTAGAAGAAAATTCTGAGAAGACAACTTTTCCTAGATCAGCGGATTAGTTGAGCTATTTATTTCCCAAGTTTTCCGCTGGAAAAGTAGATTGCTCATTTTAATTTGGGGGGGGGGGGGCTTTTTCTTTCTTAATGGTATGTCATTTACATTAAGTAGACCAATATTAAAAATAGTACACTGTGGACATTTCTTGTGTTTTACTTTTATGTGACTGCAGCTCGGATAATGACAAGGAACAGGGTCATTAAATAGATGTTCTCTTAGGTCCCTTGCCAGAAAAAATACCCACCCAAGAGATGGAAATACTGGTGCCTCTCCACTTACCCTTGAAAACTTTTTGTCTGCTTATGAACTGAAAACAAAGCAATTCAGAAGCTATGTATTCTCAGTGTCACATGGCTTTTTCTAAATATGGTGTTTTTCCTACTTATCTATGTTCTTTAAGGCATCATTACTTCCTGTTGACTTGTTGTCGTTCATTCTGTGAATAAAAGACACAATTGTTTATTCATTCTCAGGTTGATGATGATACAAAATTATTATAACCTGGAGCCATAATACATAAAGTAGGTGTCAACTTTCTTGTATATGTCTTTGTGTGGACATGTTCATTTATTTCTCTTGGGTCTACACTGAGAAATAGAACTGCTGTAGGTCAGCTTACACATTTTAGGTGATATTGCTAAAATGTTTCACAAGACAATTGAGCTGGTTTACGTTGGCATTGGCAAGGCATGAGTATTCCCAGTGCTCTATGTTCTGGCTAGTGTTTAATATAATTAGTATCTTTTTCTTTTTTCCATTCTGCGAGATGTAAAGTAGCATCCTAGTGTGGTTTTAATTTTCATATTCATGACAACTAATGATGCTTAGCATATTTTCATAGGATTCTGTTGATTGAATGTCTTTTTGTGAAAATCCTCTTCAAATTTTTGTTCTCTGCCTATTGTAACTTTACCAACCCCAAAATACTCAAAATATTTTTTCTATTTGTTTGTTACAAGCTTGATATCTTAATAATGTATTAGATCTATGATTTTCCTTAATTTTTTCCCTATCCTGAAAATTGAATCTTCAAATCTTCAGTCCCACCAAACCCCCTCCTTTTTAAAAGAAGTTTTATCAAACTACTAAGTTGCCTAGGTTGTACTGGAACTTGTTTGGATTAGAACTTTGTATCCTCCTGCCTTGGCTTTCCAGAGTGCTGGTATTATGGGTGTGCACCACAACGCCCAGCTTGAAATTTAGTTTTGATTATGATATGTAGTAAGGGTCAATGTTTACTTTCCCATAAGGATAACCAATTCCTATAGCTCCATTGTTGAAAAGACAATTGTTCCTCCTGTTGATTTGCAGAAGTGACTCTATTATAAACTCTCTACATGTAGATCAACTTCCATTCTTTATGAAGCCCCTGTAGTCTATTTTTGATTCTTTATCACTATACAACTCCTGTAATATTCAGTTATATGCTCAATATAATCTCGACTCTTACAAATAATGTTTGTATAATTGACGCCCTCCTTCTTATCTCTCACATCTTTAAGGTTCTGAATGCTATTGCATTAAGCTTATAGATGAATTTGTTGGAAGGTGACACCTTAGCATTTGATAAAACTCTTCAATCTGTGAACACAAATGATATCTAGATTTATTTAACTTAGTTCTCTTAAGAATGCTGTTTTTCAGTAGAGATTTTAATGCATCTTAGTAGATTTATTTCTAGCTATTTGATGCTCTGATGCTATGCTAAATGTTATCTTAACTTCATTCTAATTTTATTGATGCTATATGAAGTACAATTGATTTTGTAGAAAGACCCAGCCACCAATCTTGGTAAATTCACTTATTCATTGTAGTTTCTTCTGTGTTTTCTATGATAATGTTGCATGTGAATCAAGACTTTTTAAGAACTTACATGCATTTTCCTTTCTTCCCTTATTTTTGTAATGATGAAAACCTTAATTATTATGTTGAATTGGTGATAATACTCAACCATACTCATTCTAAATATTAGCAGCTAACTGAATACATATTATCAGCTTACTACTTTTCTGTGCAATTCATACTTTGTATTAGGTTAAAGCCTAACAACATTCTTTGGCTATTTGAATTTTACCTAGTTTATTTGGGGTCCTTATGACCTTCCTTCCCCTCTAAAGCTAAAATATGTTCCATTGTTTAGAAAACAAATATTTATATTTCAGAGAATCTTTTTATTTCACTTTCAACTCTAGGAAATATCTGTTAGGGATACATAACTTATGAGTTCATATAATGTCTTAATGACTATCCATTTATTTGGGTTCTATTAAATATAGCTTTAAGTCATAAGCTTTTATTTAAGTGAATGATTTTCTTCTCACACTGAGACCATAAATTCAAGGAGAGAAGGCTTTGTCTTAAATTTCTTGACTCTTTCGAGGCAATAGCATAATGCATTGTCTCAATAAATACAAATTGATTGATTTAGAGGACATAAGTTCACTATTTTTTTGAAATTGTGTTATATGCTAAAACATCATTTAAGTAACACTGCATTTAACCATACCGTTCAAAATATATTCAAAATTGATTTTTTCTTCACAAGTATGATTTAAAAGCTAATTAACCAAATACTAATGTACAACAAGGCATATGAACATATATAGATTAAGAAATAGCTAAGACATTTGAAAATTTCCAGAATAACCAAAAATGTATCCATCAATCTCAATATTCCATTAACCCAGTATTTATTGTTACACTGCACATGGACTTACACATTTTACTGACATTGAAAATAAAATGTAAATTACTACTCCTGTCATCTTTTTAATTAGTTGAACAACATAAAAGAAATAAAGTTAACTTCTTTGTGGCCTTCTTCATCCTCTTTCTCGTCCTCCCTCCCTCTCTCCTTTCCCTCTCTCTCTTTCAGCAATATATTAACCAAATTGCCAGGTTTCCCCAGTAAGGAGTGGTGATTGGGAAGATAATGGAAACAGGACCAGCTGTGTGTATTCATTATTGTATCTTTGTATCTGAGCATTTTTATAGTAGATGAAGCTTTGTATGTATTTTTGTTGCTATAATAGATCTTAACATTACCTTTAATAACGTTACTTTTAATCACATAAACTGAACTATATTTACTCTTAGGAATGTTATTTATAGGCTTTAAATCTTCTCTCTAAAAAAATAACATTGTCCCTGTGAATTTCAGATTAGGAGATTAGGTAAGGAGAGCTTTCTTTTTATTCCAACATGAGTCATCACTTAATGGTGCCTTGAATCTTGTGCATCTTAATGTAATTCATTCAAAAAATTGATTAATCTTCCGAGTTCATAGATATTACTGCTTCTAGCCACCTCTTATTTACATTAACAGAGGTCCTTCCCTTTTTGTTCTGTCATATATAAAATCAGGTTATTTATTTAACTAGAGTCACATACGTGCATATTCCTGTAATGCTAAAACATTGGCATGTAAGTGTCAGTCTAGGATCAGAAGCTCCATGAGTGATTTCAAATAGATTCAAATTACAATACATGGAATTTATTATAAAAACGAATAGAATGTACTGACAACGAGGGTCAGGGAAATCCTCACGGTAAATCAAACATTGCTTCGCTGGTAATTTTATTGACATATTATTTGACTACAATTTCAATAAAAATGATGTAAACATTGGCCTGGTTGTCATAATATCAGTACACTGTTTTTTTTAAGTAGCTCTAGACCATAACATTTCATATGTATTTTTCTCTATATCTGAAATAATAATTTGATGTTTAAAATAAATGAATCCTCAGTATCCTAAGGTTTGAATGCTTTGTTTTAATTCACTCATCCACTGAACCAGTTATGCTAAATATTATTACCACTATAACTCAACAATAAAGAGATTTAACAAAATCACAGTTTAATGTGCATGGGTGCATAGCTTTCAAATTTGCTCTCAGTAAAACCTTTTGCCTTATGTTTTTACCTTGTACCGTAATACTGAGGCACATGCATGCACATATGATTATGCACATATTTTCAATGTTGGAAAATCATTTATGGTCATGAATATCCAGGGATTTGAATGCTCAACAGGGACCCATTTCAGGGAAGTATTAGAATATACATTTGGAGCATTTTAACTGATTTAAGGTATATAATCAAGTTTCACACATTCTACCTGTTATTTCCTTTCAAATTCCTCGAGAATCACATTGCTCTGTTTTCTTGGTCACATACTTAAACAGATGATTAAAAGAAAAAAAAAAGTTGAGAGATGCTTCAGGACATAGTCTCCCAGCTTTTCTATAAGATGTACATAGCGCAATTTCTACAAAATTTCAGTAAAACTTGATTTATGGTGTAGCAAAGAAAAGCCCTGGAATTTGCAGGAGAGGAAACAAGCAAATTTGGTAACAGCTGTGAGTGAGTGTGAGGGGCTCTTCTGTGTGCAGCTGCAGAGCGACGCATCTCTAGCTTTCTGCAGAAACCGGTCTTGGCGTTTTAATTGTTGAGGTGAACCCACTGGTGACCAGCTGCTGGGATTGCAAACCAGGAGCTACTCCATCCTTTCAGATTGTTGGTGAGGGGTCCAGAGGGAAGCTGTGACTTAACCCAGGGAGAGGACTATTAGTTCTGAGATTTCAAAGGGAAATTCTTTCAAGTGTGGAAGAAACTCAGGCTTCTTTGGAAGAAAGAAAATGCTGAGGCAGGATTCTTCAGCTTCATGCGTAATAGCTGGAGGGTAATTGAGACTGATGAAAGATGTAGCTACAGGTAAATATTAAACATTATCTAGAAGAACATGAGTTGTGAGAGAGAGTTATCTGTCACTTTTTTTGTCACTATGACAAAATACTTGACACCCACAGATTAAAGCAGGAGAAGTTTATTTTGGCAAACAGTTTTAATCTGTGATCATTTGCCTCCAAGAGACGTCATGGTAGAGGGCCTTAGCAGAAGAAAGCTGTTTGTCCCGCAGTGGTCAGGAAGCAAAGAGGAAAGGAAGGAATCAGGAAGGAAAATACTCCCTCCAGAGTCATTGCCCCAGTGACACACCTCTTCTAAGCAGGCCCCAACTCCTAATAGCACACTTAATCATGAGCACATCAACAACGGGTAAATCCATTGGTGTGTATAGTGCTCCTGTAACTTAATCACCTTCCAAAAGCCCCACCCCTAAACACATCAGCCTCTCGGGGACTTTCTCGCTCTGAACCGTAACAGGAGGTGACCTTGTAACTAACCACTCAGTTGACATTAACTTGCCACCTTCCTTGGATTGGAATACGACTGGGCAGATTTGGATTCCAAGACCTAGAAGTCACTACTAGAAAGAGGTGGATCAGAGCGCTAATCATTGTGCAGCCAAGAGGTTACACAAGCTGTCACGTCTTTCCAAGCAGTTCTTGCTGAGCAGTTTCTGCATCAATTTCTCTTGCGTTCTGTGGTCCTGCTGAATGTAGTAAGTCCAACTGAGAACTTCTGTCATTACCTTCCTGTGCAGAGAGAGTTGTAGCCGTATACTCTTTGCTCCGAAAAAGCACTGAAGAGCTCCCTTGCCATAGCAAGCGAATGGAAAATTCCAAAATGAGCCCTTGAGTTCAAGAAGATGGATACCAGTGAGTCCATGCCTAGGAATCACACAGCTCTGACTCCTGCCTGATGGGCAGGGAGGAACCCGTTGGGCCGCAGAGGGGAAGTGGAGGACAGAAGGAGCAAGTCTGCGGCATTCTTCTGTCCTGAGAATGCGCTCTGTCTCGGAGCTGGCGGAGCTGGTGGGAGTGGAGCCGATGTGCATAATGCCCTATGCACTTTGGAAGATGGTTGAGGAAATAGCCTTGGAAACCAAATGGAAATTTATCAAATTAAGATGACTTCAAGCCTGATTTTCCATTTTTACCAAGTGCTGGAGTTGGCATCTCTGAGACTCCTGTGGGACCCGAAAGGCTGGAATCAATATTTCTGAATCATGAAATCAGGAAAGAACTAAATGTCTGAATGAAAAGTCAGTCACAAAAAGACTAAGAAGTAAGATCTTGAAGAGACCTATTTTTTCCTACAAAGCAGTTGTCCAGCACCTCATTGAAACTGAACGAAAATGATCCAAAAGTATGGGAGAATGAAAGGATAATAAACAAATGAATTTAGTTCAGAAATTTTCAACTTGTTTAGAAATAATTTGAGAATTGTTTAATAATCCTCGTGTAAAAAACTGGCATATCCGAGTCTACACAGCTGTACAGTCAGCTCTCTGCATCTCAGCATTCTGTGTCCATGGTTTCAATGAACCATGGGTTGAAAATATTTGGAAAAAAATCAAAATTGTGTCTGAACAAGTATGGATGATTTTTTGTCATTGTTCTTCCCACAATACAATGTAACTGTTATTTATATATCATTTACATTTTATTGGAAAATAAAAGTAATCTAATTTTAAAATAGATGGGAAGGTCTGCATTGATTAGGTGTACATTGTCACACCATTTCAAATAAGAGATTTGGACATCTAAGAATTTTTGTATCCATGGTAAAGCCTGGAACCAATCCAATTTCCCTTAAATATGTAAGGATGAATGTATATTGTACAAGTACATTAAATTCTCAGAAGGAAGAGCACCCAACATGGGTCACTCCTTGGGAAAGGGTGGAGTGTTAGGAAAGATAGGACAATTGCCGCCCTCCATTTTGCATTTTTCTGCTGACTTTGAGAAAATGTTTCACTTTTAAAGTGTAAAATGCTAAAATATACATAGATTATAATGTAGCAAATCCAAATTTCTATTTCTCAGAATTAACCTTATGTTCACATTTTGCTTGCATATGTTCTTTCATTTACAAAATTAACTATTGTTATGTTAAAAATGATTTTAACATATTCAATTAGTAAAGAAACTTTAGATCAATCTGTACAGAAAGACTTAGAAGTAGTATTTTCTATATGTATATGTACATTGCTAAATAAAAGGATGGAAAGATTGATACATGAGTGTGTAGAAAGAAAAACTGGTAGATGTCGACAGCTGGGTGTGGTACTATATTCTAAAATCAAAATATAATTTATATTTTAACTTAGCAAAACAATACAACTGAAGTTTTAGTTTTGAACAAGCTAGACCTCAAGTAGTTTATTTTCATCTTAAGATGTAACCCTTTCTTAAAATACAAACCTAAACTTATCTTCTGCTTCTTATTAGGAAGAAGTTCCAGTAGCAAATGAATTCCACATTATAGTTCCACAAAGTTATTTTTTCCCATTTGCATGTTTAATTTTTTTTTTATTTTCTTATTTTTCTTTTCATGCCTGTTATGAAATAATGATCTTTAAACTATGCTTTTTAATCAACTAGCATTCATACCATTCATACCATACCATTCATATGGCTTTTCTAATAATTAGTTTTCCCTAACTGTATTTCTACTTTGTGAACATGCACTAACTTTCTAAAGAACGTGGTTCTCAGGAATGAGGAAGGCAGACCCTTCAAATGGCTCGTGGTATTACTAGGGGTTGGCACAGCTGCACGTGGAGCTGGTGTTCTCCTTCCGTTAAGCTAGTATGAAGGAAATGCGTCTATGCACTTAAGAATTGAGTTTTTTGATATATGTATGTTTGATGGCTTAGTGGAAAATATACATAAGAATTTTTCAGACAACTTTCTGATCCTAAGAAAGACCATGACCTAATGTTTACATGACAGGTCAGGAATTTTAAAAGAACTGAATGATGGCATCAGCTGACCTGTTCAGTGTTTGATTTTTGAATTTAGTTTCCTTCTCTGTATAATGAGAGGTTTGCTTATATATCTTGTAAGAAGACCATGTCATGATTTTTATTCTTTTAATTTGGAATTCATATTCAGTTCATCTTACAATGGTATATTCAGGGACCGAATGTGAAATCACTAGCAGACATTGAATTTAGGATAATAGTAACTATAATTTCATTTAAAATTTGCTAACTATCATTTTAACAATTTCATTTGTTAAGTTTCAACGTCTAGGCATTCTAGTACAAAACAGTTTTTTAACATATATTTGAACTAATTGTTTTAATTCTTGTTGCTAGAGTCTTTCTGCGGTAGAAACGGGAATCTACCATGTGTATTTAAAATATTACCAGTTTCTTTGGTACATTTAGCAATGTCGCACAGCCTGCCTATTCACGAAGTGAATGAAAATAATGCTTTATTCTTAAACATATTTTACTGGAAAAGAAACCATTTTGTACCTACATGTATAATTTACATATATCAATATAGAGAGTATTCTCCATTCCTGAAAATGGCATTCCTGAAAAAGGATATCTTTGTATCAACGGAGGTAGTTATTTTAGCAGGATTTTTGTCAGAATTTTACCTTCATTGACACAACGCTACTAGGAAGTATCTTCTAATCATTCTGTTTAAATCTGTTGTTTTCAAATTTGATTAAAGAAAACAAAATATTCTTTGTGTACTTCGTTTTCCTCAAATACATTTTTCTTTGAATTTTTCATATTCTTTGTTATATCTTGATCAAAGATGACTTCAATGTTAAGCATATTTTTCAAGTTTTTCCTGTTGATGAAATTTTGAGTTATAATGTTAACATTCTGTCATTATTAATTTATTCTTACATGTATGAAGAATTCCTAAGCAGGAATTTCTCACGGAAGTCTCATGACTTAACTGGTACAAAATAATAATTAAATATAATACTACAGAGTAATTATATTTGATATTATGAATGCTACTTCACAGAAGTTGCACAGATTTTAAAATTATTATATATAAACTATTATTCAACTTTTATTATTTTAAAATTTAATAACTATATATTGGCTCAAATTTTTTCAAGTTACCTAAATGTAACAATCATTTGATATTCATTTTTGTCTCAATCTATTTTCCTGGTTACATTTTTAAAGTCCTTAATAGTTTTTTGTTAGCTTGATGCCTTCATCATCATTCATTATCGTAGCACATTGCCACGCATCTTGAATAAGAAACATGACACCTATACTTTAACTCATTAGTACTTTTCAAAATATAATAATGCACTCGTTCAATCTGTCATTCCACATGTGAACATGAACAATCTCAGGCAGTAGCAGTAAAGGGACAGCCTCGTTTCTAGTGGGGACATTATTCTGACGATTTGGTAGGAGGATGACCTATGTAATCATGTAACTATTCAAGTTGAGAGTGTTAGAAATGATGTGAGTGTCAAATTTTGGCTATTGTGTTACCTTACCTCTAGACTGAGAATGAACTTTAATACAGCAGAGTCTGAGCAGACACTGATGTTAAAATGTCAACTGAGCCAGGTGTAATGGTGCATACCTGTAATCTCAGCTACACAAGAGGCAGAGGCTGGAGGATAGTAAGCCTGGGTGACTCAAGGAGACCCTGTGTTGACAATAAATAGGTCAGGGATTGTTGCTGAGCGGTAGAGTTCCTTTGGATCAAATCCCCAGTATCAAAGAAAGAAGACAAAACAAAGCAAAAAGCTTGATGCTGTCTTTACTTTTTGAAGTATGAGGTATTTTATTTTTCTCTCTTAGCCTCTTCACATAGGAAATAAAGTATCTATTCACAATTGAGTTTATGTCACTAAAGAATACTGCATAGCTATAGAGGGAATAACACCCTGCCTGAGATCTGTTTGGGGATAGTCTTATATAGACTTACCAATGATCTACTTTGAAGATGACGGTTTGCCTCTGATTGATCCCCTCTACAAGGCCTACACATTGAGCCAGTGAAAGTTGACAATTCTCTCTTAGACTGGGAAGAGTAGATCTGAACAGCATAAAGCAGATACATAAAGTAACTAGTCTGTTTATTAATAAGCTAGGATTCCTTCAGTGGATATTTAGTTCTCTTCTTTTGTATATCTTAGGCTGCAGCTGCTATCCTAGTGTTCTCAAATAACTTAAATTATTAGACTTTGTTTCATGGGACCAATAGAGAATAAAGCAATAGAAAAAATTATGGGCTATGTTGATTTAGCGTCTCCTATGCTTTGCACACAATAATTACTGGAGAATTTTTAAGTGGTTTTTTTTTTTTAGTTACAATTTTTATAGTAAACATGAATGATTTCTGTTGTTTTCAGATTAAACATGCTTTTAGAAAGTAAAGTTACCAAACATTTTTGAGTACCTTCACTGGCCCAGGCACTGATTTTGGCTCGAATTCCTCAATCAAGTCACCATAGTCTTTCTTGGCATTCTTTTATCCCAAATCCCAGCATCTGAGCAATGGTCAGAGTTCAAATTGAACGACAAATTCTGCTTCTAGACAATTTGTGAGAGAGAGAGAGAGAGAGAGAGAGAGAGAGAGAGAGAGAGACTGAGGATCAAATTCAGGACCTTCACCCTGAGCTACCTCCCCATCATCCTTTTATTATTTATTTGAGACAGGGTTTTGCTAAGTCACTAAGTTGCCCAGCGTGGGCTCAAGAGCAATAATTTTTAAAAAATCCTTATCATCATTCTCATGACATGAGTAAATTCCAAGAACTAGCCTGACATATTAGCAAGTGATTTTAGAAGATTCAGTTCCTTAATTTGCTACCTGAGCAGCTTGTTACAAACATGTTTGAATTTAACCCTCAAATACCTGTAGATTATTCATTACAGATTATTTAGTAAACTCAAAATTTTGTGTTTTCTAAGGACAAATGTTGCTGCTTTGTGTTTTGTGTGTCTTGTATTTTCAAAAGACAAATGTCAGAATTCAGGAAAGCCTGGTGTGGATGAAATAAAAGGTTGGCCATATGCACAATGCCTGCTGCTTCTCTTGTTGCTCTGTACTAGATTTTAAATTTTAGATTTAGTACCAAAAGATTTGTTAAGATTATTTTAGCACTGAAAGTGTTTCTGATTCTATAGAATAGTGCTGGACTTTATTTAGAAAATAATCAGCCATAAAATAAGTGCACAACCGTTTTTTGTGAAAGACAGGAATGTTAAAAAATGGATCCCATTTCGATTGCTTCTATTGTTATTATTATTACTATTACTTTTGTCACTGGGGATTGAACTCAGGATCTTTGTATACCTACCTTATATTGTTTTTTTCTTTTAAACACAGTCCTAGTAAGTTGGAAAGATGCCCAGAATAGGCTCCAACTTGTGATTCTCCTGCCTCAGCCTCTCAGAGTGCTAGGATCACAGCTGTGTGCTACCATATCTGACTTGTTGCATCATTTTTGACCCCACATTGTTGCAAAATTTCTGGTATCTAACAGCATGTATAAACCCAAATTAACATGTCAGTGCTAAGAAATCATTTCATAATATAGGCAACAGTGTTATTTAGAAGCAACTTATATAATTTGGAATGTTTTTAGTAGAAGAAGAATAACTAAAAGACTAGGATAGTTTATGACTCTCTGTAGGCCCTTAGTCTCTCTCTCTCCAAAAAGAACTTACACCAGGATTCATCCCTCTCAGCTCCCACTGTAATATGGTATGCCCTATTTTAAGCTCTTCAGTAAAGCTCCAGTTTTGGAAAAGATAAACAATTGGATCCTGCCTTTTTTGTGACTGCAACTATCACACTTGAACACAAATGCATGAATTAGGTTCTAAGGGCTCTAAAGCAGTACGTAGTAGCAAAAGGTTTGAGACAAACCAGAACCGATAATAAAGCTAAAATCCACATATGAATTTATTATGGTTTTCCTCTGGAGATAACTAGCTTTGGTTTAGGGAAAGTAAAGGTGTTGGTATGGCTACTGTAGGCTCCAGTGGAAGACTTCTAAGGGAGTTTCAAAGAGTAGACAAAGTCACAGCTGCCTAGTCAGGCAGTTGAAAAGACAGTCTGTAGATAATCAAAAAGTACAGGGGACTGCAGACAAAGAAGGCCTGAGGAAATCAGCCTTGTAAAGTTTTTTTGTCATAATTTTCTTTAATGCATAGTTGTGGCTAACCCGACGCTTCATATAAATCTATCTGGTCCTAGACAGCATGGTGGACTTTGAAATACAAACTTTGATAGATCATCACGTAGGCTTCATATTGGTTGCTGGATGACACAACATACAAGATAGATATGTATGAAAATGGAACTGGTGTTCAAATGATGGAGGAAGCAGCACCACCACACGGAAGCCTAATGAGAACTTATGGACTGAAGCCACCTGGATCAACTGATTAAAAAAAGGTCAATGTTATCCATGAGCAAAATAAGTATCTCATCATCTAACATTCAAACTGCCTAATATGCAATCCCAAATCATTGAGTATGTGCAAACCCAATACACTTGGTAAATGAGATGGCAGACTTCAGAATTAACTAACTGAAAATTTTTAAAAATGGAAGATTTGAGAGAATAGCAGAGAAAAGAGTAAATATGAATATAGATCGGTAGAAGCTATTCTTCATGGGCAACATCAAGCAACATGATTTTTCAGAAATGAAGACGGCATCAAAAACATGTAGAACAATTGAAAATTTAACATTTATGTTTTTGACAATGGAGGAGAATAGAAAGAATGCATTGTATGTTCGAAAGTGTGTAAAAATAAGTCACTGGAAACTACTAAAATTTGCCTAATTACTAAACCTATGACTCAAAAAAAAATCTGACAAACTACAGCAGAATAAACACAAAGAAATCAGTGCTTAGTAGCAAGATCATCAAATTGCTGAAAACTAAAAGACAAGGAAAATGCTTGAAAGGAGGCTGAGGAAAAATGACACACTACTTATAAAGGAAAAACTTAAATACAGATTTTTCATTTGATGCTCCCAAAACCCCCCTTCTCCCAAAAAAGTGGAACATTTATAAAGTGCTAGAAAATAAAAACTGTCAAGGAAACATATCTAACAAAAACTCTTAAAGGAATTAATGCAAAATAAAGTTGTTTTTGATTTAAAACAAAACAATTTTTGGATATTTTCTTAAAAAAAAAAAAACTGCCGAAGAAATTCTTTAGACATCAGGAAATAATCCGAAGAACCAGTCTGAGTAAATGTAGTAAATACGATTTTATTCTTCTTTAATCGACATCCTCAGCAATAGTTTCTACTGCTTGCCTTTTTGACAGTGGCCGCTCTAACAAATGTGAGGTGATAGCTCATGTTTTTAATTTGTATTTCTCCAATAATTAGTGATGTTAATCATTTTTCCATAGCTCTGTTACGCGTTTGTATGCCTTTGCCTTTTTGTTGTTGTTGTTGTTGTTTTTGAGAAACAATCTTGCTCTGTAGCCCAGGATGATCCTGAACTTACTATGTATGCCAGACTGGCCTTGGACTCACAGCAGTCCTCCTGTCTCGGCATCCTGAGTGTTGGGATTGCAGGTGTGCACCGCCATGCCTAGCTTACATGGGCCTGGGGAATTGAATTCAGGTACTTAGTGCTTGCCTATGCACTTACTAGGCAAGTGCTTTAACTGCTGAGCCATTCCCCAGCCCCACCTTTCCCTTTAAAAAATTTTTTTCAGGTCCTTTACCTAGCTTTTGATCAGGTTTCTTGTTTTCTTGCTATTGAATTATTTGAGTTCCTTATATATTTTCAATATTGACCCGTTAGTAGCTGTGGCATATGCAGATATTTTTGTCCTGCTGGATAATTCTTAACTGTTTGAGATAGCTTAAAGGTGGCCTAAGAGAAGGCTAGAAAGAACATCCTATCTCCATTGTGAATTCTAGATGTTTTCCTCAGGATCAGGCTGCTCTTTTCCAGGTCAATATTTAAGGAACTGGAAGACTGCAAAGCTTTTTCTCTTGAGAGGAGAGATGGCTTTTTCCTCACTAATGATCTGAATTTAACACTGGATCACTTAGGGCCAGATTCATTTGCAAAATATTTGCTCAGCTTTAATGCTGTAAAGGGCTCTCCAAAGCCAAGGAAACCCTGAGAAATGGATTATTCATGCAGCTGTAAATCTTGGTATCAGACATGGCCTGTGTTTAATTTTAAGCACTTTAATTCTGAACTTATAAAATATATTTGTGAGATATATTAGGCATATTTAGTACAGTTATGATCAGGCAAATGTTAGATTTCTGTCCTTTCTATGGGAATTAAAATCCCTGATAGAAACAGGTAATAAAGCCCAGAAATGCCAGCTACTTTTTCTCCATTAAGCTCTTGGCTAATTTCTGATGACATGTCACCAATATAATCAGTTTTCATTTAAACAGCAACCTTATAAAAATTATTTTCTCTTCATTGTCATTGGAAAGAAGTTAAAACATTTTAAAACTGAATTTTGACTACATGAAATGATATTTAATTGAAAATGTTTGTACTTGGTATGCCCTAAATAATTTGGAGTAGAAAACGTAAAATCATAAAAGTGAAATTGGGTATTTATAGAATCAACAGAGAAGAGCTTCAGTACATGATTCTGAAAAGTGGTTCTGGGTTGTGTAGAACTTTATTAGTGAAGGGGAAAGTTATAGTTTATAATCTAAGCCATGGACTAGAGTGAAAAATTTCTGAAATAAAGGGTCATTTCAGACCCTCCCATCAGCCTGCACCTGTCTCTGCATTTCTTGTAATCAGCTCTGGGACCTCTGGGTGCTATGTAGTATTTACAACAGAGAGAAATTGGTTGTGACCCAGACGTTACTTGTGATGACATGAATGAGGTAGTCGTGTTACACTCATCATAGAGGATAACACTGTGCCAACACTATAGAGGAAAAACTTGCATTTAGATGGCAATATAGATTATGCAGTTGTGAAGAGTACCCCTACATTGAGTGAAAGGTAATATTTAAAAATTAAATAATACAGTTAAAGAAGATTATTTCCATAAAAGAGTATAGAGTAATATGTGAGTTAAGTCAATCTACACTGAGCAAGAAAAGTACTATTTGAGGGGAAAGTAAGAAGGCATTAGGTCAGCTGTGTCAATTTTCATCAAAGATAAAAGATAAACAAACTCTTTTTCCTTTCCAGTTGCTAGCAGCTTAAGGTCAGCATTGTGCTGGCTCTTGAGGTATCTCACCCCCTCAGTGATTTGATTTTATTACCTCTTGGGAACCTCACTAAAAAGTGGCATTCTATAACTTCTGGAATTCTGGGGATGTCTCCTCACTTTAGAAAATAAACAGTGTATTAAAATGTCATAGGAGCTAAGGATGAGGCTAAGAAAAAATGAGATGACAAATGGTTAGCAGGTTTTTATTTCACATATTTACCAAACATGTGTGCCATCCTACCCCTCAAAACCCTCCACACAGTTTCCTTTAAATATTTTCCCCATAATATTTCCTCCATACATACCACATACATCTCTCTCTCTCTCTCTCTCTCTCCCTTGCTTTCTGATGAGAAGAAAGCTATGCAGACAGAGCTTATGACCTCAGCCCAGCTTCTTTGTCCCTAAGCCCAGAGGTAATACTCCAGTGACCAGCCATTGCTAAACTGTCTAAGAGGTATTAGCATTGCCTTGTTTGAAAAAAAAATAGTTATCTTTGGGGAATTTGGTGTTAGAGGGACAAAGCAGTGAAATCAAAAGTATATAACATTGATATCAAGACTGCTAATTTCATCCTGGCTGAAATTGTGAGAAAGTAGCTACTAATAATGTGACTAAGTATGACTTATTATATACAAATAGGTAATTTATACTGTAGACAAAAGATGAAGATTAGAAAGTGAGATAGTCAAAAATATAAAGGAATAGATTTTAGGTCCCTGTAGAAAGCCTTTTCATCTGTGATGGTAGCCAACTCTGCACTCTTCAAAATATCTCTTCCAATTAAGTTTTGGGATAGGCCTGTGATAATAGAGATTCTTCAGAGTGGGCTGATAGGATTT
This sequence comes from Ctenodactylus gundi, assembly GCA_004027205.1. NCBI lineage: Eukaryota > Metazoa > Chordata > Mammalia > Rodentia > Ctenodactylidae > Ctenodactylus > Ctenodactylus gundi. Next base: position 169,659 of record PVKB01000537.1, on the reverse strand, counting down.
CATCCATGTAATGGATAATACATAGGCCAGGCCAAGTTAATAATAGTGAGCAAAGCTGGAAAACATATAGCTGACAAACTATGGGACTGTTTTTCATGCCTTGAGGTGGCATGAAATTTGCCTGGTGTACGTTTTTAAATGATGGATATAAGGGTATTATATGCGCTAGTAGAAGCCTGTGTGTGTCTTAATTGTAGTTGTTCTTTTATTAATTTACTTAAGCAATGTAATTTGGTAGTAGAAATAGGCCCCTGTTCAATCCAAATGGCTTTGTTATGAGTCCATTGTAATTTTATGGGAAAGAGACAGTATCCGTTAGTATTGTGGGTGTGGTTTTAAAGAAGGTAAATTTGTACTTACTAATTGGACCTGTATGCTGTCCCTGTACAAGTGTAAGCTCTGGTCTTCGTCCCATGAAGATCACTGAACAGCGGAGTAGGGTGGACCAACAGAGAACACTCTAGAGACCCATTTCAGAGAACACAGTCTGCTTTAATCAGGAAGTCCTTTTGCTTAACAAGTGCGCTGACACAGAAGAGATACGAATGCCCAGCCAAGTTGTTTATAGTAGCCTTTTACCATAGATGCACTATATTATAGGCCAGGAAGTAAGTGGGAAGCATACAGGTGTCAGGCAGATTGGTTGACATCACGGGGCAGGGAGTCGTGAGGTCTGCCTCATATGTACCGAGTGCAACCTAGTGTGCTACATCTGAGTGTCTTGGTCATACACCAAGTATGCCATGAGCCAACCCATTTCTCCTACAAGAGTAAGAGCAAGAGAAGTCAGAAAGTGACCAAATCTATAATCTTTACACCTTGAATGGTGTTATATTCTAGTCCTTTCATGTAAGGACAGGAAGCTATTGAAGATTGTGTTTCTGTTGGAATGGTATAGCATGGAACACTTCCATTGTAAAATTTTCAAAGCTTTATGACTTACCAGAGATAATGATGGGAAGAGCAGCATTGTGTTTCATTCCCCAAATATTTGTTCCTTGGTTCTCTTTTCTTCTTTCTTTAATGAATATTGGTATTTTCTAGAATAGACATAAAAGGGTGGCTCACTTGTATATGTGTTTAAAACTCCATATTGACTGCCTGTGTTACATTTGCTTGCTACATCCAGTACTAGATTGATGCTTTCAGTCAGGGCCTGGGAACTCTTCCAGGAACTGCCCAGAGGTTCATGGTTGAAGATAGACAGGTGAGCAGCTAATATTGTTTCCAGAGTGAATGACATTGAAGGAATGATAAATATAGGGTGTTGGCTGAGCTCAGAGGAGGACCACTAACTCAAATCGTATGGAAGTTTCCTTAAAGAATTAACACCTGTGCAAAATCATGAGCTACCAGCAAATTCTACCAAGGGGGAGGGCAAAGAGAAGGCTGAGTATGAAAGCTCTCAGGGATAGAGAGAAAGAAAAGAGAGTGTTCACAAACAAACAAGCAAACAAAAAATCATGTTTCTGTACTAGAGGATGTGAAAGATGAAGTGAAAGAAAATTTGAGAGGGTAAAGATGGAGGATTTAGATGTAAGGATCTGGACAAGAGAGCTATTTTATAGCATAATGTGCAGTTTGAATTCAATCCTTACAGTATAAGATTTCAAGTGGAAAGGAAGTCAAGTCTTTTTTGCCATGGGAAGTTGGAGAAGTGGTAATACTGGAGACAGATTAAAAACGAAAAATTACTGGGTTGGAATGCCTACCTTGGTGCCTTGATTTCTGTAATGGCGTTTTGATAGCTGGATAAAGCCTGAGATACACAAAGAAAAGTAGTTCTAATCACAGGCGTGCAAGTGACCTTGGAATGTTGGGACAGAGGTGTCCTTGTGATACAAAGATTGGAGGTCACAGGTGGTAGGATGTGAGTAGGTCTGGAACACATGGAGGGTCCTATGGAGTTGAATGTTTGCATCTTCTCCAAATTTATGTGTTGAAGGCTAATCACCAGATACAGGTAGGTGGGACTTTGGAAGGTAGAAAGGTACTGTCTAGGAACCAAGAAGTAGGTTCTTACCAGAATGAACCAGCATATACTGGACTTTAGGCTTTTCAGGCTTCAGAACTGTGATAAATAGGTTTCTATTATTTATAAGCTCCCACTGCATGGTGTTTTATTCTAATAGTGAATTATGATAGTGAATTATGACAGTTGAGTATTTTTTAACCTTACGCTATTTAATTAAATTCAAGTTCTTTAAACTTTTGAATCTATAGTATTAAAACAGCTTAGGAGTTATTCACCTTGTATGTAGATTTAAGTGTCTATATTGTAGCAAGCTGTATGGATCAGAATTCTAATTTAGTGTGCATAAGCGCTATCAAGCAAGTTCTGTCCCATTTAGAAATAGAGAAAAATAAAGATGCTTAAACTACTGCTCTTGTGTTCAACAGAATGTTAACTCTGCTAGATTAAGGCAAACCTGAAAGATACTAAATACAATTAATTGCCATAATTTTAATAGCTGTATTTAATCATATTCCTGTGGAGCATGTGCTCATTGTAGTCCGTGTAACACTGAAGACTTCTCCGCACATGCTTATGTTAAAAGTGAAGAAGATGTAGGCACTGCTTCTGTTATCATCTGGATACCTAATTAGGTTTTGTGGACGTGGGTGGTTATACTGTGCTACCATTTCCTCTCCAGCAGTAAACTTCCTTGAAAGGAGGAGAACGTGTTTTAGTTAAAGTTCATGAGCACAATGAGTACTACTATAGTGTTGATAGAAGCCAATCCTTTTGGGAAAGTGTGCAATTTTTAGGATATGGTTAACCAGAATGACTGAATAGATTAGAAAAGGGTATTCCGTGGTTACTGAGTGTATATATTTGACCAAAAGATTTGTAGACACCAAGCCCGTGTCATTTTTGAAGCCATTTTAGCTTCTGAGCTAAGCACAATGAATGGTTGATATTTGCGCTGAGTGAGTGAATAAATGAATGAGTATACTGGAAATTTTACTGGTAACTATGATACAATTACTAAGCACAGTCCTGGGAGCTCTGGATGGGGCTTTCTTTACACGCTGGGTCTCTAAGCACTAAACTTTGTGTAATAATTACGGCAGTTTACTTGAATGGAACAGCCACGACGCAAGGGTCATGTTTTTGAGATCGAGCCTCTTTTCATCATGAAAACTACTGGGTGGCCTCTGACATGATGTGTTTAGTTATCAAACATGTCAGCTAATACCATGGAGAGACCATATGTATTAAAAGTGACAGACATAACAGGGGTCAAAGATCAAAGGTGAATTGCAAAGGGATTTTTACTGCATCTCTGTTGTTATAACCATCTTTGGTAGGTCAGATTCATGAGCAAAAAGAGTTATGAGGAATCATGGTGAGCAGAGGTTCTCAAGCTGCTTGGGAATGGCTTTTCCACCTTGAACTAAATATTCTTTAAGTTCCATGGTAATTACTGTATATCTCTGGTATTTGTGGCACAGTACAGATACATTTGAACCATTTACCAGTTCTTCGCTGTTAACTTTCACTTATCTTACTTGCATTGGTTATTTTTTTGATCACCAAAATGGTATGAACTCACTGTAAAAAATGTAATGGATGAAAAAATACCAGTAACCTGGAAATTTAAAATGCTCTGTAATAAGGCTCCCTAAATAGGGCTATATTTGCTGCACATTCTTCCAGTTACAGGTAAAGATGGTGCTTTATCTCTTCGTTAGTTGTAAAGAATTGTTAGAGACTCCTTGGTGGCCAGCACGGTATAGTATATGATTTACATACAGCATTTCCAAATCTGATCATAGAAATATTGTATTAACACAAGGAAAATTTATTGGAATCACTCCTTCAGGAAGTGAATAAAATATTACACTGTGACCTGATAGTGAACATTGAGCATCCTACGACTGTGACTTCCTTGAGACCAGTGAGCAACATCTTCTGGAACCAAATGATGCTAGCTAAAATATTCAGCGAACAGTCTGACAATAGGAATGCTTTATTAATATAGGACCAATTGCATAAAAATATAGTAGCTATTCAAGAAAATGGCCTGCAGTAATTAGTTGAAGCTCTAAACTCCATATTTACATGAATGCCTAAACTAACAAGTTATTATTTATTGAAGCACTTATATGATGACATTTGGAAATCATGTCCCAAAACAGAGAAAATTTGTTTAACTTTTGCAAGTTTCATTTAATGTCTAATTTACTGGTTTTGGTGTTGGTCCTTCTACTATCCTACAGATCAATATAACATTTTAGGAACTAATTAGGAATTAAGAAAAAATAATTAGAGATACTCTGGTACATCAAGGAAGTGACATTACCCACACTTAGGTTTCTCTGCTATTCAGTGTAATCTCAATCTCAGGAAGGTTTGAAATGAGGTGTTTCCTACCTCTAAAACACCCATTTTCCTTTGAAAGCAAACTTACTTCTGAAAAAAATCTCATCTTCCCCATTTTGAATGAGCTGTCTGGACTGTTATGCATCCTCAAAAGTTTTGGAATGATACAATCTATAATGTTTTGAGACAGGTTATTTTTGTGTATAACATTTGAACTCTGATGGTAAAAATCTGTCTTTCTCTGTAATACAGTTCAATATCCATTTGATGTGCTAATTACAAGAATTTTCTGTTTGACATGGGTCTGCTTCTTTAGGAATTAAGTCATTTCCCCTGGAAATCAATATGATGGACATAGCACATGCTTGAAGACTTGACTAAATTCTGTCCCCACTTCGTGTCTTCAAATGTAATTCCATTGACAAGCTAGCTGCTGCTTTAGAGATTACAGTAAGACCAAGCATTTCTCAGAAGAGAAATATAGAAGAACCTAAAGTTACTATAACCACATTTGGCAAATTATATAATCTGAGTCTATTTTTTTCTTCTCTATCTTCTCCCTTGTCAGAAAGCCCATGCATATGCATGCTACATATTTTGACATACTTCTTGCTTCAAATAGCTGTGTACTCACTTGCTGCTTCAAAATAATGTTTTGCGCGCGTGCGTGTGTGTGTGTGTGTGTGTGTGTGTGTGTGTGTGTGTGTGTGTGTGTCTGCCCGCAACTCGACATTGCACTCAGAGACTGGAGACTGTCCTGCTAGAGGGGTGGATGCCTAGACAAAGCCTCTTGGAGGTGTTTTTCTTGGTGAGATGACTTGGGGTTGTATTTCCTGAAAACTGAGGATTGTTTTTTTACCAGACTTGATAAAGATGGATCCATCTTTCTGAATAAAATTTACTTTACATAGTTTACATATTGTACTAAATATCAGCCAGGTGGCTAAGCTTTTTGTTTACAATGAGAAACGTAACTGTTGAACAGGCTGTGTGCTCAGGTCCACAACGATCCAGAGAATCTTTCCCACAAACAGCACAGAAATCCAAGCTGCAACCAGAATGTCGAATCATCAGCTTGCAGTTAAAAATTTATCTTTCTGATAAGGATATACTTGTATTGGTCTGACAAATTCATTCTCTCCCAATAGATTAGTAATATAGGACATCAGATTTCAAATTTCAGATTTCCAGAAAGTTGCTACAGAATATAGATTCAAAACATTGCGAATGGGTTCGCATCAAGTTTTGCTTTCCAAATAAGATGGTTTTAGCATTGTAACCTCTAAGAAGCTGGCCTTGTCACGCACACACACACAAACACACAAAGCTATGTATCTTTAGTCACTGTGACCAAAATGAGTGATACAATGTTTGTTTTCTGTCTTTTATTTTTCTTTGCTTTTCATGACAAATTACCTCTCTCCATAAAAATTATGATACAATTGATCAAGCTTTGGTCTCTCACTGCATTGAATCATCCAATCTTAATCATACTTCAGTTCTGCAGCCCTAAGATTATTCTTCTGTAATCTTTATTGGTGGTTGTGGTATTTCCAAATATTCAAATCAAGCATGTTTGGTTTCTTGGTCTAATCTATTTTGATTAGCCATATTCTTAATTTTTATTTCTGTAAATCAACAGCTCCTGGCACTGAAAACACATTGGTTTCTTTCCTGTGTTTCCCAAAATGATAAAAGTAGCAAACTGTTATCCTGGGGAGAAACAGTATTGTTCTCTGGCTCAAGTACACAGTGCAAATGGAAATGAAAATAACTATTATGTAGAAAAAATACAAATTTCAAATAAAAGCTAAATTATTTCATTTTACAGAGTAAAGATCATAAAGAAATGATTTGAGAAATGAGTACTTTTTAGCATTATGAATAGAATCAGGTCCAACATCTCATGGATGTGTTCATGGAGTGTTGCTAGAATCTTCTGTCACTGCATCAATAAACATGAGTCGAGATTTATATAATTGGTTACTCTGGATGTTTTCTGGATCCTCACCTTCAAAGATTTCAACTTCCTCACAATACAAGTGGCAAAAATCATGGTAACACATCCTGTTCTTTGACTCGTGACTAAATATGATGAATTTATTTTCTAACTCAAAATGACAAGTATTTATAATTTTGTGAATAAATTTCTTTACAGAGAGAGTGTGTTTATTGATACATGCAAAGGTTAAGACAATCTGGAATTCAGAAGGTGTAACTATATAAGGGCGTTGTACATTGCCAGGTACTGCTTTTCTTTTTCATTTATGTATTCTATATTGCTTTGCTTTTTCCACTTATTTTTGTGCCCTGGAGAAGTGACTGGTCTTTACATGAAGCCCTGCGTGTGTGAATTGCACGAAGGTTCAAAGGTTTACATATGACTTAGAACGGTAAACATTTGTCCTAAAATCACCCTTCAGCTTCTGACTTGGCTTGTGGTTTAATTGTCACCTCATTAATATGGGCCACTGGGTCTGAATTTGTCAAAACAAGATACATCAAGAGGGCTGGATGAAATGGTTCATGGTTAGGAATTTTTATCACCCCTGCTCCGCTCCCCATGTTTCTTCGATGTCCAACTTCAAGAGACTGGCTTGATAAACATGCCCTGTCCTCCAGGTCATTAGGTTAAGAATCAGTTCAGTTCCTTTGAACTTTTCACTTTTTCTATCTAAATATAAACTGAGTACTTGCTGAGTTCTAAAACTAAAAGTCTGTAAACACTTACTGGAATAGTGAAGTGAGCAAATTATCTTGATGACTCTTCACCCTGTCTTTTGGGCTTTTTGTGGTTCTTTCGGTGAATAAAGTGTCACACTCAGAGTCCCAGTATGAATACTTTTCTAGGTTTTCTTCATAAGAAAAACCACAGTGGACTCCCCCTCACTCTGATTAATTGATACTTTTAAATTTTTATAATGAAAAGACTTGACCTGAAAATCGTAATTCAAGGGATGTGCCCATATATAAAGGCCATACATACATTTCTGTGGGAAAAAGTGTTTATGAACTGCAAAATGAATAAGTAGCCTGCTTCTTACTGTATGTGGTGCAAAACATGTGCTGCACACAATAAGCACTCAATAATTTCTGTGAAAATTCCTAAGCGTGCAAATCTGGATGTACTTCTTATATCAAAGCATTGCATGGATCGATGTAAGTTTAGTAGTACAAGGAGTTGTGGGTGAGAAGGAGGAAGTCCCTTCTACCCCTTGTTCCACAGCCCCTCTTCTGTTCCCTAGGGAAATTTTAATTGCAGGGTTTTCAATTTTTTTTATTGTTTCTTATTTTGGTAATTTAGTAGAAAACTCAATTATTTTCTGACTTACCAGATTTAAACAATTCACTTTCCAATTTTAAGGATGGATATTTTACTCATTTGTTCTTGGCTTTCCTTCTATTAGTCTTCTACTAGCATAGCTTTAATAGAATTATAATATTTAAGCCATTTTATTATTATGGTAATAGGCCACTTTATGTCTTTATTCTCTGTGGAATGGAATTAAAATCTTAGTCTTTCATGTTCTCTCCAGCTTTTCTCTTTTAGGTCCTGTGTTTCTCAACCTCCTTTTCTGTGAGTAGATTGTTGATATTTTGAACTTTGTATTAAAGATATAACAGTCATTGCGTACAGGTTAACTTTATAGTAGTGCAGTAGGCAGTATGTGCATTATTTTGACCATATAGATATAATTGAATGTTAGGTCAGGCATATGTTAAATTTGATTTTAAGCATATACACACATTTTAAGAAATGAATGTCATGACCTCTAGCTCACCAGAAAGAAAGATCCCTAGCATTCTAGTTCAAATTAATGGCATTTGGTAAATTATTTAAAATAGAATTACATGCATTTTATTTCTTATATTTCTGTTTCATATCCTCATATATCTTATCAGCTGGTGTATTTCACCCACCTTAATGAAATTCTTTGTCCGGAGTTTTTCTTTTGCCTGTTCCAAACTGTGTTTATTGCTGCATTTCTGATATCTTGGTTTTTATTGTTCATCTTGGTTAAGTCTTGTGTTTAGTGTCCTTTTATTTATTGGCTTATCATTGTATCATCATATATCATGAAATTCCTTTAAAAAAAGAAACAAAGGTATGTATGGGAGGTAACTTTGTACACTCTGCCAGAGTTGTGTGATGCTCCAGCTGAGTATACAATTCTAGGCAGAAGAGAGTTTGCTGCTCGGACTTTTAACCAGTGGATTGGAAAAAATGTGGTATATATATATATATATATATATATATATATATATATATATATATATACAGTGGAGTACTAACTACTCTGTCATAAATATAGATAGTATATGAATCATTTGTAGTAAATGGCTACAACTTAAGACCATTATGTTTAGTCAAGTGAATCAGACTCAGATTCTCTAATGTGAGAAACCCAGAGTGTAAATAAATAATCCAGTCAAATGAATGAGATGTTGGGAGTTGGGGGAATGAGGAAGAGGGTGAGAGTGCAAGAAAGGGGTAGGGAGGGAATATGAAATTGTTGCAATATAGATGAGCACAAAATTCTGAAGTTTAATGTAACCATTGTGTATTGCTTATGCATACTCACAAAATAATGGGGAAAGCGCTTTAGAAGCTCCACTCCACAGTTTGTGTGTGTGTGGAGAGGGCAGTGATCTGGCCCATTGCATTCTGGGCCAGTACTCTACCTTTGATCTATATCCCTTGATGGCCCCATTGTCATTGAAGTCAGGTGCCAGTCTGAATCTTACTGCTCCTATTTCTGGCTAAAAACTATTTTAAGATCTTTTCATTATATTAGCCATTTGAAGGTTTACAGTGACACACTTAATCTCCTCTCTACAATTTTGTTATATGCTCAGTGAACTTCTAGCCTGTATATTCATAATAGATTATAATTAGATTCTTTTTTAGCTAAAGGAAAGTGATTTTTGCCATTTATTTTTAATATTTGCTCTCTTTCATTTTCTCTTCTCTTTTTGTGTCTCTGAATACTTGGATGTTAGAACTTGGAGATTTAGCCTTTCTCATGATTCCTATCATTATGTTTTAATCTGTATGTGTGTATCTTTAATCTCTTTACCAGTTGAATTATTTCAACTACTCTATTTTTATTTCTAATACTCCCAGTGCTCTACTTTGAAAAGCTTCTCATTTTATTTTTTGGTTACAATAGCTTCTTCGGTTTGTCTGAGTTTACAAGAAGCAGTTTTTGTCTTTCTGTTTCTTTATCTGTTTTTAGTTTATTCAGCTTAAGCTTTATCTACAATATTACTGGATTTCCTAATGCTTGATTTACATGATTGTGTATTTATATATAATGAAAAATGGCCAAATACTGTGTCTTTTGCTTGATATTATACAACTACTTACCCTTCTAAGTATATCCTGAATGGAAATTCTGGGACCAGGGGAAACAGAAGGGAAGGTGGTCAGGGGCCACATTAAAGTGAAGAGCTGTGGTTTATCCTCAGTGTTCGTATATGGCTGAGTGTGTCTCTCAGGGCTCGTGTGTGAGGAGCTGGGTCTCCCCTGCAGCAGTGGAGATGGTGGAACTTTGCAGAGGTGGAGCCTAGTGGGAGACTATTATCTTACTAGGGTGTTGTCTTGGAATATACTAATGTCTATCTATGTAAATAACACACTAGTATAGAGAGTGTATATAAACATAGAAGTATTTAGTAGAAGATCTGCAAGAGAGGGAACATGTAGTACCTTTTTGAAAGACGATAAATACCTAAAGCATCACTAAACCTGTAAATCAGTGAATGTAATAAATGAATGATCTGTTGTGTGACTGCATATTTTTTAGGATTTAAATTGGTTTTGTGTGTTTGTTTCCTCAACACTAGGTGTCTGATCCAGGGCCTTTTGACTGAACTACATCCTCATCGTCCCCCATTTTTAAATTCTTAAATGTTAAGATGGGATCTCACTAACTTGCTTAGCTGATCCCTCTTGCTTCGGCTTCCCAGAGTGCTGGGATTACAGGCATGTTTTGCCACATACTGCCTACAGTAATTCCTTAAAAGCCCCGAGCCTGTAGTCAATTGGTATATGCCTGTGACATTGCTCTGTCTCTTGAATGTGTAGTAAACATTTCATCTCTGGAATTCCCTTGCCTCATACAACTAGTTTTTAACATTGGGTGCTCACATGTGTTGCCCAATTTTCTCAGAAAATGTGACAGGTACACATTTTTCCCCAAGACGCTAACAATTATAGACAATTCTAGGCTTGCTTCCTTGCTTTTGTGTTCTCTGAGAATACACTAGCTTGTCACATACAATGTCGTATACCACATGACCTTTAACTGATGACATGGGTAAAGCTTCCACCAGTCCACGGCTTAGTGACTTTTTCCCTCCTGTCATAGTGAGGAAAGCGCCATCTCAGTGCATTTGGCCTTGGTGAATGCGCTAGCCAAGCTACTGACAGAGGAGGCACAGCAAGTAGCTGATGGCCAGATGAATTTCTAAGAGTCTGACTTTATAGAAGAGGGCACAGACAATGCCTCTGCCACGGGGCGAGAAATAAGGGCAGCAGTCTATGCTGTATCATCTGGAAAGGCAAATGACAGGAAGCCGCTCTGAAAATGAAAGCTAGCCAAACCAAAAGCAGGAGGAAATGGCAGGAATGGCAGACATATGCGGACTTGAGAGCACAGCATTGTGAAAGCCTCTTGGTGAGGTGACACACAGAACCCCTCAGTTCATGCCCTTTTGAAGCATGTCACTTAGAGGAAAAACATGCTAGAGTCGACAGTTTTACTGTGCTTTGTGCAGTGACCTTTTAAAAGGGAAAGGTTCTTTCTGAGGTATTTCAAGTTCACTCATGCATTTGTCATGGAACTTGCGTGGCAGGAGGTGGGCATGTCACCGAATCCTTTGTTCAGAGTAGAGTGCTGTATTGTGGGAAGAAAGGTGCTTTGGGGGTGTTGTTTACACAGAGCAGAAGGCAGTCTGGTTCCTTTGCTTGTTTTGATTTTGAAAATGAGAATTGAACATGGGACGTTAGCATTAAGCTTCATCTGAAGCCCTTTTCTTGTTTTATTATTTTTGATACAGGATTTCTGGGTTGCTAGATTTTCCAAGCTGATCTTGAACTTGTGATCCTCCTGCCTTAGCCTCCCAGAGTGCTAGGGTTATAAACTAGCACCCCTAGACCTTCCCTGACTAACTTTGTTTAGTTGGGTGGTTGATTTTTTGCAATAAAGTTTATTTTTTTTAGCTTCATTGTAACCAGTTAAAATTACAAATTTTTCAATTAGTGGGTATTAGAAAACTCACACAGTAGTTACTCTTTATCGTGTATTCTATTTTGTTTTAGGAATTATAACACTTCAACAGAGTGAGTATGAGCTGAGCTTTTATAAAGGAAGTAATATGGGACATAACTTAAATTAGGCTACATTTATGCAGTTGGTCCTTTAAGGCTGTGTCTCCCACCGCCTGAGCTCAAACTGGAGCCCTCCTGCTTCAGCTAGGTTATTAGCATCTAGAAAAATCTAACTTGTACTAAATATGCCACTGAAATATATAAGTACATATTTCTCATGAGCTTTAGACTTCTTTTATAGTTTATGCTTAAGTTATTTGCATCTTACCTGTCCTAGAATGACGAAGTGAATAACATCCTGTTTACATGAGGAAGACCTTACTTTACGATCTGTCTTTTCTACTCTTTGTGTTGTTTTTAGAAGGTAGTATAATATTTCTAATGAACAAGTTCTAAAGGATGAGTGTAATACTGATACTATTCATATTTATTTTAAAGAAAATAGAAGATTTAATGATTATGTGATGTTAATGAGCATGTAATAAATGGCATTTATTCAATTGTTACTTTTAAGTGGTGGCTAAAAGGTAAATTTAGGTCTGCTTTCTGAGTTTAAGTCTTTTCAAATCCATGTAATTCACATGACAAAGTTTTTGCAGACTTTGTTGCAAATAGCATGGAAACCAGAACTTGGGTCGGAAGCTTATTTATATAAGCTGTCAGATCCTAAAAAGGAAACTGATTATTCTTGGACAAATTGCTAAAAATTGTTATGAAGTTAAACTATAATTATATAATGTGATTTGCATCAGTGGAGTCAACTCTCTGGATCCTGTAGTTGCTGTCTTGGAGTCTATACAGACATATTTTTTCAAGATAGATAATGAAGTGCTTGTCATTAAAATTATTATTGTTTTTAAAAGAACCTAAGGTCAGATCCAAAAATACTTTTAAGAACCAATAGCCTATGCTGGATCTTTGAAATTAGCTGAAATTTTTCAAACCTGGTATCTCATCATCACAGAGAATTGTTTTCCTGTTTCAACAAAACTTGTTGGTAAAAGGTCAGCTTCATAGTATGTGAGTAAGAGTAAACCAGTGTCAAATTGTGTCCTTGATAAAAAATTAAAGGACCTACATGATACACATCTGTTTTTCTTTTCAAACACAGGCTTAATATAATGCAAGTTTTTGTTAGTTAACAAAGAAAGGCTTACATGAGAGATATTTTTACTTTTATGACCACACATTTTTCATCTCCTGACTCCTAGGTTGGTGTCATTTTCTCCATAATTATCCTGGTGTTTTGGTGGCTCTCCTAGACAGATGAGGCACTCATTTTCACTTCTGAATCATCTTCTATGTATAGTTTTTTGATTAGTTTTAAATTTCTTCTTGTTTTCATTTGGAGGAAATAATATACATTTCTAGAAAATGAGGGAAAAATCTGACCCTCATAATGACTTTGACTCCTAAGGAATAAAATTAGAGAAAATTTTATTGCATGTGCTTGTCTGCTTGTGTACTTTGTACTGCATTCGTTGTCTTACTTACTTTCTTGTTTCTGTAACATCCACGGCTGTAGAAAGGAAAGATTTATTTTAGCTCTTAGTTTCAGAATGTCAAAGTGCATTCACAGGCCAGCAGCTGAAAGTAGTGGAATGACGCCAGCGCTGGAGAGACAGCTCCTCATACCATGACAAAACAGAGCAAAGTCTAAGAGGAAGGATATAGCTACCCTTCCAGATCAAGCCCCAGGCATATGCCCCTTGCAGCCAGGCCCCTCCTCCCAACCATACACAGTATCCATAGGTACATGAGGCTTTTGGGGACACTCCAGATCCAAACCACAACATAAGTCATCTCTGTTGTACGTAGCAGATGGAGTCTACTTGTCTTAAATCTTGATTACCATTTTGAAAGCCCAACAAGTCGCTTTGTGTGGGCTGTGTGTCCTCAGGACACTCGTGAATCTGGGGCTCTTGTTTTCTGAACTGAAGACTAGAGGTGGTGCCTGTCTCTAAGGTGTAAGTGAGAGGAAGGAAATGTTTGATATGTTGTAAGAGCTTTGGAAGGTGATGACGAAATGGTACTTTCTCACCCCCTTACTTGCATGTTCTTCTAGATGATTTCTTTGAATAACAGTATGGGTTTTGTACTCAGGCTCTATCTTTATACTTAAGACGGGTGCAATTAGTAGTAGCTCCATTCTAGTCATTTGATAACCTCTTTCGTGAAAAATTCCAATTGCAGCTGTATTCTCTTTTGGCTACTTTTGAGAGTTGAAACTGCTGTAATTTTTGACACTGAATTAGGATAAGATGAAAGTTCTTGAGTGTGATCATTTCCTTTTTGAAATCCTGAAGAAAAATACTAGTGTAAGAGAAGCAGGTGAAGGATACTGTACTGTATATGATGACAGCTATGATTTTTGGTATTTCTGTTGTCATCTATGAAGATCTAAATATTCTTTAATGATTTTCAGTTGCCAGGCTGATGTTCCTTACATATGTAAGTCAGGACTGAGGCAATATAATGACCATCCAGGTTGATTTCCAATGTTTAAACTTTATTTGATTTGATTAAAAGTCTGAATGATGAAAATGGAATTGTATAAACTCCTCACTGGGTAAACAACGGATGTTCCAGAGGAAAATAGCTGCCCCTCACCCATCTAAAAATAGATCATAATTAAAAGGATGCTTAGTGAAAAAACATTTTGTTAGTTATCAAATTGTTGGAGTGACCAGTGCTTGATGAAAGGATTCCACATCACTTGTCATTTGTCATGGGTAGCTGGACAATGCAATGTGTTGTTCAAACTGGCATAGATGAGAGGAGGCCAATCTGAACAATTATCCTGGGAGAACAGACTTTAAACACAATTATGTTAGGAGAGCCAGGGTGTGGTCTACCTGGCAGTAGTTTAGTCTTTTTTCTTCTGTGGCACAAGCACACAAATGCTATCTTTCTAATGGAAATAACAGGTAAGAGAAATTGCAATCAAAAGCTTTCAACAAATTTGTGAAGTTGTATGAGGTCCTGTTTTAATTTAAAATCTTTAGGACATAAAGCACCCTTTTAACGATTAGGAGAGACGCAAGAGGAGAATAAAGATTTTAGTGCTTACAGGTCACAGAGGTCACCTTTCTCTCTTATACTGCGATGTAACTGGCTATACAATCTGGCAAATAATTCTCAGGTGACTAACCAGGATTTTGAAACCTCACAGCATTGCCATGTTTCCCTCAGCATGCCCAGCATCAAGCAGATCCTATGCATGTGAACTTTTAAAACTCATTGCTAGAGTTTTAATAGTACTTTTTCAGCTTATTAATAGAGCCTATGATTTTGTTGCTTGGTAAGAAAAGACTTATTACCTGAGAAATATATAGATTATCACAAATAAAAATTACTTGCGAAAACAATATTGCTCTTAAGCTAATCCTTTTGGGAGTAGCCTTACCGTTTTAGGGGAAGTGAGTCATATACTTGTAAGGTTCTGTCAGCACCTGTTTTCCATGGTGGATGGCTCTTTAGCCAGCAGCCTAACAACTGCTAGTGGAGAAAAAGCCTAAACTCTTATGTACCTGTTAAACCATTTATTAAATGTATTTTTTAAGTACAGACATTGAAATCGCAACGTAACTGATAGAGCAAACACAAACTGCTAATGGAAAAGTGTGACTTTTAACACATGAAAAATTGTATTATACAGCCCAAGTTCAAAAAGAAAATGAAATATGAGACATGGGTTTTAATTTTTCTATTGACTTGTCTTGTGATTATTTGGAATTTAGATAGTCTATATTAATATGCTTATAATTATTCCAAGGATGCAGATCTTTCACTAGTGATTCACATAGAGAAAAATGCTCAAGTTAAGAAGGGACTCTAGCCACAGACACATGACCCTAAGAGTCAGCTTCAACTTTGTGGTAAATTGCCACCATTTGGCTTTTGAAAGATTTCCTACCAGCAAGAAAGCTCCACACTTGGGAGGACAGGATATCATCCTTGAAAACAGTAGTAATCTTGTGAACCCACCTAAGGCTGCAGAGAAAATGTGGAAATCTGTCCACACCCTTGTTAATTGGGTAAAAAGAGGGAAAAAAAATCACATTTTCGACCAACAAGGATTTAGTTTAATAAATTTTGCAGAAAAATTTAAAGTTGAAAACATTAGTATGTACTTCTCTGTCTTGTCATCCTTTTTCAGGGCTTTTGTAGTTTCCTACAAAAGAACCTAACCTTCCAAGTGAGTCATTTCTTCCCAGATAAAAATTTCAATGCATTTGTCTCCTTTGCTGAACGTATTTTCTAAGAATGGGATGGCATAATCAGTGTTAAAATTCTCATCCTGTGATTCAGAAAGCCTAGGGTTTAGTCACTAATTAATGTTTTTATTTTGGCTAAATCGTTTAACTTCTACAGTTTCATCTTCTGTGAGACATGGTAGATAGGCCTTGAGCTAAAGTTTGTTTGTACTTTTAAATCATGAGATATTTTATTTCAGTGACATCGTAGCCCATACAGATATTGATTTAGGACAAGCCATCACAGAAATAGTGCTCACAAGGTGAAGGAACCTGGACAGGAAGTAATATGTAACCTGGGAAATATAATCAAGGAATGTGGCCTAAGTCAGACCCCGTGTTAGCACAAGGAGAGGCAGCAGGGGTGACAGAAGTATGTGAAAGGCCATGTGGCTATTCCCAGCCACAAACCAGCAGTCCCAGTAACTAAACAATAGAGGGACTAGCAGAATGGCGGACAAGGGGTCAATGATGATTCACTGGTGGCTTCTTGAGAGCCAGGAACTCTGATCTGTGTAAGACCTTCGTGCTCATGGGATTGTAGAGGCAGTTCTCTGCACAAATCTGAAATATATTCTGCAGTCTTTCTCCTTCCTCAACCAAAGGGAAGTGAAATGTGGGCTATGTTCCATGGAGGGCAGTAGAGGAGACCTCCTACATTGTTACTGATACCCACATGTGCCCTTTAATTACATTCCTTTGTGTCATTTGTAGCTGCAAACAAAGACCCCAATGCTACTGCTGTCCAATCCAAGTGATAGAGTTTGAAATCTTATTACTGTGGGTTAGAACCCTGACTCTGATCTGTTGTCACATAGTATTTGTGAAGAATGCATGTGTGGGACGCTGGGTGTCCTTAGTGGGATGGCAAAGCTGAAGCCATGGAAGAATGACTTTTGTGAAGAAGGGTGTTAGGAAATATACCTAGCTTGATAGGCCAGAGTGAAACAGCAGGGGCACAGCAATGACTGGATGTTGTCTCCTTGATGCAGGGGTAAGGGGAATCTTTGGGACCTGTCTGCCACAGGCAGCAGACTTACACTGGAAGTGTGTCTCCTGGAAGTCATCTGGAATTCTGTGTGAATTTGTCTGCATTTGACACATAATCCCTTACAGCAAAACACTGGCCTTTGAATGAATCACAATTTGGATCTTCTTAGGAGGAGAGAGAGAACCAAGTTAGAATAAAGCATATTTGTATGAGCAGGTGATATTTCTCAGAACATGGGTTTGAGGAAAGCCACAATTGGCAGAAATGTACAAGCACAGAATGTGTTTGAGATTTGGACTTAGCCTTTGTTTTAGGCATCTGCTTGGGGGTGAGGTGCAGAAAATGCTTTTACATCGATGAGCTGTAAGTAGAGCTTTCTAGCATGGATTAATGAAGTAGTTGTCAGAAGTCAAGACTTGTTGAGATGCTGTGGAAAAATTTTAAGAGAAGGACTTTGTATTCGAGCTACCAGTGTAGCCTCAGCCTCCGCAGTGAAGTGGGCCCTCCAGGGGAGAGTACACCCTGTAGTGAGAAAACGAGAGCCAGTCCACAGTAAAGCCCGAGGGCACAGAAACCTTACATCACAGTTATTGGCAGAGTGAAGGTTGCACTCGACACATCTGGAGTGGCTCTCCATTCAAGCAGATCTTTCCTAGATCTCCCTGCAATGTCCTTGAAGTCTTGAGTCCTAGCTGAGACTCTTACAGTGCCTCCTAAGGCCTATTAGTGTTGTCATGCCCAAATGTTTTTAACCACAAAGGATTTAGAGGTAGGAATGTAGGAATATACTTAGCAAAATGCACTCAGGAGAGAGAAAGCTCTAGGTAGTTCCCAGCTAGACATTTGTTTAAAGACAGTCTGGTTAAATAAAACCCTGTTCAAACAATACCAGTGCTTAAGATTTCAAATGGAATGGAGTCCACTTGTGAAGCTCTAAAAAATGTCAAGTCATAGTGGAAATTATTTAAGCAATAAATGGGTAATAAGAGTCTATTACCTGGCAGCTATTGACCAGATAATGCAGCTGTCATATTATTGGAAGTCTAGTAGACATAAAATGCACCATTTGGGATTTAAAGCAAAGTTTTCAAAGGCTAGCATACTCAGATTCTACTAATTTTTAGATGGACACCTAGGAAAAATTGCTTGAATTTTTCTAAATGTCAATTTTCTCACATACAAAAAAGGCCGTTGTAATTCTGTACTTCAAGACTGCCGATTAGGTAACATAATTTCCTTAATATGTCTAGTAAATTGTCTAATAATAGCATGGCTTGGGCTCAGTACTCTGAAGACATAGAAATTCTAACTGAATTTGCACTCATGAAAAGTTCAGGAAGCCCTGTGCTGCTGTCCCATCTCGATGAAGGGTATCATCAGCCAACTAGCCTGGCCTCAATTTGCATCCTTCCACTTATTTTTCTTTTCATACTCAAGCTGTCGGCGGCTCTTGCTCTTTCAACTTTGAATAAATCTGAAATCCATTACCTCTCTCTGTCCCCTAGTCTCTCAGTAACACCCTCATTCAAATTATCTTTACCTGTCACCAGATTCAGAGTGACATTTTTACAATACGTACCAGATCAAATGGGCCCCTTTGCTTAAAATTATTTATTGAAGCCAGATCTGGTGATGGGCACCTGTAATTCCAACTACTCAGAGGCCGAGGCAGGAGAATTTCAAGTTTGAGTTCAGCCTGGGTGATTTAGGAAGGGCCTATCTCACAAGTACACAGGGCTGGAGAAGTAAGTATCTCAATGGTCAGGTGCTTGCCTGGTGTAGATAAGCCCCTGGGTTGGATTCCCAGGGTACAGGTGGGTGTCTACATATTCTCATTGTACTTAGGCTCTTCTGTTCCTCCTTACACCTGCTTTGCACACTGGTCCCCAAGTGCTGCTCTCTCCCCGTCACTACAACCTCACCGTGTCCTCAGTTATCAGGACACAGTGAGGCCCACAGCAAGTCGGCCTCAGCGCCTGTGGCTTTGTGCTTCTTGCAGAGCGTCCTCTTCGCATCATTCCACTCTTGACCTTGCTGCACCCGATGATGGCCTGTCCCAGCCTCCTCAGTGCTGCTTGCCATCATATGTTTGTGTTTGCTTACTTATTAATTTTGCTTCACTCGTTGGCCACCATAACAGTCAAATTCTTGTCTGTCACGTTCATTTTCAAACTCCTAGTGTTTGTTTCTATGGGATGCACTCAGCAATATTTTTAAATAAGTGATAAATTATGGTCGATAATTGGAGTTGACATGACTGTCCAATTCTTAATCTGCACAGTGATATATCATGTTCATTTTGTTTTAAAGATTAGACATTGGTTTACATGTAAATGAAGTCATCTGAGATTTCTTGTTCAAGGCTCTAAAGATCTGCATGATAATCTCTCTTGAAAACAAGTTAAATGATTCTCCCCTAGGTGCAAGGTGCATGAGGGAGTGATGATTCAGTGTCGAATGCAGATGGTGGAGTCAAACCTGATTTGAAGCTCAGCTCTGTTGTTTACAAAGTATGGAAACTCGGTTATTTATTCTCTTGATATCTGAAGTAGTTTTGATGTTTTAATTAAATTTTTCATATAATGCAAGTCTTCAACAAATGACACCTACCTTTAAATTTCAGGGAAGTTCAGGACTAGATGACAGAGGATCTGTAAGAATATTTCTAGTTTAATGTTCTTTGAGGGTAAAATAAAGAGAAAAAGGAAGAAAGATGGAGTTTTCTATTTTCTATTCCTGCAGATCCTTTTCTTTTGAAAAATATGAGCTGTGCATTCATAATTTGCCCCATTAATTAAACAGGAAGCAGCATATGGCTTTTACCAATAAATAAGCTTCAATGAGATACCACGATCTCAGTGACATTCTTTCACATTCATTGTAAGCACTTTCTTTAGAGGATTGCCAAAATACAAAGGGACCTCAGAGAATCACTCAAGCTTCTAAAACAAAAACAACAAAAATCAAAAACAATGTGATTGAAAAAAAAATAGAAAAATATGTCCTTTGTCATTCTGTTTTTTGGGGGTCGTCCATATGTTTAATTTTTTCTGAGAAAATAAAGTTCTAAACTGATCTGGCAGTAATCTAGGTTGACACAAAACCAGTTGCCCACCCATAACTCTAAGTCCCTAGAAAGATTTTTTAAAATCACCTTACATTCGTAATTAAAGAAAACAAATGTTTCTAGTGTTTTTAAAAAATCTATTCCCTTTGAATTATCAGATAGTTTTGTTGAAATTTTCTTAAATTGTTCTTACCAAGGATTGGCATTCAACCCATAGATTTGAATAATTTATTGATGAGGGTAGAGATAGCTAATTACAAAATTTTAAATGTATCTTCTGGGTTTAAATTGGCAACACATCTAAATAAGAAAACAAATAATGTAATCACTAATTTGTAAATTGATCTTAAAGTCAGTCCAAATTTCAGTTTCTTAAGGCCTATTGGCTTAGTGGAAAATGAGATTATTTTAACTGACTGTGTTAATTCGTGAAAAAAATATGCAGCTCTCTGTTGACAGTGGTAAGTAACACTAATATTACCCACAATGTCTACATTCCTCTGTCCCCTCCACTTACTGTAATTTTAAGACTTTTGCAGAATTTTTTTCTGTCCATGTTCATTTCTATTGCTAACATCTGTTGCTGCTGCGTGAAGAGAAATTTTGAATGAACAGATGAAATCTCCCTAAGCTAGCTATTGTCCTAAGTATGGTGTGTGATATCAGGTCTGGGGAAAGAATTTGATCAGAGATAGCCTGAGGTTATCTTTAGGAAATCAGATGCCTAGGGAAATTAATAGTAAGAAAATCCCGTGGTTTTTTTTTTAAATCTCTGTGGCTGTTCCATTAAGAGACATATGTATCTATTCAGCATATCTTGTTTTTTCCGTTCCTACCCTTGGGTTTCCCATGTCATTTCCTATCTTGCTGTTAGAGCGTTAAGCAGAAGCCTGAGGTAGGAGATAGCGAGCACACCTCCCTGCTTGGCCTTGTCATTTTCTGCACACAGGTCCATGGAATTTCTTTTTCCCAGTTAGTAAGGAGGAGAAAGCTGAAGCTCTGCCAAAATATACCAAGGGTTACGAAGCTTGGTTGGAGAAGACAGAGTAAGGGACTGAAAATGAAAAGGTCCTGGCAGATCGCTCAGTGGCAGGCTTCGTCCTTGAGATGCAGAATTCTATCCGGTTCTTCTTGGTGGCTTTAATTTCTTATCAAGGCATACAACATAAATACTCTGTTTTTATGTCTCTGTTTTCTAAAGGTGAATTTAATGCCTGAAAGGCAGGTGATGAGTCTAATGCCATCCTCATTTTATGGTAGGGAAGCCTGAGACAGAAAGTTAGTGTTACCTCCTGAGAAAAGTAGCTAAGCATTTACTAATAATCATTTAGGCTATATCTGTGCAAGCCAAACATAAAGATCAGTGACAGATGTGCTTTAAATGATCCAGGGGTTTCAAATACACTGCTGGTTTATTTTTGGTGAATGGTACATTCATGTAATTTCAATTTAACTTTTTAATTTGGAGTTTTATTGCTATGCAGGCATAATCATAGAAAGGTTTTTCTTTTGCATGTTCTATTTTATTTGCTATGTTCTCTTTCATATTGTTGTGCACTTTTGCAGTAAATAATATGTTTATCTAGAATTAGGGTAGATGACTTATTAGATGTCAAATATTACAGAATGTTTACACTAGTGCACAAAACTCAGCAGACATTCTCCAGAAATTTAGCAAAGTCAATCAGTTCTCAATGGCAGGCATCAAAATTTCATACTTAATAATAACTTTACAGTTAATAATGTAATTTTCTTTAAAGGAACTATATTGTACTAAGCTTAGGCTGGGAATGCTGAATATAACTTAATAACTTTTTGATGGCCAAGCAGAGTCATCAGTGTAAATGAGCATTCATTACTGTACTGTGTAGATGTTGCTACAGGTTTCTTTTTTTTTTAACAGTTGACTGTCATCTTTTATTCCTGTAAGAGATCCTAATAAGTCTCATATTCTTCGAGCTTAATGTAAGAAAATCAGATAGTTAAACTATGAATTATGAAAGCTAAAGTCTAATTTTTAAATACGTGTTTAAATATGAATCCATGATATTTCAATTACAAGTGAACAGATACTGTTTTAGTAAAGTGGCCCAAAAGAGCCTGCATGGATTTTATTTCTGTCCTTGTGTAAGTGGAACTGTGCTTATGAAGAAGACCTTTGAGTCTTTATTTTGTTGATCAAGATACACGCAACACAGAAAATGGGTCGGGGCAGATGTACCTGGGAGTTGTGGGTATCCAATTTATTCATTAGCCCATTTTATTTTCTTCTACCCTGTTTATTGGTAAATGAAAAGTAATCTAAGACATTTAAAATCAATAAAATTGGCAATGTGAAAAGAAGACTGATATTTTTATAATCATATTTATAAAAATATTTGATGTTAATGAAACATTGACATGATGACTACATTTTTAATGAATGTGAAAAACTAAAAATATGCAAGTTTATTTATTTTTTAAATTGAGAGGGGCCTGGAGGAAAAGCACAGCAGTTAAAGTACTTGCCTAGCAAGTGCAAGACCCTGAGTTTGATTTCCCAGCACCACATAAACTGAGTGTGGAGGCGCATGCCTGTAATTCCAGCACTTAGGCTGAGGCAGGAGGATTGCTGTGAGTTTGAGGTCAATCTAGGCTACATAGTTCAGCACCACTTGAGCTACACAGTTAAACCCTGTCTCAAATATATATATATATATATATATATATATATATATATATATATATATATAAAATAGGTTGATATAGATATAATAAGACACCTAGATTCAGGTGTTCTAAAGTCCAGTTTCACATATGTTCTCTTTTATTATCTACCCTTGACTAAATTACCTCGTTACTGTTTTATAAAATATAGTTAATAACAGTAGCTATACCATGAAAAAAATATTCAGCATCTTTAGCCATAAGAAAAATGCTGATCAAAATAACATAGGTCCCACGTAACTTCAGTAAAAATGACTTGTATTAATTGTTTAAAATGCCAACAAAGTTGTGGGGGGGAAAGAAGCCCTTCTACATAGACAGGGGGACTATAAACTGGTACAACCATTATGCAGTATGAAGATTCCTCAAAATAACTGAAGGTAGATGTCCCATTTGACCCAGCCATACTTCTTCTGGGTATCTTCCTGTTGTGGTTAGGATCTGGAGTGTCCCCCAAAAGTCTCATGTATTTTGGTAGAACCATGTAATGTTGGTGGATTGGGGTCTGGTCTGGAGGGGTGGATTACAGTTAAGTTAGGATTAATAGTGTGTAGTGGCCACACCTGGATGCAGGAGGGACTGGTTAATGGGGGGAGACCTGAAAGGATACATAAGCTGCACCTGCCTTCCTGGAGGACTGGGACTAGTCTCGCTTAGCCTCAGCTTGTCTTCCTGTTTGTCGGGGGAAGCTGCCTCCACCTCTCTCTCTGCCATGTACTTTGGTTGTTGCCGGCCACCCCTGAATGAACTGTGACCTTCAAGACTGTGAGCTAAAATAAACCTTTCCTTTCCTAAGTTTGTAGGTGTTGGGTATTGAGTCACAGCAACAAAAAAGTAACGAAGACACTTCCCAAAAAAGCTAACTTCATCAAACCACAGTGTTACATGTATCCCCACGTTTATAGTAGCAAAACTGATAATAGCCAAATCTTGGAAGCAGCCAAAATATCTATCTGTGGAAGGATGGAAATAGAAGATATGGTATGTTTACACAATGGAGTACTACTCTGCCCTAAAGAAAGTTTGAGTCATTTGTACAAAAACAGATATGTCTTGATACTGAAAACGGATACATCTTGAGACCATTATACTTAGCAAAAATAAATCAAACACAGAAGGTTAAATATTGCGTGGTTTCTCTAATATGAGAAATGAAACCATTAAAAAATTTAAAAAGATGTTAGAAAGTAAGAAGATATGCTGTGCGGGAAAGAGAATTTGGTGAGCGCAAGGGGTGGGAAAGGAAATGCGAAGCAGAAATGGTCAAGATACAATATGTAAAAAGCAAAATTTAAAAAAATTGATAGTAATAGAAAAAACAATAGCTACCACATGGGACAGCTGGAAGTCAAATAAATTACTATGTATAATGTACCTAAAATAGCAGGTTAGAGTTAGGTTAGAGTAAGCTGTGTGTTTCGGTTGTTTAATCAAAGTCAAGCTCTAGTGGAGATGCTCCAAAAGGACTTTAGCATTTATCTGAAGCTGTTAGGTCCCATAGAAAGCCTCCCCAAATGGTCCATGGCTAACTGTAGAATTTACACAAGAGCCAAGAAGTTATTAATGGCTGTGCCAGAATAGGCGGATAAATCAGGCCCATTTAAGGAAAAGGAGGAGATGGATCATTCTATCTGTAAGATTACTTCAATAGTTATGACAAGTAAAATAGATTTTTAAAAGAGGCTCACTATGTGTATTACCAGACAGGTGATCTTGCAGAAAGTTTTACATCCTCTTTCTGTGATAGTACATTTTTCTTTGCAGTAAGAACATGTCTGGGGCTTGATACTTCATAAAGAAAAGAGGTTTGTTTAGCTTACAGCTTTGGATGCTGAAATTTCAGAGGGCGTGATGTAGCCTTGCCAAGGACGCCTGGGTGCATCACATCACAGCAGAAGGTGTCCCACCGAGAGCATGTGTGCAGACAAGACAGACACACAGCGAGACAGAAAGCCGTAGCAATCAGCGAGAGGTGAGCTTGGCCTAGTAAATCAGCTCTCTTGAGAGTACTAACCAAGATCTCCGGGGGCTGCCTTAATTCCTTCAAATAGCAGTGTCCACACTGACCTAATGATCCCTGTCAAGGCTCTACTGCATAAAAGTTCAGCTGTTTTTTAGTATAACCATGTTGGGAAACAAATGTGGAACATGTGAACCCTTGGAGCACAAACTATCTCCTAACTTTCCAACTGTAATTAAGTATACATATTCTTGTTGTTGTGTATTTTTTCTCCTTTGCTTTTTAGTTTTCTTTTCACTCAATGCAGGAATTTCTTTTTATCCCCCCCCATTTTATATATATATATATATGGAGTTGAGCATTTTGTGCATATACGCATCCTGCCATGGACACAAGGGCTTTCCCACTCTCTTTCTGTCCCTCCCCCCACCTTCCCCTCTCTCCCTTCTCCCCCACCCTACCCCCCTATTTCACTTTGGTTTTTTTTTGCTTTAAGTTCCATAGGAGTTGTGATCTGGGACTCTCATATCAGACAGACCATTCGATGTTTCACCTTCTGCTTCTGACTCACTTCACTAAGCATGATGTTCTCAAGCTTCTTCCATTTGCCCGCAAAGGCCTTCACGTTTTTGGACTTTATTGATGCATAGTATCCCATTGTGTATAAATGCCACATTTTGTGTAGCCACTGGTCTGTTGATGGGTATTTCGGTGACTTCCACATGTTAGCTATTGTTAGTTGTGTTGCTATGAACATGGGTATACATATATCTCTGCTGTGTGTTGTGAAGCTCATAACTAGAAGATACAGGGAGCTGAAGAAAAGTAAGCCCACCAAAATAAAGGAATCTATTGAAAAGTGGGCAAATGAAATGAAGAGGCAGTTCACTCAGGAAGAAGTACACAAGGCCAATAGATACATGAAAAGATGCTCAACATCCCTAGCCATAAGAGAGATGCAAATCAAAACAACGCTAAGATACCATCTCACTCCAGAGAGAATGGCCTACATCAACAAGTCAAATAGAAATCAATGCTGGCTAGGATGGGGCGGGGAGGGGGGTGGTGTGTGGACAGGAACTCTGATACACTGCTGGTGGGACTGTAAATTCTTACAACCACTCTGGAAAGCAGTATGGAGAGCTCTCAAAAGACTGGACATAAAGATCCCCTTTGATCCATGGACACCCCTCCTGGGAATATATCCAAAGGAGGAATTTCTTTTTAGAATCGATTGGTGTTTGTTGTTACATCATACAGATGGGTGTGGCTGGCTCCTCTCAATCTTTTTACAAATGATGTTGATTTTTACCAATATTCCAGGCTCAGCAGAATTGGTCGTGCTCATAAGAAGTGGTTTGGTTTTGTCTTTGTAACTGATCATGTACACAAGCAAACTAAAAATATGTTTAATATTCTCCAGGAATAAGCTTATTGTGAAACAAAAGAATTCTGAGATTTTGAGAAGTGTTACTCTTATGCAGGTCAAAGTGAGTGTTTTTTGTCTGTTTGTTATTTGTTTGTTTGAAAGCAACAGGTTTAGGATAAAATGAAGCAATACAGATAAATATTTCAAGGAACAACCAAGTGAAATGCAAGTTTACCAGTACTTATACCAAATCATTGTAAGTATGACAGAAATCCTAATATTGATTTAAAAAAATAACTCTGGGTACCATTTGAAGAATTGGCCTTGCAAATAACTACAATTACTTGCTACTAGAAAAAAAGAAATTCATAAAATATTACTAATGGAAAGTACTAAATGATAAAAAAAGAAAGACTAAACAAAACTTCAGTACTTTTTCTTACTTTAGTGGGCAAAACAGTTTAACATACAATCTATGTGTCTCACTCTATTTTAACATACTCCACATAATATTATATTTGAATATAATAAATAATATACCTTCTCTTTTTAAAAAAATTCTGACTACTATGAGCATAAATACTGATGTCTACTTCCCTCTGCGTCTAAAACTAGACCTCAGATATTAAGAGTACTTGTATCTACTGTTGCTGGCATGTAGTAGGTGCCGTAAAGGCTAAGTGAATGAATTATTTGCTCATGAGTAAATTTTTTTTCTTCTTTGTGTAGTTAACATTTATGAATTTTTTTCATTGGCCATGTTCTTAGTGCTCACGAAATAAAAAATAAATCTGATAAAACAGTATTACAAAAACTAACATAAACAACCCATATAATAGTGATTCAAATGTAATTTTATATTGAATTTGAAAGTTCTGACAGTAAGACTTTGGAGAGCCGAGTACAAACGCTGTATGCTAGGTGAATTGGTCATAGTAAGGAGATTTTTTTCATGCAAACAAATATAAAAGCTTCGCTTTCGCTATGAAAGTCATAAGCAGCTTGGTCTGTAAGTTAGAGGAAGTGGAGTGAGGGACATACGGAGGGCTGAATAGGCTTATGGATTTAAAATCAGTTTCTTCCTCCTGAGAACTGAATATTCTTACACATGGTCAGAGAAACCAATAGGAAATAACAATGGAGTTTCTTGAACTCACCCATTAGGCTCAGTTCCCATATGGATTTAAATGGGTCCTGCAGTATAATATTTAATGATGTCATTATTGTCTTTTTGCATACTTGCCAAGGAGAAAATACAACAATGACAACAAAAATCCTTCTAAGTAAGGAGCAGATAAGAATCTGGAGAACCTGATTTGACATGTGTATTGCTCTGCCCGACTCTGCCAGCTTTCATGTGACTGGATCCAATGAAAGAGAACCTTGTTTTTAATGAGTGAATGAATTTTACCTGGCTGAGTTTTATTTATTAATTTTTCTTTTATTTCTAAGGGAAAAGGGAAAACATAAAAACAACTCCAATTTTCTCTCATTTCCAGCCCACTGTCTTCTCAGATATAACCTCTGTCTTGTTTAATTCCATGAATTGCAGTCCAACTGCCCAAACCTAAGAAAGTGAATTAATGACTCACTTGCTCTGTTCAGTTGAGGGCTTATTCCAGCTGGCTAGTACTTTCCAGTATATATGGATTCTGTCAGCCGTATTGAAATAAGATATTTACTGGCAGTTATTCATTAATTTCCAACAAAAAAAACAAGTTGACTGTATGTCAACCATCGCTGAAACGTTTCGACTTGCATTTTTCACATTGATTGGGAATTGAGAATGGGCTTAAAAGCCAGGGCAGACACACACGTGGGAGGGAATAAGAAATGCCAGTTATGCTGATTGGTGGTGTGCAGCAAGAACCACGGCAAGTGGGTCTGGCCCAGAGTGTTTATGCCTGTGTCACACACACACACACACACACACACACACACACACACACA
Organism: Ctenodactylus gundi; assembly: GCA_004027205.1. NCBI lineage: Eukaryota > Metazoa > Chordata > Mammalia > Rodentia > Ctenodactylidae > Ctenodactylus > Ctenodactylus gundi. The sequence continues at coordinate 141,700 of PVKB01000537.1, read as the reverse complement.
CACCCACCCACCCGACCATACTTGGTATTTGCATTTTCCCCTGAAAATGCCCCTACTGGTAATTGCAGTTATTATTTTTCTTTTCTAAAAAGATGTTTGCTTGCAATACGAGGATGTTATAATTATTTTCTTTCCAGAAGAGAAAGAGTTAAACAATGATTAGCTGGTTAAAAGCAACATCCAAGTACTTCACAACTGTATTTCTGTTAATTTTTGACAGCAGTCCTATAAAAGTAAATAATATCCCAGTTTTAAGATGTGAAAACTAAGAGTAATTAGCTTAAGCCAACCAAAGTGACAGAGCCAAGTTGAGACGTCAGTTTTTCTTTCTCTAATTTAGCAGCTATTCCTGTGCAAATGTAAGTGATCTGAGGAAGGAAGGAATACATAATGGCAGGATTCAGATCCATCAGGCAGAATTTTCTGCCAGAATTACAGTGTTTACCTGAAGTACAATATGCTCATAAACAAAGCTAGGAGTGCAGCTGGTGCTTACATTGGGGATGATTAACTGGCAGGCACAGTATTTTTCCCCCTTCAAGTGCGAAATGAGTGCAGCAAATCCCAGGCAGTGAGCTTGGTCCACGTGGGATGCAGTGGTCTCCGGGATAAAGCAGGAAGATCCTGCATGTGGGAATGATACGTGAAGCATTCAGGATGTGTTTGTGGTAATTCTTGTAATGGTTTTTAGCGTCTGTACATTTCAATCTTTGAGAAACTGTATTTTATGCGTGCAAATCATTGTAAAATATATTCTTAGATGAAACATAAAATGTCTATTCTAATTAAATATAAACAATATTATAAAAAATGTTTATAGGAGCCAGGCCAAGATTCAGGGCTGATGGGAAAACACAAGGAAAATAAGATAAAAATGGCTAAATATTCCTTGAAAAATCTCATCATGCCTCTGTTTGGTAGTGCCCACAACAGCTTTTATTAAAGTGCAAGAATATAGAGCATCAGTTGAAACATTTACTCTGCTTTTAAAAAAGAATGTTCTCTCATTTTTAGGAAAAAAAAATTCCTTGACATGCAGATTGGTTGCATGTCTGATTTCAGGTTTAAGTCCATGGGTTTGAGGGTGGATGATGATGCACACGGACCAGTATCTGGAAGAGAGGTTCTAAGGAAAAAGAGTTTTAAAAGAGCATCCCTCTCCTTCTCTTAAGGAAAAGCTGGAGTTTTAGAGTAGGGGTCACCACTGTCTCTTGTTGTACTTTCAGTCCTTTCCAGAAACATAGCTGATTCAAATCTAAGATTAACATCTTAGATTAACATCTAAGTTCAAATACTGATAGTCATGGTAAAAATCCAAAATCTAGTTTGTAGAAGAGAGACCCCACCCTTAGAACTCCCAGTGTTATCATCTACTTGAGTAGGTCCTGTAAATCAAATAAAAGAGCATAATTGCCACGTGCTGTTTCTAGACTCAGCAGATGGGAATAGGAGAGCTCAGATGTGATGTGGCAGTGCGCTGGTCAGGTTCCTGTTGAGAAACAGACCCAAAGTATGTGCATGTGTGTGCAAGTGTGATTTATTTTAAGGAATTCGTTCACAAAATATAGGAAGCTGGCAAGTTTAAAACCTAAAGGAGGGTTTGCAAGTTAGGATAGCACTGAAATTTAAGTCTAATGACTTTCTGCTGGCAAAATGTTCTCTTGCTGCAGGGAGGTCAATCTTTTATTCTATCCAGGCCTTAAAGTGATTGGATGAGTCCCATCACATTGTGAAAGGCAATTTGATTTACTCAGAGTCTGCTGATTTAAATGCAAATGTCAAAGGAAAACATCCTCACAGAAACACTCAGAATTTTTGACAAAATATCTAGACACTGTGGCCCAGCCAAGTTGATGCCTAACATTGATTGTGGCAAGTCTATTTGAGACATATACATACACTTTCTTAAACTACACTGCTTTCCACGTATAGTTACAAGCGAAAGCATTGGTGGCTAGAGCTTTCTTGTGGAGAGAAACAATCTCTATTCAGCTCATATCATCAGGGTAGGTCTGAGTGTCTTTTATCCCTTTTCTTTGGCAAAGACAATTGGAGGACAAGGTAAATTATCTTCCATTTATTTTACTTTCCTGCAAGTCCATCCATTAATGAGAAAAATGAGCATTAGTTGGGGGACAAACAGGGATGGAAGAGCAGTCCACTGGAGACCAAGTAGCCCTAGAGCTAAGCAAGAAGAAACATAGATCAGTGGGGTGTAGATGCAGGTACACAGAATTCAAACTAGGAAAGATGAGCTTGTAGTAGAATGGAAGAAGAGGAATCTGAAATGCAGTTATTAAATCACGAGATAGTGTTGGGAGAAACAGATGCCATTCTCTTCTAAAAGATCTATTTACGGAAATCTTGGAGAAGTTAAATTTATGATCAAATGTGTCGGGGGCATCTTGGGAAAGAGAATCCAGAATTAAGAATAGCCATTATATAATAGTCCTAAGAAGATGGCATGCCACTCAAAAGAATACACGTATTCATAACTACAAATGACTGTGTATTGCAACCCAGAGGACTCCTGTTTGTCCTATCTTACTGTTTATTCCTGAGGAGTGTGGACAGCATGAGACTTTAAAGCCACTGGCCCATCCGAGTTGGAGCCAGAGACCTCCTGTCTTATTCAGTAAGTAATCTAGAGCTAGGCTGCCCTCTAGCAGAGGGTATGATGTTGCGGGCAAAAGGTATCTCCCTTAAAAAGAATAGGGATACTCATGAGAGACAGTAATCAATGAAATGCCTGGTGAAGATTCTGGGTTTTTTTTTTTCTGTTTCTCTCCAAATTACTCTTTTCTTTTATATATATTTGTGATACACGATAACTCCATTCAATCTGAGGGGTTGGTGCATGCATGTATCACAGCTTGATCATTTTCCCTTTCCTTCCTCTCTCCCCTCGAGCCCCCTTTCTCTCTCCACATTATGTATCTTCCTGTTTCCTACCTTCATTTCTGTTTTGCTCTCTTATTTATTTATGCCTTTTTTCTTGTATTAGAGGAAGTCATACAATGCTTATATATATTTTGAGCCTCCTGATCGACACTGCTTAAACTGAGGGGTGATGACTCTTAAGGCACCCCTGTCTCCACATATGTGCATGTTTCTCAGCATAGTACCTTGTATTTACATATTGCCATAAAAAATAACAAACAAGGAAACTGTCCCTCTAGAATATGCCTCCTGGACTTGAGGTCAGGTTGGAGCACAATTTTCCAGTTGTGAGTTGCTGTTGTCTGGCTAGTCACATGTGCGCTTTAACCCCAACTTTTAGTATCTGCTTTAAGGTTTAACTTAAGAACAAATGGCATAAATTGAGTAAAATACATTTCTTCCACAAAAGATCAACTCTCCCGTATTTCACGGTTGCTCGACATATAGTCACATATATTAAAATTATATGCTTTAATGACACTGGTAAATATATTTCAGTTTTAACATTCAAATTGCATGCTTAGCATTATCAATAAATATGTATGTCAATACCACACTGTCCCCAACTCATTCCCCACTATAAACCAAAGAAAGGACAAGTGAATAAATAAAATTATTCTAACGGCTGACCTCCTGTCAGTGAGGTGATGTGAATTATGAGGCTCTGTTTTCCAGCTGGAGATGTGGTGGCAGACAATTATTCCTACATTTAACACCACTGAACTCCACATGCTTGAGAGCAACAGCTGCTGAAAACACTTGGTATCATGTGTATTTTTAAAAACTTTTGAAAGTACATGCATGCACATAAAGGTGAATTGATACTACCAGGTGATGAGCAGGAAAAGGAAAACTCTCAAAGCCAAGTTTTCTTCCTTTTAGTGAAGTAATGAAGACTTTAATAAAATCAAGGAAAAAAATAAGGCCTTAAGCCAGATATTTTAGGATTACAGCTCTGCTTTTATTACACGTGTAAAGATGAAAGAGTGTGAGATCTGTGTGTGTGTGTGTGTGTGTGTGTGTGTGTGTGTGTGTAAGAACATATGGTTTATCAATACAATAGGTGAAAGGAATGGTGGGTTATTTCTGGGATAACGTGGCAAACATGTGAGATCCCAACTTTATGTTCCAATGGGAGTTTGGGACTTCGAACAAAAAGATTTGGCTTTAGGTGGATGTTAAGATTCCCAGGTGTTTCGTTCCTTACTATCCCTACCTTTACCTCATTTATCTTCCTACCTTTGAGACACCTGCATAAAGAGCTATCTGCACAGATGGAAGTAGACCTAGTCTGTTCCAGATTATGGTAGATGAATAACAAACCAAGGATAAGGTCAGTGTGAAAACAATACATATTATTTCATGCCCTGTGATCCAGTATCCATGTGTGTACTTGCATGTGCATGTGTTTGTATGCATTTAAAGAAATAAAGCTACATACATGCTTAGTCCAATTGAATGTCTAAGTTTGACCCTTCCCATCTAAACTATTTGATAATAGAGAAATATCAGCAACTTCTGAAGAAAATTTCCCTTAGTAAAATGACAGAAAATTTCAAAGAGTTAGGAATAAACTAAGGCATTAAATTTCTTCAATAATAGTATTATTGAAGGGGAAGAAAATAATTATCTTTTCTCATATCCCTCCTCTGAATTTTTTTCATTACCTTTAAACATGAATGGTACCAAAAAGAAATTTTAATTGAGGCCTCAGTGAAGTGTTATAATAATTTAGTGACATTATTTCTATTAGTCTTATGGAAACTAAAAATGGCATGAGTGACTGCTTAGGATTATACTGTAACTGCTTATTACTTACATGAAATAACTATTTTTAGCCCGATCATCCTTATTAAAGATGTTCATTATGAGTTCATTTATGAAAACGTTATCTCACAGAGGTTTTTTTTAGACTTTTCTGGGATTTCATAATGAGGTCTCAGAAGCATGATTAGAGCACAGCTATTTCGTTTCCAAGCAAATGTTGATCCTTTCCACGAAAATTCTATAAATAAAGAACCGATGCTGGTTGTCAGTGACGTGAAGTAGCTGGGTTGGATTGTGAATATTAATATGTAAATTATAGTTTGTGCCAGTATGTTGAATACATCCAGGGTTGTATGAATATTTTCCATGGTTTATTTGAAATATGATTTTGCATACAAACACTGGTTTAATTGAGTTTTTAACATCATCTTAAAAGATGCCATTTGTTACGTCAGGTTGTTTTGCCCTGAAACTTTAGGGTACATAGAATCCACTGAGAATAATTGTGTCAAGTTTATTTGTACCATTTGTGAAAAATATTGTACTCTTGCTAATTCCACATGAAAATGGTAGATAATGGTAGAGGTAAAATCTAATCTCCAAGGGGCCAAACTGGAATACGTGTTGGAAGCTGGTAAAGTGGCTATCATGTGCTTTCCGTGAGGCAGACGTCTAAGTGAGGAGCCAGACTGTGTAACTGAAGAGCCATTTGAGAACCAAGTCCAGGTCAGGACAGCAGTTGTTGGCTGCTTGTTTTGGTAAAGAATATTGTCTGATAATAGAAAAGCCATTCAGTATTTAACCTTCTGTATCTGACTCACTTCACTGGCATGGTGGTCTCAAGTTGTGTCCATTTACCTACAAAAGTCTCGAACTTGTCTTTACAGATGAGTAGTACTCCGTTGTATACTTGTACCACAATTTGTGTATCCGTTGGTCTGCTGATGGGTATTTTGGTGTCTTCCACATTTTAGCTATTGTTAGTTGTGCTGCTGTAAGAAACCCAGAACACAGTCACTTCAGAGAATTAATGGGGGTATAGTGTAAGTTAGGGGGGAAGTTTGTGGGAGGATGAAAAGGAAGGAAGGGAGGGGATTGAACTGTTGATGGGATATATATGTGCACTAAAATCTCAAATTCAGTGTAAACATTGTGTATAAGAACAAGTCTGCATATTTAGAGATTCTTCCACATCTCTCACGATACTTGTCCCCATGGGGAAGGACATTCCTGCCTCACGCTGGAGATGCTTTTCAGTTGTGACACTTCTGTGCATTTGGTAGCAGTGCTGGAAGTACAGGTGCTATGGCTGTTCTCCAAGTCGAATGTTGTCTTGCAGATGCCTTCAGAAAATAGAATCATAATTCTACTTTTAAGCTGTAGTTTAAAAAGAAGAGTTTTCTAGATCGTCTTGGTTCTAGATAGAAAAATAGGAACATCAGTGTGTTCGTTTGAGAATTTTTCTCTTTCTCTCAAATCCTATATTCCAGTTTTACATAAAATAAATAAATATACTTCTAACTGCAATTTCAACTTAAACTAATACTGCATGTGAAGTTACGTGATTTTCAGTTTTACATTTTTTCTTCCTTTATCTTCTGTGCTTTTTCCATTCCATCTCTCTTTCCTACTTTGTTTTTTCTTCTTTCTTTCTTTTTAAAAAATTTCCCCCAAATTATTCTTTCTGTTAGTATGTACTTGTGCTGCATAATGCACTCACTTCAGAGAATTTACGCTCATGTGTGTTGCATCTCGCTCATTTTCATTCTTCTCTCCATTCCCAGCTTTTCCCTCCCCTCTGCATTCCCTTTACTCCTTTATAAAATTTTGTTTCCCTATTTTTCTATCATCTCTCTTCTATTTTACACTTTCTCTTATTTATACTTCAGGTTTCTCATGTTGAAGAAGCCATGAAATTTGGACATTCTTTGTCTGGTGTGCAAGTCTCAAGGTGCATCCATTTTCCTACAACTGTCTCAAGTGTATCTTTACGGCAGAGCTGTCCTTCACTGTGTATGCACACCACATCTTCCTTATCCATTCATTGGTGGGCATGTCAGTTGCTTCCAAGACTTAAATTTGGTACTTAGTGTTTAAGGGCAGTACAATGTGAGAGAGAGAGAGAGAGAGAGAGAGAGAGAGAGAGAGAGAGAGAGAGAGACGAAACGTGCAGACCAGATGTCCAAAGTTATCGGCTTGGAATCTGGTGACCTCAAGTGAACAAAGTTAGACAGAGGTTAGACCAGATGTGACACCTGGCGAATGTGTGCTATGCCTCTTACTTGGTGTTTACAGCATATCATACACCATACTCATTTTTTTTTTGAGACAGGGTCTCGCTCTGTAGCCCAGGCTGGTCCTGAACTCTCTATGGAGCCCAGGCTGGCCTTGGACTCACAACAACCCTCCTGCCTCAGCCTCCTGAGTGCTGAGATGACAAGTATGTGCCACCATACCTGGTTTATGTGGTGCTGGGGAATCAAACTGGGGCACTTACCACTTGCTAGGCAAGCGCTTTAACTGCTGAGCCATTCCTCCAGCCCCCCACGCTCTTCCTTGGGAGAGAAGACCCTTCAAGCCGAGTGCTGATAAGTCCTCACAAGGCACAGAAACACTTAAAGACATTTGGAGGAGTCACCAATTTTGCATTGAATAGAAATGATGTTGTCATAACCTTATTTTAATGCTAGATATATTGGAACTCTTATGAATTGTCATTTTTGTTTGTGGATATTTTGCTTTTGCAAATTAATGGATTTCACCTAACATATTTTGCTGCTTTAGATGAAATATTATCAGAAGAAAAAAGAAAAATAGACATTTTCCTAACCTAATTTTAAAATATGCATTTTTGACCTACACAATTGACATCACCCAAATACTGAGGCCACTTGGCCAACAGTGTGTTTCTGAGCATATCGGTACATTTCAATAGACTTCCTAATTTCATGATTACAGAATTATGAATTCTTTGTGCTTAGCAAGTTGCAAAAATCTGGAAATGTGAATGTTACTATGAATATTGACCAATGTGGGGATAACCCAGCGTGTGGCAGGCCAGTGTGAAGACATGTGAAGTAGATCTGTTTGTTGTCATTACTGGTGTTAATGGACTTTTGCTAGTCAACTTGAGTTCACATTTTCTAAAGACCAAAATTTCTGCATCTTGCACAAAGTTTGACTGAAGAAATCATAATTTATAAATCAATTAAGAATATTCAAGCTAAGGTATTGATATATAAAATTGTCTATAAAATACTGCTATACTGCTTTAAATTTCATTTAGTCAGATCTGCAGGGTCAAATCAATATAGCCTGATGAGCAAAAATAATCTATGCAAATATATTCAGGGGTGAGAAAAAAATAGTGATTTTGTTTTCCTAAAAGTTATTATAATAGGAACATTTAATATAAGGTTTATTCTTTTAACAAAATGTTCTGCACAATATAACATTGCATCCTATAAACACAGTATTTTACAGAATAACTCCTTAGCATTTTGCGTAAGTGAAAATTTATGCATGTTTAACAGCCGCAAATTTCCCTCCTACCTGCCAGCCCCTGGCAACAGCGCTGTCCCTCTGCTTCCTTGAGTTTTACTATTTTTAGTAACTCATATATGTGGGATTATACAGCTTTTGTCCTTTTGCCACTAACTTCTTTCATTTAGTATAATGCCCTCGGGAGTCATCCGTGGTTTTACATATTACTAAAGTTTTAACTGGAGCATGTTGGTGACCAGGACTTAGTTGAAGTCCCAGAGGAAGTTCCTGGTATTTGTTTCATAGCCTGTTACCAAAACTAATGGTTTAAGCAGGACTAAACTTGGGATTGTAAGCTAATTTATTTATTGATCTTGGTACTAGATATTGAGCCCAGAGCTTTCATACTGAGCCCATGTAATACAGGGTCTCACTGTTTGTCAAATTGCCCAGCCTGGGATTAAACTCACCCTCCTCCTGCCTCATCCTCCCAGAGCACTAGGATTTCACGTGTGCACCACTAGTCCTGCCTCTTAGGCCTATTTTAGATTCATTTCTACTAAGTTGCACCGCCTCCCACACACTGCCTATTTTGGTCTCTAAACTGTTATGGAAACATATGCTGGGTCTCTGTCAAAATGTTTTTGTTTTTCTGGATATGAAAAAGCAAGCGTGTATGTGTGTGCGCTTGTGTCTGTGCTTGTGCACATGTGTGCCTACTGGGGGAAGAGGAAGGCAGTTTGGGAACACAGACTTCCATGTTGTCATCCCGTGTACCCCACCTCTGGTCTACTCACTGTCCACAGTGCAACTGCCGGGAAGTGGGGACACGCTGTCTCAGCTTGGGTGGGTATTTTACCTCAGAATCTTGGCAGTGACAGGAATGCTCCAGGGTGAAGAGGCCCTCCTGACCCTGCGGTCGAACTCACCATTAGTATATAGGAAAAAAAGATGGCTAAGTGGGAGTTTCCTGCTGGGAAATCAAGTAGTATAACCCTGTTGAGCATTTATTTTTTGACCTGGCTTTATTACAGTATTATTATTGACATTTGTCAGTTTATGAGGAAACTCAACTATATGGACAAGAACATAAATCTGTCATGATTCATGATATGTTCATGTCCAAAGTTTATCTCTTACAGGGTATAAGACACTGGGCATGTTACTTACCCTCTTTGAACCTGTTTTATAATCTGTGAAGTGGTTGTATAAATATATCTTCCATAGATAAGAAGTATATTGAAAAAGCCATAGTGCTTAGGAAATTATAACATTCTAGGCAAGTGTTACTTATTATTAACTTTGACCTTTGACCTTGCTTCAAGTATTAATGAATTTCATATGGCTGAAGGTAAATCAGAATTAAGGACTAAATTTTAAGTTTTCTTAGTGAATGAGTATTTTCATCATAAGAGACACTGGATATTCATAAGGAAAAATCTTTGGAGTTCTCCTGAGCTAATTCCATCATTTTACCTCCAATAATAGCCTAAAGGTGAAAGGAAATGATTTTCACACTACGACCTGACTAAAGAGAGGTGGAAGGAGATTCCGAGCTCAGGTCATAGTCAGAGTTAAGGTGTCCTTGCATGTGACCAGCCACACTATGTGTTGGTCACACTACTGCCACTATCATCATTATTATTATAATAACCTAAAAATTAAACAATTTTTTGACAAGAGTTGCATTTTTATTATGTGGATAAGGTAGTTCACGTCCATTTCCTTTTTGTCAGGTGATAGAATTGGACCAGGTAATTTGTGTAGTAGTTCTCAGTGCTAATAAGTCTGTGACCATGCTGTCAAGGAAGTGAAGTGAGAAATGGCATTTCTAAAGCCATAGTAAAGGGACTAAAGAAATATGGTAGGGTCGAGTGCTAACATTGTGAAGTTTACATTTCTTCTGTCACCTAAACCACTGTAAAAGTGCTTGGTAAGATTTGGCTGATCAGTACCCCCCTAGTTGCTCTTGTATTAGATTTCATTATTCACATGCTGCTGATCTACACCCAAAATCAAGGTGGGTCACTAGTGCCAGCGTGGGACTGACAAAAGCCAGATTGCACTAGGAGGCAAAGTTAGGTCCCAGAATCAGTAGTGACGTGTGCTGGATGAATCATGAATTCTACGACCACCCCCCCCCCCCCCCCCCCCCCACCAAGCCTCGTGTACTTTGAAAGTGATTAGACTGTGGGATTAATTGGACCAAGTGGATTAATCCATTGTTAATTTCATATGCTGTTCCAAAGTGGGACCCAGGTGAAGAAATAGATCACTGGGGTGTAGATTAAAAGAGTCTGTTTCTGCCCCTGGCTCCACCCTTTGCTCGTTTCTTCTTTCTGGGGCCATGCAGTGAGTTGAATGCCCCTTGGTCTTCTTAGGCCTCTGCCCTCTGTCATTGCTGGTGGACCATGAATGGATGGAGATCTCTGAAATGTGAGCTAAAATAAACCTCTCTTCACTGTGGCATATATTGTGTCTCAGCAACAAGCCACTAACTAAGACTTGATACACCAAAACGGGCAAAGGATGGAGTTAAGGAAGAAAGGGAAAGAGTTTGCTATGGTGCGGGTATTGAGCATCCCCCAAAAGCCTTTTGTATTTGGAACTGTGTGTTATTGAGAGGTAAGGCCTGGCTGTAAGGGGCAGATGCTTGGAGTTTGACCTGGAAAGATTGTGTCAGCTTGTTAAGATTGGGGGTTGCCCAGGGCAGAGCTTTTAGGTTTGTGTTGTTGACCCTTAAACTAGCGTGACCTTCCAGCAGATAGTTTTGAGTGTCAGAAATGGAATAGTGTACATTGATAAGAAGCTTGGTGAAGAAAATGAAAAAGATTTGCTTACTTTCAAAATTGGAACTATTTTGCCAAGAGGATATCCAATATAACATTAATTCAAGAGTAATACCACTTGTAATCTGTTCGTATTTCTTCCTTGAGAAAGTCTAGCAATTTTTTTTTCCTTGAGAATTCTATCTGAAAGTCTGTCATCTACCTTTTCCTTCAGTTCTGGCACCTCGAAAGTAACACCTTCACAAGATGTTTATCTTTTTTCCCTGAAAAGAAAAAAAGTTTATTTTTTTGTCCTAAAAAGCTGCTCTCAGTGGTTTTGAAAATCAACCAAGCAACAGTTATTTTAAAAAAATAGTCTAGGATTTCTTTATTTGTAAACTATTTTCTGATCCTCAGAATTTTTTATAGCATTCTTTAAGGTCAGCTGTGGATCTCTTGTTTCAAACATAACATGCTGAGGGGTTCATAGGTAGGGGTGAGAGTTTCCACTGAGCTCGTTGAAATTATCTTGTGACTAATGACGATCCTGTCTCATCACTCTCAGATCCCCACATCCTCTGAATCATTGTCTGTGTAATTCCAAACATTTGCATAAATATGAAAATGCATCCATTTGCATATTTTTATTTACATGGTACTAATTATTGAAATGCTTCCAAATCGTTTTCACAATGATTTGGGCAAGGAATATTGATTTGGAATGTCATAAAGCATGTAGTGTGGTATACATTTATAGAACATCTTTATATTTGCCCAGACAGGAAGAATTACATCTACTTGATTTGATGTGTTTTTGGAAAGTTTTGGGAAGAATAAATAATTCTGTGCCTGTGAGTGTCCTGAGCCTACTATTTATAGCTCCAGTCCAGGAAAAAATCAGAACAAAATGAATTAAATGTCATATATGCCATGGTAACTTGGATATAAGAACATGAACATTCATAACATTTATAAAAATTTCAGCTCAACTCAAATAAAAGATAGTAACTTTTTTGTATTTGAAGAGGAAAAACATTATTATAGACCCTGGATCTTCTGCTGCTGCTGCTAATCAAAAATAGAAGACACAGAAGCCTGTAGATTTAAAAAAAAAAAAATAGGAGGGTAATATGGTAGAGACGGGCTGAGACTGTTTTAGCTTGAAGATCCTGGGCAGGCCTCTGAGAAAGTGGTTGTGCTTGGAGACCTGGGTGGCCAGAAAAACCCAACAATACTAAGAAAGATATCCAGGCAAAGGGAACAAAAGCAAAGGCTCCCAGTGGGAATGAGTCCCACCTATGGGCACAGAGTCCACCAGTCCAGGCTGGTAGAGGGGTAATAAAATGAGTTTCCATTGTATGTAAAATTCAGCTGGAAATAACTGATTTAGTTTCTTAAAAAAATTTCCTCTGGTTGTTCTGTAGGAATGTGAGAAAAGAATTAAGGAGATGATATGGGGACTGAGTGAGGTGAGTGGGTGAGTGAGGTAATCTTGGATTAGAAAGGAACTAGCAGATGAGTGTAGAAGAAGATAAATTATAATTTATTTAAAGGTAGAGTCAACAGAACTCATCAAAGAAATAAACATGCTTAGGGAACAAAAGAAAGCAACTGAAGGAAATACCTGTTTGTGATAAATAATCAGATGAGCATTGGCAGCCCAGTATGAGATAGAGAACTTTTGGGAAAGATTTAGTGGAAGGCAGAAAGTGCCATTACTTTAACATATCCATGAATTCAATTAAAGGTGTAATAATTGTCTAGGAAAGTCTGAAACCCAATGAGTGTATCAGTTAGACATATAAACTTGGGCATCATTGGAATATAGATTTATTTAAGGCTAATTGGCTGAATGAGATTATCCAGGTAGAGAATATTGATACAGTGCTGAGCCAAGCCTTCAAGATTCAATAGTAAATGGTGATTTCAAAAATGAAACCAGCAAAGACTGAGAAGAAGCAGTTAATCAAGAGGGTCTGGTTTTCCAGTGTGGAAAGAAATGTTTCCATTGGATGTAACAGCAAAGGTCCTATCTGTGATTTGCATGGAGTAATGCATTGAAATTGTACATCGTTCTAAAAGACAGGTACTTTGTACACTTTGGCCAAATAGCCACAGTGTCGGTGCATGATGTCTTTGGCATGCGTGGTTTGGTTCGACCCTGTAGATTCTCAAGGTGCATATGCATTCCTGTTGAATAGCCTTAAAAATATTGACTTAATAATGAATGATTCTAACAAGATTGAAGAAATACCAGAGTGTTAAGTAGTGTTAAGTACACCAGGTACATTGTTAGTTCTTGTTTCCTGAAAATGTTTAAAGATTTGACTCTACTAGGTGAAATATAACTCTGTTAAAGTATCTGACATTTTAGTACTTTAATGCCATGGACCACTTTTACCATAAAACATCTTGGCAAAAGGATGCCTTTTAAGGCTGTTTGGCCTTTAGGATCCCTCTCTCTGCCTCTCAAGCCTTTTCACTGTATCTGGTTTGTGACTTGGCCAATGATAGTTGAGAAATAAGGCACCTAGATTTTAATCAGCAAGAACCAAATGTGTTGAAATGGTTTAGAAAGATGATAAATGAAAAATTTGTGGGAATGGGGAATAATAATAATAAATATGTTTTAATTTAAAACTAAAAGATGAGAAAGCTGGTAACCATTTTAAAAACAATCTGAACCTGTTTGTCAGTGTTTGTGGCTGACCCTGAATGTCACTGTGAGTAGCTGTAGGAAGTTATTTGCTCTCAGTCTTCCCATTGATAAACTCCCTAGATAAGAAGCAATAATAGCATCTTTACACAGCTAACTAAAAGATCTCATGGATTTTTAAAGTGCTAGCGACAGAGTTTGGAATGTTGGTTTGAGTTTGCATATCTGGCCTAACTTGCAAATAACATGCCTGGGATATAAAGGCTTGGAAGCACCATCAGGTGAAAGAGTAAATGAATTTCCTCATCCTAGGCAGAAAGGTTGTAAAGAGAGCAAGACTGCATCCATAATTCTGTTCCGCTGGTCTACCTGTCTGTTTTTGTGCCAGTACCATATAGTTTTTACAACTGTTGCTTCATAATATAATGTGATGACTGGAATTATTATGCCTCCTGCCTTAGTCTTGTAACTTGAGATTGCTTTGGCTACTCTAGTTCTCCTTTGGTTCCATATGAATTTAAAGATTATTTTTTCGAGTTCTGTGTAAAAAAAAATGTTGGTATTTTGATAGAAATTGCATTAAATCTGTATGTCACTTTTGGCAGTATAGTCATTTTGACTATGTTGATTCTGCCTATCCAAGAACAGGGGATGTCTTTCCATTTTCTGTTATTGTCTTCAACTTCATTTTTCAACATAATGTAGTTTTTTTTATATAGGTCCTTCACTTCCTCGGTTAGGTGTACTCCTAGGTATTTAATATTTTGCTGGGCTATTGAGAATGGGATTATTTTTCTGAGCTCTTTGTTAGTGAGTTCATTTTTGGTGTAGAGAAAAGCTATCAATTTTTAATATTGATTTTGTAGCCTGTGATTTGGCTGAATTTGTTTATTATATCCAAAAGTTTCATAGTAGCATTTTCGGGATCTTCTGTGTAGATAATTATATCATCTGCAAATAAAAATAGTTTGATTTACTCCTTTCCGATGCAAATTTCCTTTATTTCACTTTCTTGCCTAATTGCTATGGCAAGTGTTTCAAGGACTATGTTGAATAACAGTGGTGTGCCTGATTTGAGAGGAAACACTTTTAATTTTTTTTCCTTTTCCTCTGAAATGTGTGGTAGGTTTGGCACATATGGCTTCTATGAGTTTGAGATAAGACTCTTCTGTACCTATTTTTCCCAGAGTTTTCATCATGAAAAGGTGTTGAATTTTATTAAATAAAAAGAGAACAAGAAGAGAGGCATGGGGAGGACTTAGAGAAAAATGGTAGAAGAGAAGGGTGTGACAGGGACACCATCTGGAGATTGAAAAGTGGTCGTCTGAAAATCGGTCACAGGCCAGGCAGCACCTCAAGAGTTACAGGGACATCACAAGGCTGGTTTGCCTCCTTTGAAATCTAGCTATGGAGTGGATGACTGTGGTTAATCTTTATCTGAACTATGATGATGATGAAACATAAAACATGGAGCTGTGCTGAGAGAGTTGTCAACTGTGTACAGTCTCAGAAACAAGCTCCTGTTGTAGCAAATATATATATATATATATATATATATATATATATATATATATATAAATTATATATATAATATATAATCATTATATATATATATATATATATATATATATATATATATATATTCAATGAATTCAGTGAGTAAAGGTAGAGTATGGGTGCTTGAGTGGCAGTGGTTACCAGGAGGCATGCAGGGCCAGGCTAGTGGGAGGGAAGATGACTAGAGGCTGAATATGCGTAAGGAGGTGCTAAGCCCGATTTCTTTCTCTCTACCCTTATTCTGCCTTTTCCTCATCTTCTCTCTCTGTCACTCTCTCCATTAATCCTTTAAAACTGTCCTACTGCTCAAAAGAGCAGTGCAGCCACATTGGACCAACATTCCCCCAAGAAGAAACAATGGGAGGGATTTTTAAGTGGTGGTAAACTCAGAATAGCATTTATATTGCAGTTTACAATACATAAAACACTTTCATGTCGTTAACTCCTTTGATTTGATCCTCACCATAGTGCCCAGGGCTGATAGTTATAAACCTCTTTACAGATGGAGAAGCTGAAATTCTTAGCCATTAAATTTGTTGCCAGAGGCTCAGTAATTGGGAAAGTTAAGCCAGCCTGTCTCCAGAGCCTGTGGTCTTCTGCTTCCCAATGCCAATGCTCTTTTTGTCACACAGCACGACGTTATCTTTATAAAAATGTAACATTTCTTCTTTCTTTTATGTCGTGCATGATTTTTTACACAAAAGTTATTGGGTATGAAAAAATGGGGCAAATTTGGATCTTTTTTCTCATTATGTAATGAGGATGAAAAGGACCAAAAAGGCACCTGGCTGATGGCAGAAGAACCAGGAAGCCTGAATAGTTGATAATGTGAGTTCTAGAATCCAGGGACTGTCCAAGAGGGAGATGTCTCTAATGCTGGAGTTGCTGGTTATTCATAACGCTCGATGACGCTGGCTCTCGGTAATAAAAAAAATTCAGGGAATCTGAAAATTCATGTTATTTTGAGTTTATCACCACAAGTGACTACCTGCAGTTGCCTCAAATGTTTACAAATGACCTATTTTAGGGGGTTAATAAGCAAAGAAGGGAAATACCTGTTCATTGGTGCCACGGTAACATTGGTTTTATTTGGACTTTTTCTGGTATCTCAGTTGTGATTAATTTCTGAATAGAATATGGGATTACAGAGAACCTGTGTCGGTCAACAGTAAGTACAGCATAATGGAAAACTACACTGAGCAGAAGTATTTAGAATCCTATTCTTATTCATGTAATCTGCTTGTTTTTCCTGGGGTGTGAGTGATTCTGAGCCTCTCCCCACTCTCTCAGCTTTCCTGGACTTGGTACTCTGTGTTCGTGGTCTCAGTGGGAACAGTTCTAAGGCATGCTCTGCTGATGATGCATGTGCCTCACAAAGCAGGGCTGCCCACAGCATAGGAAACAATGATCAGGGACAAAAAGAGAAAGCCTGTCCCTTGGAGAGCAGGAAGAAGCCAGCAGCATTTTTCATGCCTTCTTATTTGTGGAAAGCAGATTTTTTTTTTTTTTGAGTTAAAGCACATTTGGAGCATGACAAAAAAAAATATGACCTAGATCGTGTTGTTTTCTTTTATTTTATCTGCCAATAGTTTAGTTGAAGGGAGATTTTCAGATATTAACTCTAGAGGATAAACTTGATGTGAAGGAGGCAATCCATGCCAGGTTTGGGGCAAAGGAAGGTTAAACTACGCTGCTAGCACCACCTCCTTGATGGTGTGTTGGTTGTGCTTATGTGGAAGGCGAAGGAAAACCCACACATCCTAAAAACTTACCTTTCCAGTTACAGAAATTAAACCACTGTGCATCTTTCTTTCCCAGCTGAACTGACGCTTTGGATTTTGTAATTTTTATACTAATATGTCACTATGCTACAAGTAGTCTTTCCAGATTTTCTGGCTATGGAAAGAGTATGGCGTTTTCAGCTGAAATGTGCCTCTCAGTGAGTCATTTCATGTTTTCAGGGATTTTTTAAAAGAAAACACTGCATTTATTCTTGAACGGTGTAATAGGTTACATCACTGGGTAAGTCTGGGTATTGAACACACTTGGAATTTTTGTATGATTTGGAGAAAAAGCATTCTTGCTTCCAAATACCTTTTCAGTAATACTCAGGCACTTGAGAAACAATTGAGGATATTTGTGTATTAGGTGCTAGAGAATGCAGAAGTAGCAACATACTATTTCTACCCTCAAGGAGATTATAGTCTTTGGAGAAAGAATTTAGACAAATACACTGGAAAGGAATTGTAAATTATGGCCAAGTACCATGACAGAAAATAATAGGTGTGTATCATGTCCAGACTCCCAGTTGAAAGAACTGGCCCATCAAGAAGATCAAGTAGCCCTATCACTCTTCAGGTGACCCGGGGACCCCAGGGTTACAGTTAGATGACATGGGTTTGAGCCCTGCCATTTACCAGATGGTTGTTTCATGGCTTGCATTTCTTTATATACAATAAGTGTATTGGATGTGGTCTCCCTCCACCCAGGTCCTTTATAGCTCTATTCGTAATTGCAATAACTTGGTGTTTTTGTAGAATATCATCTTTAGGGAGCCAAAGGAATCTTTGTGAAGGTGAGAAGCAATGTTGTTTTAAGCTGCAGGGGTTCAGAAAGATGTCTCCCAAGCTACTATGGAGCTGCAGAGGAGATGAGGAAGAGCAAGGGCTGAAACTGGGGGCTCAGGGTACCTCTCACCATAGACTTCCAACAACCTTCTCGAGGAAGATTTTATCTAAAGAATTTTGCTAACAGAAGAAAGCATTTAAAAATTACCATTGCAGTCCTAATAGATTAGTCTTTGAAATTACACAACTGTGTGTTCCAGATAACATTATTATATTTATATAACATATAAATTATATTTACATAAATTTTATTATATTTCAGCAATGTTTTTTTGTTTGATTGTTTGGCTGTTCGGTTTTTAAACCCTAGAGTCCTCATCTCATCCTTTATGAAATGACACTCAGACCTACTCTGTGGGTTCTTGTAAAGCTTGTAAATACTGGAAGAGGTTACTTAGGAATGCAGTTCACCCTAATTATGAATATTTGTGACTAATATGCACAGATTATAAATAAGTTATCATTAATAAGTTTTCAAAAAGTGCTGTGTGATAAAACCCTCCAGTAAATTTGAGCAGGACCATTTTCTATAAAAATTATATACCTATATTGATATTTGTGTTGAACTCTGGATTTCTTTTGAGTAATAGAAAATCATCTGGGAACTTAATCTCTTTCAACAGAGACCAGTTCCTGAGGTGCCACCAATTCTGCCAAAGGGGCTGACCTGACTGCTGTCTTAGGATGCAGAATGCTGCAAAGGAGAATAGAGCTAGGAAAAACAAGGCACAAACATTCTATATACATACAGCGATTGGGTATATTTGGTCTGTAAACAACTGTGGAAACTTACATGTATCTGTTTAGTTTTTCCAGATTTTGCCCATGGGAGGAACACTTACTTTGTTATTTCAATTTGGTCATTATATTTTAGCATACATGCCAATTTAATCATATTAACTAGTCAAATTTTCTTTTTATAATAAAAAACCAGGCAGCTTGTGCATAGAGTTACATACAATTTTCTTTTGTGACCCACTGGCCACCACACAGAATGTGTTTCAATTGTAGGCTTTAAGGAGGCACAGTAGCAGAGTGCAGAGCAGAATCAGTTTAAGATCACAGGATTCAGTTTAATATGGACCTGGTGATTAGGCATTTTGTGATCCACCTTGATTTCTCTAAGACTTGTAAAGTTGGAGCCAGTGCATTAGATTACTCTTTTACAGGATGAGCTCATCAAAATATGTCCTTTCCAACATTTCCAGTCACATAACTAATATTGTAGAGATCTCTGTAGTACTTTTCCTAGTAACATCCATAATGAAAGATATATAAAAAAGAAAAATTAATGGAACACCAGAATTAATGATTTGAGTTGTTGAAAATGCCTGTGTAATTCACACCATGTAAAAAAAGTTAGAACTGGGTTACTCTCTGACATGTGAACTTCTGTCAGGAAAACCAGATTGAGTAAGGAATAAAAACTGCTTCATGCCTCTAAGTATTATTTAAAAAGCTATTTTAAAAATTCTAACTGAAATATAATTATATGTTGTTATTTAAAAAGTTAAAATGGATACTAGAAATATAAATCAGGATTTACTTTTAGTCTCAAAGTCAAGCACATAAGAAAAAAATGCAGTAATTTCCTAGGTGCTATTAGATATTTGTTTACCATTTTGGCATTTCCTTTCAGTTGATCTAATATGAATATAAAAATGACAGTTATTTTTCAGTTGGCATTTGAAAGACAAGAGCAATGAGAGACCCAGCAGAACTCCCAGAGAATTTTCATAAGGAAAATAAGCATATTGACATTCTTTGACTTCTGTGTATTGATTTTTGGCTCCAGCTGCTCCAATACCACTAAGATTTAGAGTTAATCATTCTTGATTTTTTTATTGTCAGTCAGTTTTCCTATTCATTATGTTGAATAATAGTTCTACAATGTAACTTTACATTCAGTCATGTAGTGCTATCACGACAAACTCACAAAGTAGCATACTGAAAACTTTCAGGAAACAGATAAAATATGTGGTCTTTAATAGGCCACATTTAGGAGGTTGATTAATTGAGTAGATTGATGTGCTAGTGAAAGAATAAATCTTGGGAATTTCAGAGGTGATCCCAGGCTGGTCTTAAGTAACTACTGTGTTATAAATATCGGTATCTGTTCCTTCACAGATAATCTGAAGGCTTTTGAAATATGTATAAGTCTTTAATTTTTGTTTAACTTATTGATGAAGCCAAGTTCATTAGCTATGAAAGGAGTCATTCATTATTCCTATGCTAGTGTCTACTTTCACTGCAAGTTTATAAAGCTTCTTGATAGAGATTGATGTGTTATCTAATACATTTTCCCATGACATATTCAGAAAATGTCATGAATGTATAGGGGCATATATATCTAGCTGAATATAGTTATATCAGAATTTGAAACCTAGGAAAAACAAGCATTGTGGTGGTGCACGTCCTAATTCCCAAAACCTGTAGATATATTCTGTTACATGACAAAGTGGAACTGAGTTGCAGATAAAATTAAGGTTAACTTTGTAGTCCATTTGATTTGATAACAAAATACCCATGACTAGGACATTTATAAAGTACAGAAATGTATTTCCTTGCCATGCTGGAGGCTGGAATGCCAAGGACAAGGTACCAGAAGACATCAGTTGTTTGGTATCTAACTTCATCCTCCAAAGGGAAGGAACATTGTATCATCATCTTGCAGAAGAGCAGAAGAGCAGGTTACTGAATGAGGCGTGAAGCTTTTCATGGAGCTCTTAATCCCATTTATAAGGGAGTTGACTTACTGGCTTGATCACCTCTCAGATTACCAAGGTCTTACCTCTCAATTCTGCCATATTGGCAACACTAGAATTGGGTGAAAGATGCATTGACACTATTTGTTTCTAATCGGTGATCTGAAAATACAGATGTAAATATGGAGTACTCAGTGGGCCCAGTATACTCACAAATTTGATTAAGTGTGGAAGGAAGGAGAAGAAAAGTTACAAGAACTCACTTGCTATTGCTGACTTCCTTGAAGGTACAGGAAAGAATTTCGCTTACCAGAGTATGTCCAGCCTCGACAGCCTGGAAAAGGCACATGACCAAATGCTTCCCTGGAGCTTTCGAAAGAGAATGCAGCCCAAGGCAACAATACTGATAGCTTTCAATCATCAAAATACCTGAGGAAATCAACTTGTAAGGAGGAGAGAATTATCTTGGTTCACGATAACTCAGGTTTTCAATTCATGGCCACATGGCCTATTGATTTGGGGCCTGTGACAAGGCAGCATGGCATGGTAACAGAGAAAAACTGTTCATCTCAGGTTCAGAAATGAAAAAAGAGATAGCAGGAGAGAGGAAAAGAGAAACAGAGAAAAAATAGAAGAGAAAGGGACCATGCTGTTGTTAGCAGGTCCATCTTTGTGCCAGATTCGTGTCCTACTATGTTGAAGAAGGAAATTGCAGACAAAAAAGAAGAAGAAGAAGAAGAAGAAGCAAAGTATAGAATAACATCTTTTTACTTGGAAACAGAGTAGAAGAAAAGTAAAAGATCCCACTCTCTGGGCAGGACTGAGGACTGGATTGCCACTTGAGGCTTATTGTCCAGGGAGAACCCAGCAATTTTTAACCCATCTTCTCATTATGGTGTCTTTTTATGATCCCTTTCAAGTTGGCTGCGTAAGATGTAGTCCATATGGATGAGGCTTGTGTTGAGGAGATTTACGTGACTTGTGCTGCACATGCTTTTTAGGTGATTTTACATATATGCGTGTGTTCTGGTAATTTTTTGGCCTTCCATATGCATGAACTCTCAGGGAGTTCAGACTCTCAAAGGTCTTTGTCCGCCCAGAGTTAAGAAATACACATTTTCTATTGTCTACTCAGCAACCTAACCACGTAGCATGGGGAAAAAGATATATTGTTCCTCCTGTTCCTTGACTGCCTTCAGTTCCCTCCTCCACCAGTCTTTCCTGATTATAGTTACCTAACTGCCTGCCTCACAGTGTTAATATTCCCACAAGGGCACACCTCCAATGACCTTTCTTTCTCGCACAGGTTTTACCTGCTAAGGTTCTCAAAAAGTGCCACAGCATGGTGACCATGCCTTTAGTGCAAGAGCCACTGGGAACATTTAAGGTCCAAACCTGATTTACCAATGAACAAGTCAGGCCTAGCATCAGTCAGCTGCCAAGGGACAAAACTGACCTGAGAATCCCGGTGTTCTCTCTCCTCTTCGTTTTTTGTTGTTTCCACCGCATACTGAGCTCCAGCCAGGGTCTCACACTGTATCCTCAGACAAGGTGCAGTTGGAATCATCATGGAGTCAAACACACGTGAGGTGGTGTGTCCAGGAGAGCACGATATTTGTGAATGCTTCCTAGAATTAAGTTCTCGGAAGCTTTCTGATTAACGCAAAAGTGCAAAGAGGAAGAAAAAAAGTGCAAAGAGGAAGAAAAAGTTTCACATTTAAGAGTAACTGAGCCCATAACATTCATAGATATAAACAATATGAACTTTTTATGATAAGAATCATCAACTCATTAAGTTATAAAAAAGTCAAAGTCATAACCAACCTAAGACATGATGAACAACGGTGAGATTATGTATGAGCTTGTCTCCTTGCTGCAGTTTCTGCACCTGGTTTGTTAAAAAGCTGTGAGCTTCCGTGAATGCAACACGATGTACCTCTTCTTCCACTTCCTGCTACGGATTGTTAGGTACAGTTTCGTCTTTCCCCTGTCTGGCTTAGGCTTCCTGCTCTATGAAATAACATGATGTCAGAGCTTTTTAAGGATGAAAAGAACTGATACTTGCAACCTGCAGGGTGTTTTGTGGAGCATAAGTGTAGAGAAAGTAGTAGTTCTTTTATCAATGAACTTCTTTTTCATAAATATTGCTAGAGATTTTGAAGAACATATATACCAAAATGGAAAAGGAAAAGTAGAGAATCCTAAGATTCTCAGGGTCTTGGAATTCAAAGAAGAGAGAAAGGAAAAGAGAAAAAGACATAAAGAAATGAAGGTTCCTTCATCAGAGAGAGAGAGAGAGAACCACTTGAGGAACTTAAAAAACTCCCAGATCAAAGGAGAGGGTAGAAAAAGTGTTAGACAGAAAAGGGCCAAGAAAAGGTCACAGGAGCAGAGATGTAGGAAGAATGGAAGGCAGTAGGAATCCGGGCATTGTTTTATAAAGGTGGTAATTGAGCAAAGGAAGAAAAGAGCTCAGTGAGTGGTCGGAACCACCAGTTATTTTGTGCAAATACTAAGTGAGATCTATGCGCTTTTCAGTGCTACTGAATGTAAGAAGCTTTTCTTTTTCTAATGATGGCCCTGAACAAAAGCGTGCTGTCCTCAAAAAAAAAAAAATCTTTCTGAAGCAATATTACAGTATGATTTAATAGAGTCTGCTTAGTTTATGTGACTGATGTAAGTTGGATGATGTACCTAATAGGTCCTTTTGAACTGCCCCATCTAGAGACTGAACCAGACTCTCAGATCCTAAGCCACTGCGCTTATCATAGATGTTCACCTTCCCATACTCCAGCACTCACTACCCCAAACTCTGCCCGGCTCTGAAGACACGGATGAAGTAGACTAAGGCAGTACTTCTCAAACTCACCTTATTATACCAGTTCCCAAAAGTGAGACTTTAGAGATTCTGCTTCTCACCTCAAGGTGATACTTATAATTAGAAACTGAAACATGAAGAAAATGAAAAAAAGAGTAAAACAAGTTATTCTGGTTCTGAATATTATACCATCATTCATCCAAAAGCTGAAGTGGAAAGTTTGAGAAACAGCTTTCAGATCCATGTTCTTACAAAGATTTTTCTTTGTTATTTTTGATCTATCTTATTTTACTGGTAATGATAATTAAAATGGTCCTCTGGTCTGTGTTGTGCACAGTCAAGGCACACCTTTGCCTCTGTAACATCTCCATTATGATTTCCCAGCAGCCTTGTTGGTTGCTCCTTCCCTGCTCTGTGTCATGCTGGAAATCCAAATTTCAATCAGTCACACTACATGATAATTGGTTAATATTTCTCAAGATCAGTTACCCTTTGCATCAGAGATCATGTCTTTTTTTCTTTTTTCTCAATATTTATTAGTGTATTTGTGTGTGTGTGCACATACATGTATATGATATACAATAGTTACATTGAGCTTGAGTATTTTTGTGCACATATAAATCATGACATTACAACCCCCCCACAATGGCCCTCCCACTTCCTGTCTTTCCCCCCAGTTCCCACTGTCATACCCATTTGGTACTATAAAATGCCTGTATTCTAGTTTTCTCCTGTTAGAGAAACCATGTGATATTTTATATTCTGAGTTTGATTCACTTCACTAAGCATGAATGCCTTAAATTGCAACCTTTTACCTACAAAAGCCTCAAATTTATCTGTCTGTACAGAAGAATTGAATTCCATTGTGTACAAATACCATATTTTTGTATCCATTGTTCAGTTGGTAGATATTTTAGTGTCCTCAAAAGTTTAGCTGATATTTGTTGTGCTGCTATGAAGGTGGATATACGTGCATCTCTGTTATACGTTGCTTTTAACTCAGAAAGATTCTCAGAAGTAGTTTTGCTGGATCAAAGGGAATATTTTTTTCAGCCTTTTGATGAAACTTCATCTTACT
The DNA here is from genome assembly GCA_004027205.1 of Ctenodactylus gundi. NCBI lineage: Eukaryota > Metazoa > Chordata > Mammalia > Rodentia > Ctenodactylidae > Ctenodactylus > Ctenodactylus gundi. The sequence goes on along the minus strand of PVKB01000537.1, from coordinate 117,301 downwards.
TTCCATTCTGGTTGTGCCAGTTTACAGTTCCACCAGCAAATGTAGAAGGGTCACCCCTCCTCCCCGCAACCTCCTTAGCATTGATTGCTATTCAGCTTCTTGATATGCACCACTCTTACTGGGGTAAGATGATATCTTAGTGATGTTTTGATTAACATTTGTGTAATGGCTAAGGTATCTTTTCAGGCATTTGGCGGCCACTTGAATTTCTTCATTTGAGAATGGCCTGTTCATTTTAGTTGTCCATTTTTCATTTAGGTCTTTGATTTTGAGTAGTCTATTTTTCTTCAGTTCCTTGAATATTCTAGTTTTAGCCTCCTATCTGAGATATAGCTGATACAAACTTTTTCATGTAAAGCCAAAAGAGACCTAAAATAGCCAAAACAAACATAAGTAATGAAACAAAAGCAAGTGGCATTACAATTTCAGATGTCAAGTTATATAACAAAGCAACAGTAATAAAAACTATATGGTACTGGTACAAAAACAGACAGATTGACCAGTGGAGCAGAACTGAGGATGCGGAGACAATCCCAAGTGCCTCCAGCTACCTGATTTCTGACAAAGAGGCAAAAAACATACACTGGAAAAAGGACAGCCTACTCAACAGATGGTGCTGGGAAAACTGGTTATCCACATGCAGTAGAATGAATCTAGACAAACACACATCACCATGTACCAAAATCAAATCACAGTGGATCAAAGACCTGGATATTAAAATGAAATACATTTGCCCATTTTTTTCAATAGGATCCTTGATTTTAGGGGGAGCTTAGTTTTCTTCAGTTCCCTTTGTATTCTGGTTATGAGTCCCCTATCCAAGAAATGAAGAGGCAGTTTACTCTGGAAGAAGTTCAAATGGCCAATAAATACATGAAAAGATGTTCAACATCCCTTGCTATAAGAGAAATGGAGATTCAAACATTGCTAAGATACCATCTCACTCCAGAAAGATTGGCCTATATCAACAACTCAAATAGCAATCAGTGCTAGTGAGGCTATGGGGACAAAGGAACCCTCCTGCACTGCTGGCGGGAATGTAAATTGGTACCACCACTATGGAAAGCAGTATGGAAGTCTCTCAAAGGACTAGAAATAAATATCTCCTTCGATCCAGAAATACCTCTCCTGGGAATATTCCCAAAAGAGTTAAAAAACAACACATAACAGAGATACATGTACACCCATGTTCATTGCAGCACAACTAACAATAGCTAAAATATGGAAGTCACCAACATAACCATCAACAAACAAATCAATGGATACACAAACTGTGCTATTTATACACAATGGAATATTATGCATCTATAAGGTCTGACAGCGTGGAGGCTTTTGTAGGCAAATGGAGGAAACTTGAGCCCATCATGCTTAGTAAAATGAGTCAGAAGCAGAAGGTGAAATATCAAATGGTTTCTCTGATATGAGAAACTCAGATCCCAGATCACAATTATCTCAGAGAGCTTAAAGTGAAAGATAAAGGGAACGGGGAGCGGAGGGTGGGTTGTGGGAGTGGGTTGGGGGTGGATCGAAAGGAAAGCGAGGAAAGTCTTGTTACCTTGACTAGATATGTATGTGTACAAAATGCCCAAAACCAATGTAAACCTTAATTTTTGCATTTATACATATCAATAAAATGGGGGAAAAAGATGGAAATACTGAACCATCTAGAGGATAAAAGAGGCAGAACTCTAGAAAATGTAGGAGTGGGCAAGGACGTTCTATATAGGACACCTCATGCAAAAGAAATAGCCTGTAGAACCACCAAATGGAATCATATCAAATTAAAATTTCTGAGCGACAAAGTAAACTGTCACCAGAGTGAAAAGTGAACTGACAGAGATTATGTCTCATTCATCTCCGAGTCCTCAGTACTTTGGTTCCTAGCTGGTACATGGTAAACTTTCAATGTTTTTTGAATGACTACCCAATAAAAGTTCTTACGAATATGCACATGATGAATGAGAAAAATTGAGCTTATCCCAGGGAAAGCACAGGAAACAGGAAGAAGAGATTTCCTGGAATTCTCTTTAACATCCAGCATCTCTCAGGTATCAGTTACCTTATTTGTGTAGAGTTGGAGTAGAATTCATCTCAGAAGACTGTTTGAGCTCATTCGTCTCTGTAAGAGGCTAAAATGTACCATTTTATTCTGTGCACAGATCACAAGAAATTCTGTAGAAATTAAATGCCAAAATAGATGCTGGTACTGATGATTAGTTAGTAGTATTTTGCTTTGTGAGCTACAGTTGAATGATAGTAATTTTTGTTCCATCTAATGCAAGCAATATGTAAGGCAGAGGACTCAGGAGTTCCTCTATGTACCAGCAAAGCAATTCTGAAATATTAAGATGGAGAATTTCTAGTAATTGCCTTTATGCTTCCTTTGAATTAAGTAATATTCCCTTTGAGGTGATTCCTACCAAATTGCTGGGCTTCTTTCCCAAATTAATCATTAGTAAAACAAGAATTATCCCAGAAAGTGAAGCTAGGAAGATTTATTACAGGAAAATCTGTGTGTTAAGCTTTGGACCAAGGAAGAGGTGAAATAGTTGGAAGCTGTCATAGAGGAGCAGAAGTGAGCATCAGCTGCTTCCACACACTTGAAAGCATTGGTAGGGGAATTGACAAACTAAATTCCACACGATTTTACTTGCTTCCTTCCATCCATCTTGGAAAGCAAATTTTGAAGAGAAAGTGGGTGTTACATTCATTCCAATGGATTACTCTGCTTTTTCAGGAAGAACAGGAGTAATCCTGTGTACATTTTTCATCTGTTCTGAAACGCCTTTCACCAGAATCTAGTTAGTATTTGTTTATGGCCTGGAGAGGCCAAAGGAAGCAGCAGGAAATAGTCTCAAGAAGACACGAGGCCCTTCCTCCGTGATCCAGGTGAGATCTGCCTGCATTAGTACGATAGGGCAATAGAAGGAATTTATGACTTACTGGAGAGGAGTCTTTGGCCCCGGGCACACCAGCTTGGTTTCAAATATCTACTTTTGTGAAACTCACGTCAGGCCACTTCTTCCCTCTGAGCCACACTATTCTCCTCTCTACAGCCGGAATAATAATGCTCTGTGCTGGAACGGGTACACAGTCTGTGGGGCCCAGTGCAAGATGAAGATGCAGGACTGTTAGATTAAAAAAGAAAAAAAGACAAGAAGAACTTCAGGACTGAGGCACCAGAACCCTAGATCAAGCATGGGAGTCCTTCAGTGCAAGATCTTGTGTGACTGGGCAGGTCACACCCTCAGAAAGCTGCTCAGAGCTGTTCAAGTGGCTTGTCTTTTATCTCTGAGACAGTGTCCCCTGTTTACCTCTGAATCTCAGGGAACTAATCCCTGAAAAATCCCTTCCTACTGGCTGCTATTGATACATAGATTTAACCAATGGAAAATAATGGTAGGAGGCTGGTAGTGGGGGTAGGGAGTATAACCAAGTTATTGTCTTTTTCTGGCATAATAAGCGCTCAATAAATGGTAAGCAGTCTTGTTGCTATCCAAAACCATGTCATATAAACACAATCCAGTCAAACAGCCCAAAGCGTGTACCCTTCCAACTCACTTTAGCTCATGAGAATAGTTCTACGTAGTCGGGCCAGGATGGGCTGAATGGCTCAAGCACTGCCTTACATTTGTTTAATTACACCTAGACAGGCCCAGCCTGAGTCACCAGCCTTGGCTGAAAGAGAAGCTAGCCAGGTCCAAAGAACAGAAACAGTTTTAAAATAACATTATTTTCCTATGAGTCATCACAAATCTGTCCCTGCAGCATCTTTCTCCTAGAGCCAAATGCTTTCAAATGGAAGGTTTCACCCAGGGAGGGGACGGGCAGGAAGTGACAGGGTAAAACCGCTCCAAAGCAGCATATTAGATTTTAGAATGCAGCGTCTGACATTCCCCATTTGCAATAAATACCAACAAAAAAAAAATTCTACGCAGATAACTATGGTCCCAATAGTCATGAAATTGGCAATCCACAAATATTATCAATTTTCCAGCACCTGTTGGAGTGGATGAACTAAAAAAAAATTGCAGGTTGCTTTCTTCTGCCATTGCTACCTCAGACATAAGTGGATGCTGTTAACTGTGTTGGTGACCACACAGGAAAAGGTACAGCCAAAAGTTTGTGGTCTCTGATATAGATATTGTCTACTTCATCAGACAAAAATACTGAACTGGAGGCCACCTGAATCCACAGAACTGTGAATCAGTGGATCAGCAATAGGTCATTGGATTTCTCTGCTGGGGGCCCTTTGCTGAGGCCCGCCAGAGATCTCTGTGAGGCTGAGGGCGGCCCTGCAAAAGCTTCTCATGCTGGTGTGATAGCACAGTGGGCTCACTCATCTGATTCCTGGTTTGGAATATCTTTTGTGACAGACACATTTTCTTTTTTTTTCTCTTACCATGGATGATCATGATTGCCAAACTCAGGAGACAGAAATGATTAACAGTATATAGCGCTTACATTGTGCTTGGCAAGCTATGGAGTAAATAAATACAAATTTATTTAATCTTCACCACAGTCCTATGGGGTAGCTACTGGCTACTATTATATTCATCTCTCTGCTGAGCAGATAAATTTTTTTAAAAAGGTAAATAACTTGCTCAAATTCACATAATTAACAGCAAAGACAAGAATGAAACCAGCCAGGGTGGCTGCTAAGTCTGTCCTCTTTTCTACCTGAATTGAGAGCAGAAGGTCTGCGTTCTAATTTCATTATGAACCAATTTGTCTGATCTGTTGACTGACTCAACCCATCTGCGATGTCCTCTTCTCATCTATAAAATGAAGAAATAGCTCGAGATGATTTAAAGCCCTTCCTAACACCACATTTTATGCTTCTTTGTCCTTTCATGTTCTGATAAGTTATATTAATTCATCCAACATCTCTGTTGTCCTAAATATTTCAAACAGACCAGTGACTGCTTTCCAAAACAACCCAATTAGGAATATTGTACGCAGCATCCACTGTCTTGCCAAAGTTGAGGGAGGTTATATTTTGAGGTTGAAAATCTGTCTCCTACCTTTCCATCCTATCAGACCTAAGAGTTCTTTTCCCCGATTTGATACGTAGGGAATAACCTCAGGAAGCTTTCCTAGTCTGAGTCTGTCCTCCCACATTTAACACAGTGCTGAGTTAAAGATGAAGGGATTTATTTGTTATAGTGATATGCCAAGGAGAAATGAGAGAGACTGGGCTGGGAAACGCAGCACTCAGCTATGTTTCCATATAAGAAAAGTGTAAGGTCAGACAGAGAACCACCCTCCTGGATGAAGCCTTCGCTACCTGATGACATGATTGAATATCATGAAGCTTAAAGTAAATGCTGACTTCAAGCCAGGTGCTTGGACTATTCAGAACACTGTTAAGCATGAGTAAGTGGTTTCATTGGCTCACCTTTCTTCAACTACTCACGTGTTCCTCATAAGTGCCTGTCAGAGGAAATCTTTTGTGTTTACCTTCTAACAGCTGGTTCATAAAAATAAACTCAAAATATTAATGAAGGATCTTTACTTCTCTACTTTCCTCAAATTTGTATTATAATGACAGCAAAACAGATAACATGTCCTGTCCCTGCTGAGTAGTTTATCACAATTAATAGAACACTAATTTATAATTTGTGCTCTAGTTTGTATTTATCGCTTGAAGATGAAATTCAAGCCAAACACCGTGGAATTAATGTAACTGTGAGGTCAGCCAGTGGAATGTGTCTGAGAGAGATCTCTAGTGACAGGAGATTTATTAATTAAAAAACTTTTGTGGTCAACAACAGGATAGCAACCATTGACTCAGTGCTTCTTTTCTTGGAACGGTTTTGTTGCTGTTAGTTTTACCTCTTGCTTGTTTTTCAAACACATATTAATTCATCCTGCTTACGATGGTTCAGTTAGGAAAATATTTCACAATCTCAGAAATTTTCTTCAAGTCAGACTAGAACCTAAAACCCTTGGTGATTTTTTTCTTTGTCCATGTCTAAATCTTTTGTAGTCATCTCAGAGATATCAGTTGCTTGACTTTGAAGTTCCTGGTTAACTCAAAAGTTATCATAGGTAGTGAATCCCAGTGTTTGTTTTGACATAGAGTGAGGCATGTAGAGCGCAATTTTAAATTATCATAAACATAAATGAGCATTCTTTTATGGACTCAAGTGCCACATGTCAGTGTAGGGTACATGTTCAGAGTAATCTCAGCCTCAGTCTCTGGGAATTTTAAAAATTCATTGCCTAGTGAAGTACTTTACCAAAGTCTGTTCACAGATTGTTATCTTACCCAATATGTACCTTGAAATAAGTTTAGGAAGCCTAATGTACTCTTTGCCTTTCCGTGACACTAAATATTAGCATCAGCGTACTTAACAAAGGGGCCAAAAGATCTTACTTACTTTTAACCCAGTACTACTTTCTCAAAGTTATTTACCCCACCAACTAAGCTCTGTTTTTATTCTGAGAATCCTTACTTCTTATACATCAGCCTTCTCTGGCATATACTTGAAAATTCAACTCTAGGTATCTGATCTTTATGAATATAGCTAGTCATTATGATTTTGTTGAGTATTTTTCATGTCACAGGGACTGTTTCAGGTACTTTAGATATTGTGATAGTTAGGTGTTTATTTGAGTGCTGAGGAAATATAGATTATTTCTCTTCCACTTAAAAGTCTAGAATGGCAGTCAGTGAAGAGCAGCAGCCCACAAGTTGATTGTCCAGGACTCAGGTGCCTTCTACATTAGCATCACTTTAGGATCCTTGAGACAGGAGGGTCCTTCTCGCTAGGGTCGCCACTCACTCCTTACATCTCACTCATGTTTCTTCTCCCTGGAAAGACACAGAAGTTATATCCCTGATTAAAAGAGAGGGAGAGAGAGATAGGGGGCTGTTTCCTATTAAAGATCTAGTCTATATTATGTTCATATCTCACTGCTTCTGACTTACTGATGGGACCACATCCTGTCTACAAAGCGATCTGGGAATATAATATCTTCCCATGACTGTCTCCCTGCCTCAAACCTGGTAGAGTCTATTGAAGGGAAAGGGGGGGAAGGGTGAATATTAGGAGCCAGGAGCTTTGTCTGCTGCTGCTTTTACCTCATTAAACCCTACAGCCAGCCCCATGAAATAGGTTCTTCTATCTGCAGATTAATTGTGAGAAACCCAAGTTACAGAAGGAGTAAAACTGATGGCCTATGAGAATTAGCAGCAGCATCGACCTTGATATTGTGCTTCTTGATTCTGTAACTTGGGTATTTTTACTAATAGTAGTGTACAGAGAGGTAATGCTTTTTTCAAGACAAGTTTCTGTTAGTTTCTAATATTTCTGGACCAAGTCTTTCTAATTTTAAAGATGATTCATTTGTAAGCTAGTTAGCAGAGGCTTTAGTTTCTTTTCTCACACTCCGCCCTCCTTTCTTGCTGGACGTACATATAAACTTTCTTATCCTTTGTCAGGTGTAGCCACAGGGATGAGGTGCAGTTGGTGGAGCCTGAGCAAGGGTTCTATCTACCCTCTGGTTGAGCCTGAGCAGGTATGACCTCTACCTTCTAGTGGTTTCTGACTGACTGTGATGTTTACCTTCCTGTGGGGCCTGAGCAGGCATGATGTCTTCCTTCTCATGGAGCCTGAGCAGGTGTGATGTCTACCCTGTAGTGGGGCCTGAGCAGGTGTGATGTCTACCCTCTGGTGGAGCCAGAGCAGGTATTGTGTCTACCCTGTCGGGGGGCCTGAGCACGTGTGATGTCTACCCTTTATTGGGACCAGAGCATATGTGATGTCTGCCCTCTCCAGGGTTGGTCTGTGGAAGTCTTACTGCTACTTCTTCCTGCCCTTTCCCTACTAGCTCTCTGGGCTGGAAATGACAGCAAGGAAAAGTCGAAAGTCATATATTAAAAATGACCAAGCCTTGTTTACCTTGTGTGTTTAATGTTTATGTGAAAAAGAGCTACACCTCCAATGTGTTTTTCTCCGTGTGCTGTTATGTGAGTGGAAAAAAATCTCATGTTTGATTCATTCTAAAAGGTTTTGATTCATTTGTTCTGGTTGTTCACCTCCTTTAAATAATGTAATTGTGCTGGGCCTCCTTGTACAAGCCTATAGTCTCAGCACCCTGGGATGCTGAGGTAGGAGGATTAGGAACTTGAGTCTACACTGGGCAATCTAACAACTTTGTGAGATCCTGTCTTAAAATAAAATAATAATAATAATAATAATAATAATAATAATAATAGAAATGGCCAGGGGATATAGCTTAATGAGAAGGCCCTGGGATCTATCTTTAGTATCATACATAAGTAGTCATTTAATATGATTTCATAGTTGACAACCTGGATTAAAATCATATAGTTGCCATTTTGTTCGATATGACCTTGGACGATTTACTGAATCTCTCTGAGCCTCACTTTTCTCAGGTTAAAATAATATTCAATCATAGATTTGTCATAAGAAACAGATTAATCTCTAAAAATTCCTTTTTCTAAATACCCCATTCTTGTTCAATTCATGTTTATTAGAGTTCATCCACTGTTTCTGTATGCCTGAGTGTTAGGAAAACATTTTAAAAGAACTCTGTGTTAGTTTTCTACATTCACAATAGAAAACATTCAAATTTATATTTTATGTCTTTACCAAAAAAAAAATCTATGTATAAAGGAAATAGAAAATAAAATTTTGAAATCAGTTGACAAACTTCGATAAAAATGTTCATGTGTCCCCTGACTGGCGGGATCACCTCGGTTAGGCTTAGCTGCAGCACGAGTGTTTTCAGAATAAGAGTGGTCCTTTCAGGATGTAAATATTAAGTGAATTACTGCAAGTCTGTGCAGTCTCCTTTCTCACTAATGATTCCCCTTTGCTACTCAAATAGATTTTCCTTTAGAACACTTCAAGTAATTTTGGCTGGTCTATAATCACATTTCTCTAGGTATTTATCAGAACTAGTAGCTAGCAATAGTAATTAGAACTAGTAATTTGAAACCACTAGAATCTGTATTTTTCATTATTATCATTACAGTGCTGAGAAACAACATATCCATGGATTTGGCCTGGCTTATGGGGAGAAAAAAATGACCGATTGCAGTGTTAGCATAGGCAGAGGGCGAATAGTGACTCCATCACTGCCTAACCACATCATGATGACCATAAAGTATGCCCACCTTGCAATAAAACAAAGCGAATTTTGTTGAGGAGCAGAAATGTTGTAGGTGACCTAATTGTAGTACAATGATCCTTCACATATTTCCTTTTAAGTATAACATGTTGTAAACTCTTCAAGAGAGGGTTGTTATTTGGAAGAACACAGGAGCAAACACTATTCAGGCTCAATGCTCACATTCCCGGGTGATATTTGACTTATGTGTGGATGAAAGAATCTGGGATTTTACTATTTATACCATAGAAGGCAAGCAGTAGTTAAACATTATGCTATTAAGCTTCTTGCTGTGTAAAAATACACAAGATGTATTAGTCCTTGCATAGCTAGTCTTTTTAATAGGAAGAGAAAAATCACTGAGAAGCAACAAGTAAAATTTTTCTTATAGTCTGTGTGTGTGTCCACTTAGGGACGTGTCTGTGTGAAGCTCACCACTTTGACTCAGTTGAATAAAAAGCAGGAGCCTCGTACTGAGTGTGTGGGAACACTGGGCTTTCAGAGCTGATTTGTTCCCAAGATGTCCCTGTGGAAATCCACATAAACTGGGACTTAACTGGAAAAAAAGTTTTTGAACCTTACCCTTGTAAGGTAAATCACCATACCTCAGTTTGCTAGTGTGCTCCAGTGAATGATATCCTAATGATATCCTAAATTCTCTATTTCACTTAACTCTTATGGTGAAAAATTATTGTAGATACTGTTGTGCCATTTTCTGCCTTACTAAAAAAAAACATTAGGTTAAATTTAATTGTTAAGGGTTCAGTATTTTGCAGCATCGTTTCGTTTCTGTTACTCGTGTTTTGAATAGAAAAGCTTTTGAAGATATAAGAACTATGGATAATATGCTCAGAAAAGAGAAAGACAAATAATTTTGCATATAACTTCTAAGCTCCTATAGCCTATCTTTGATCCCCCACAATAGACCCCAGGTTAATCATTCCTGGTGATTTTTCTTGACATTATTCTAAACGAATATTCTTACTGTGATGCAAATATAAAGCAAATATGATTCAGGAAAAATCTACATTCACTTTTAAGAGTATATTAAAAATTAACAGCACATTAACATCATAACATTCTTTTGAAAGCGAAGTGTTAAAACAGTAAGTCTGATTAACCAGTAGTTCTAGGGAGTTGATCATAAATAGATAAGCTACATTTTAAGAACTTTTCTTAGTATCTCTGAAACTCAGTGTGTGGAAATAAATTCATATGTCTTCCTTAATTTTATAACAACAAAAGTAATTTTTAAAGAAATAAACAAACATTGGTAGAGTTAGGGTTGCCATTTTCCCTCTCCTTGCTGACTTTGTGGTCTCCTCCAGGACACTACTTTAGGTGAATAGCCTATTCATGATGTAGGGACTTGATTAGAACTCCACTTGTCCAAACAGAAAAAAATGTTCTTGACCTTAATGTACTCTCAATTTTTTGAGTGCATACTATTGGACATATTGAGGAAAGGTTTCTGTATGACTTGGTTAAAAAGTCCTAAGAGCTACTTTCCATTTTAGAAAATCACTGGCATCACCACGGGCTCACCTCTGTTTTGGGTACACTTGCAGCCAGCACACTCATGGTGATCTCGTGGGCAGGTCTTGGCTCCTCGCAACTTCTCTGTAGTTCTAGTATAGTTATCCCCAACATTTATGTGTTTGAATATTTCATCTTTTTGTTTAATTTATCTTCTATTTTATAGCTTATTGTATAAATTATAATTTATCAAATACGTCAAAGTGTCTCTGAGAAAAATGCACCCAGGCAAAGTGTCGTTCTCCTTGGTTTTTGCGCAACTTGTTAGAGAAGGTTTACTGGTGCTCATTTGAGATTATGTAAGTATTCCAAGTCTGCTGTTCAAGAGACAAGTGAATTCCAACCTTCTCAGAGCTGAACTCAAGGGGAAATTTGACTATTGACAGGCAAAACAACATAGAGGAAATTTATTTCTTTTCTTCTCAATACAGTTACCCATGAAACATCCCTAAAGTAAAGATATGAAATAATTTAGGAGCAGAAAGTAGAACATTTAAGTTCATTTTTCCTTATTCCAAAAAACCCTCAACAATACAAACTTGAATATAATGGTTTTACATGAATGACATGTGGCAAACCAATTTAGTGTGAATTAGGGAACCTGGAAATATTTTAACTTCAAAGCTCTTGCATTTCATTTCTTCATCATTTTCCTTCCTCTCAAAGCATTCTTTAGCCCTGTACCATGTTTGAAGAATGTCCAGTCAAATTCTCAAAGCCAAAAATAGTGTTTTGGTATCCCCATGCTTCCTGATTGACATCCAGTGCATTCGGTACTCTCATCAAGATTCTCATAGCCTGACATTAGGTGAAGTCCACTTGTTCAGGCCTCTGTTGACATTCCCTTGAGATTTCTGCATCATTCTGATGTCCTAGGCTGCTTACTTTGCCTATAAAGTGAATTTATATCTCTATTTTTAATCAGTGACCTTCTCCTGTGAACTTTCCATTCCAATATACTGAAAGCCTTTCCTTTGTATTTCAAAGGCAGCAACAACTACTACAATAAAAGTAGCTAATATTTTCTGAATGCTCACAGTATGCCAGAACTTGCAAAATGCTTTAGCTGAATTGCTTCATTTAACTCTCTTTAACCTGTAATATCATTTCTACTATTATTCCTGTTATACAGATGAGGAAATGGGTACTGTTTGATTAGAGTGTGTCCTCTCCAAAATACATACTGAAACTTAATTTACTTTTTGTGGTACTAAAAGATTGGACCTTTGGGAAAGTGATTAAGTCATGAAGACTTTGCCTTCCTGAATTAATTATTGCCTCTTAGATCAGATAGAGGAGACTGTTTTAAGCCCTTGTATTTTCTGTCTGCCTCTTCCCATGTGAGGCTACAAAACAAGGTCCTCACCCATCACAGAACACGCTGATGTCTCAGTTATGGATTTCCCACCCACCAGAACCATGAGAATTAAGTTGCCATTTTCTCTTCCTATTTCTGTCAATTACCTAATGTGTCATTCTGTGATAGCAGTGCACATGGACAAAGAGAGACATTCAAAATTGTTTTCAGTTTTTATCATTTGGTAAAGTTTTCAGAGTAGTTTTTCATTTGATTCCCAAGCCCCTTCTAACCAATATGTTTTCCTGGCTCTTCTTTGTGTGCTTAGATTGCTGAGTTAGGTTTCCAAGCACTGGAATCTCAGTCTTTAGGAATTTCTTCCCTGTTCTGTTGACAACTTTTGCATAGACCACCAAAGTTTCTAACCCAACCCCATTCATAGTCAACATCATCTCCCCACTCAAAAATCTAATTTGACAAATTAACCCCAAACCCTTTAATCTGACATTAAACAAAGAGTGGAAGTCCAGCCTCTCCATTTCAGCCAGTTTATTGCTCCATTTGTTGACTCTTGTGGTGTCCTGGAGTCTTCCCACCCACTCACACCACTGCTACCTTTTGTTTCTATCTGTGTGTGTGCTACCATTCCCCAAAGTCCTATGATGAGAGGAAACTCATTTCTTGTAACATCGGTCCGCCTTTCCCCTTTTGAGCATACCCTCTTCACAGGAGCTTACATTGTAATTTAGTTTCTAAATCCTATTTGTAATTTATTGATTAAGAGGTTCTACTTAGCTTGAATGCTGAGTTGTCCACGTTATTGGGAAAATTTGAATTCCTCTTTTCCCTGTATATCCACTGAACCCAGAGAAAATTCTAGTACAGCTCTTCTTAATTCCTTGCTTCCTATCTCTACAGAACAACATGCCCAAGTCAGAAGCCACCCTTCATGATTGCGTATTTTCAGAAACAGAACTAGTAGATATTCTGTGACTTCGTTGAATAAATGAAAAAAAATGCTAGAAAAAAAAGGCCAGTAATGTTAATGGTTTTCTGTACCTTTTCTCTGGGTCTTGGAAAAGCTACCAGTGACTTAACACTCATCCTCCAACCCATTCTGTAGAAATGATGTAATATATTTATTCCACCATAAAATACTGTTAGGCAACAATAATGGCGTGAGAGTAGAGGCTGTGAAACAAACAATGCATAATGTCCAGTAGCTCTTCCTAGGGGTAGAGGAAGAGGGGGCAGATGTGAGGAAGATGAATACAATAAGATCAAAGTTAGCCACAATATACTGTTAACATTTTCTCACTTCTCAAAGAATACCAAGGGGTCATCTACCATTGTAACCATTGGGGTTTGGGACTTCTCATCCAGGTGACAGTGTCCTACCCAAGGCTATTCTGCAGGGCTGCTGTAATAAGTCGGCCTGTCCTGCGTAGATGAAATTCTGCCTGGCTTCTCTACTCAAGTGGTGACACACCCTATGTACAGTCCTTCATAAGTGCAGATGCAGATTTACACCATAGTTTCACTGATTCTTAAGGCTGAAGACTTGAAGAAGCCCAAGTTTTCCACTGCTCTGTTCATGACTTTCAGTAGCATATTTACCTTTTCAGTTTTCAAGTACAAATCAGAGTATTTCCAATGTCCCAGAATCTTAAATATGCAATGCTGACTGCCACTGCTTCTCTTCAAATATTAACCAGCTGTGGGGGACCATTAAAATTGACATGTGTACCCATGTTCATAGCAGCACAGTTAGCAATAGCCAAAATGTGGAAGACACCAAAATACCCATCAACAGACCAATGGATACACAAATTGTGGTGTTGATACACAATGGAATACTATGCATTTATAAAGTCAGATAGTTTGGAGGCTTTTGTACGCAAAGGAAGGAAGCTTTAAACCATTATGCTTAGTGAAGTGAGTCAGAAGCAGAAGGTGAAATATTGAATGGTCTCTCTGATATAAGAAACCCAGATCACAATTATCTCATGGAACTTAATGTGGAAAATAATGGCAACTGGGGGTTGGGGTAGGTAGGGGGAGGTCCAGAAGGAGAGAGGGAAAGGTCTTGTAACCTTGCCAAGATATGTATGTGCACAAAATGCTCAAGATCACTGTGAACTTCAAATTTTGCTCTTATAAGTATCAATGGAATAGGGAAAATATTTTACAAGTAAAAATAAAATTGACATGGGAGAAAAATCTCTGAAGATAACAACCCATGTCCCTAAATCCTCCACCAGCCACCTTCTATTAGGTCACCAAGGAGACATGCATAGTGGGGACACTTTAGGAAAATTAATAGTCTATGATGAATTGGCCTTGTCCCAAGCATGTATGTAGTTTCCTATCCTGGTGAGCAAAGAAAGACTAGGTAAACACTATTTAGGATTCTTTGCATCCTTATTTGAAAACCTAGAATGTAGTGTAAGTGCGAAATTTATTTCTTAGACCTTTCTTTCCTGGATTAATATCCTGACCTTGGCCTTCTGGCTTCACTTCTTCAATTTAACAGGAAGCGTGGTAACCACCAAAGGGTTAAGGTAGTTTAGCATGAACTGAGCCTTCTGTTTCTCCCTTCTTGTGGCAACAGCACGAGGGCTTTTATGATGGAACTTCCAAGAACCTTCCAAGAGACAAGTGAATACAGACATTTCTCATCATCCTATGAAGGGGCCTGGGAAGAAAGTACCCTCAGAAAGTTTACCAAAAGTAAGAAAAAATATAAGAGTTACATCTTCCATTTTACCTGCATTTGCCTATTGGTCTTTAAAGCATTACTCCTTTAGGATGAGTGTACATATCTGTGCACAGGTTTGCACATTCTCTGCATGAGATCTTGGGGTTTCCTAGGGCTCGAGGCACCTTCTCAAAAGTCTTTCTTCAAAAGAATGGCAGTATCCATAGTCCCAAGTCTCATTTTAGAAAAATACATGAACATAAAAGCAGCATCTGCTTAGGTTCAATAGAATGGTGAGATGTGACTTAGAAGTATTCCCTCTTCTCCCTCGCTCTTGGCAATTTTTGACAATACCTCTAATAGAGTACCTATATTTTAATAGGAATATGGTTCGATGTAATGACATGATAAGATTATTCTTTTCCCTCAGTCCCTGCCCTGTTTTGTGCCATGGAGAGCCCAGAATCTTCCTCCTTGAGCCCAGCTGCTGATCTGAGGCACTTTCTTCCACTGGGTGGAGCTGTGCACGTATCTGCTTGAGCTAGAGAGAGGAGAGTCCCTCCAGACTCCTCTCCAGCTGTTCAGGACTCAAAGATCTTTCCGGTACATCATCCTGGCTTTGCGCAGCAATGCCTTCCCCCTGATGACCGTAAAATTTTAATTAGTGGGCAATGTGCATTCCTGTGTAATGGAAGGCACACATGGCAGGAAGTTTGGAGGATAAGTTTGTAGTCCCAGTTTCATTGTCAACCAGCTGTGTGATTCTGGGTAAATGGCTTTATTTTGCTGTGCTGCAGTTCCTGTCAATGTAGAGTAGGAAGTAATCTCTGGTCTACTTATCTCTTGAGTTTGGCGGAAGCTTAATGTAAAATTAGGTTTGCAAGTGATTAGAGACTTGGAACAAGGGGCAAATGCAAATTGGAACGCTTGTTGAATTCTGCCAGTTTTTTTAACGCGCAGGCTGCCATACCCTGTCCAGTCTTTTTATTCCGATCAGTTTTCCTTTCTACAGTCATCATGGTTTTCCTCCATGCAAACCAGGTTACGTAGAACCCCTGTTTAAAGTCCTAATTTTCATTTTCTTCCCATAGAATAATAACCACAACTCTTGGTCACTTACAAATGTCTTCAGTCTGCCGTTTACCTCTGGCTCCTGTCTGTCTGACACTCTGGCAGTGCATTGGGTATCAAAACCTCCTCTCTTGCTTTTCAGATCGTGGCCCTGTGTTTCTCTCCTCCTGCAACAATCTTTCCCTTTCTCTCTAGGATCAATCTGATTGGTCTTCCAGAATTTATTCCATACAGTCAGTTATGGTGGCAAAGCTCCTGTGGTCCTCTGTTAGAAATTCCTTGTCTGTGCTACCACAACCTCTCCGCTGCTTCTAGATAATGTTTTATATAATTGCTTCTCCCCAGAACGAGCCCTTCTCTAGATAACTCAGTAGTGTAACTCCTTCAGCCAGTACAATATCGAGCTTTTCAAAAGTACACCAGAAAAATTTTTCCATGACAATCAGATGGTGTGTTTTCTTAGGGCTGCCATAGCAAAGTGTCATGAGTTGGGTACCTTAAAACAACACCACAAATTAATTCACATGTAGTTCCTGAGACTGAAAGCCTGAAATCACAGCATCAGGGCATCAGCACAGCTGTGTGGCCTCTGAGAACCTACACAGGACCTTTCCTGGTCTGTTTAAGCTTCTGCTGGTGGCCCTCAGTCCTGAGCCATCCTTGCTTTGTTTGCTGTCTTCCGTCTGTTGTCGCATGCTGTTTAACCTGTGTGTCTTTGTCTTTGTATCCATTTTACCTCCTTAAAAGAGCACTGATTACTGAATTAGAGTCTACTGCAGAGGCTTCATCTTAACTTGATTGTATTCATAAAGACCTGATTTCTAAATAAGCCTACATTAACAAGTTCTAGAGGTTAGTTCAATAAATCTTTCTTTTTTGAGATACAGAGAAAAGGCACAATTCAACATGTAATAGATTGATAAAACAAACTATTAATATGTCATAGACATGAACATTTCCCCTTTATCTACTTGGATAATTAATGTACATAATGTGTACTTAGCTGTAAGCATGCACACGCATGTATTAGTTTATATCGTGCAAAAAAACCTCAAAGACTAGGTATCCTAAATATGAAGCATCTTAAAGTCTATTATGGATACATATTTTTTAGATTAAAAAAAATCTTTTACCAACTTGCAGAGTACTATCTGATGACAAGTCATCATCAAGTAAACTCTTCAAAGTTAAAATGTAAAGAGTTAGAGCTTAGTAATTTTACTTATCTTTGAAAGACAGATTTTAATATAATCATTTTTTCAAATTTCCAAATTAAGGAAATCTCTCTACTTAGATGTTCTCTTCTCTGTCAGATTCCTTTCCTTCAGAGGTGACATATACCCCATAATATCCTTTTCTTCCAAATGATTCATGTATACAGCGGGTCTTTTTCCTAAGCCTCTGATTATGAAAAGCCATGGTAGGTTTATAAAAAGCAAGAAGTCTACTAAATTTTGCCCTAATTTTTAGCATTAAGCAATGCTTAAACCAAGTAGGAAAATCTCACAAAAATTTTAGGTATAGTTTGACTGATTAGTATTGGGATTGGAATAGAAATTTCTTTTTGTTTTAATTAAAAACTCTGAAAGTGGTGCATTCACTAAACTATTAAATAAATTATTCCTGTTCTATAATGTCATTTGAAATTAGTGGTAATAGTAGAGCCAGCATTTGGCTCCCTGTACTAACCTAAAAGCTCATGTTTGCCTGGATTTAAGCTTAGAGCTGCTTAAGCAATACCTACAAGAAGCCAGTGGAAAATAATAATTGAGGACAATATGAGCAGGAATCTACACTGTAAACCAACTTTGCTGAAACAGATACTTTAGAGAATGTAAATCCCTATTTCAGACCAAGGGCATTATGGGTCAGCAGTGGATCAAGGTGCCTGTTCAAATCCTATTCCTTTGTGTTCCATTACTTAGAGATAAAGTTAGTCAAATACTAATCGCATCTTATCTCTGTTTTCCTTAAATATTTATGGCTGAATAAGCCTTTAGTTTTAGGGTTGGAGATGACACCAAAAAGAGGGTTAAGTGAGCCCGGAGTTCAGGCCACTGCGTTGTTTCCCGGCGGAGTGCAGTTTGCACTGACATTTGCAGAGGCCAAACTGGAGCCCTGTCACACATCCCGTCACAGGTGCCCATGGGTGCGAGCACACAACCCTGTGGCAAAACTCAGGGCTGCTACAGCTGTACACAACAAAGAAGTTTAATTAAGAAATTAATTAACTGAAGTCTGTACAAGGTACTAATGATACCTTAATTTCTAATTCTATTTGTTATCAAAAATTTCTGCCTTGATGAAGCTGTTGGGACATACAAATGGACATGCCAGGCCTGGCTCCCAGTTAGGAAATATTCATACAGTGAAAAAAAGCATGCTTAGGAAAATGTAGTATTGCTCTCATTTCCAAAGGAGTAAATATAGAAACCATTAACCAACTGCCAGTCAGGGCTAAGTAGAAGTACACTGTATTTTTAATCTGTTCACGTTCTCGTCAAGTAGAAGCACTTATTCTAGTTTACCTTTCATAAACATCGGGGCAGCCAGCCGCATTCTATCTTTTTATCTTTATGTTAAATGAAGTAGCCCTTAATGGTAATGCCAAGTCACCGCTCAAGGCTAATGAAAAGAAAGGAGTCTCAAGAAAGAGCCTTCAAGTCCACTCAGTGTTCTGCCTCATTATGCCTCTTTTCTCATTGCTCGTGCAAACTTGTGACTAATTATATTTTCACCTTTTCTAAGCTAGGTGCACTAATGTGTGCAAAGCACTTATAATCCCCAAGAGAAGGGCATGGAAAGAAATCAGAGGTGTGTGTCACTTATATTAACGCTTTGTGCTTTTGTCGGGTTTTTTTCCCATGGATATTGGAGGGTACAAAGTACGTGGTCACAAGCCCCCTAGTAAGCATGTTGTGTATTAGAAATGGAATGCTGTGATAACCCTTTGTTGCCTTATACCTTATTACTAATGTTCTATCTCATCAGGAACTCTGAGCTCCTAACTTTGTGTGTGTGTGTGTGTAGTTGATCTATTAAATGGGTTTCTGGATTTTTAAAAACTTGGC
The DNA here is from genome assembly GCA_004027205.1 of Ctenodactylus gundi. NCBI lineage: Eukaryota > Metazoa > Chordata > Mammalia > Rodentia > Ctenodactylidae > Ctenodactylus > Ctenodactylus gundi. The sequence goes on along the minus strand of PVKB01000537.1, from coordinate 98,487 downwards.
TGGAGACAACAGACAGAAAAGTAATAATTAAATGGCATTAAAGGAGAAACTTAAAGGGCAGGGTTTTCATTTTTGCTGTGTGCATGTGTATTTTTGTTTTGTGACTTTTTTGTTTGTTTCTAATTTTTGTTTTGTTTTTAGAGTGACCAGGTATATAACAAATAATAAGTTAAACTTAAATTATTATTTTGTACTGATTATTTGGATGTTTATGGCAATTGGACTGCAGCTGTCATCCCCGCGTCCTAAGAAATTAGGGACGGCTCCTCGTTTTTGAAAAGCAATTGAGAAACATAAACGTCTGCTGTGGAGGGCTCATTATGGATGGTCTGAGTGTACCTCTGCCCATAACCTTGGGTGGTATGTTTCATGTCTAACCTGAAAGATAAGGAAGTTTCTATGGAGTGCGTGGCCTTCTGATGTCATCAACTACAGAAATAGGCAACATTTAACATAGTGCGTGGACCACATGCTTCATAAGACAGCGTACTTTTCTCTACACCACACTAATTACTTAAAAGGTGTGAGATCAGTGGGTGAGACCGGCTCCTCTTCTCAAACACAGATGCAGAAAGACAAAGTAAAAACTGCAGCCCTGGCAAGAGGCAGAGGAAATAGGAAATGACAGATTTACTCTGGCCCTCCTCGTAAGTGGTGCTGAAATTTTAAAATAGCAGCCAACGTGTAGACTTGCTTTGGTTTCCTATTCACTTAGCCTTGTCCTCATTCGCTGGCTAATGTGTGCATGGAAGAGGCTCTTCGTAATAAATTACGGTGTTTGCGAGTGAATGGATGGGGAGACACATTAGAGATAATGTAGTGTTTACTGCTTTGCTATTAGCACAATAGGCTGTCTTTATGGAGTGTAATATCCAAATCTATGCACCAGTGCACTCTCAAATAGAGAATTTGCTTCCTATTTTCACTTAAAACTGTCTTTTATTTTAATTAACAGAAATGCAATTTAATCATCCATCTGTATAGCCAAAGGAGTTTTACAGGCTTATCATGCTGTCAGGTTCCAGGGTATACATGTGGGAAATAGGCAATTTTAGAAAAGAAATAGGCGTTCTTTTCCTCCCTTCTTTCTTTTTTCCTTCCTTCAGTTCTCCTCTCCAGCATTATTTCTTTCCTCCTTCCCTTCCCCCCCTCTTCCCTGCTTCCCTTCCTCTCTCCTTCCTCCCTTTCTTCCTGCATTACCCCATCACTTCTCCTTCCCTATGAAAGGACTTTTCTCTTTTTCCCCCGTTTTATTGATATGTATAAGTGCAAATTTTAAGGTTTACATTGATCTTGGGCATTTTGTGCACATACATATCTTGGCAAGGTTACAAGACCTTTCCCTCTCTCCTTTTGACACCCCCCCCCCCCCGCCATTCCCATTATTTTCTACTTTAAGTTCTGTGAGATAATTGTGATCTGGGTTTCTCATACCAGAGAGACCATTCTAATTTCACCTTCTGCTTCTGACTCACTGCACTAGGCATGATGGTCTCAAGTTTCCTCCATTTGCCTATAAAAGCTTCCAACCTTTCTGACTTTATAGATGCATAGTATTCCATTGTGTATAAATACCACAATATGTGTATCCACTGGTCTGCTGATGGGTATTTTGGTGACTTCCATATTTTAGCTATTGTTAGTTGTGCTGCTATGAACATGGGTATACATGTATTTCTGTTATGTGTTGTTTTGGCCTCTTTTGGATATATTCCCAGGAGGGGTGTTGCTGGATTGAAGGGGATATGTATAGAAAAAAATAAGTCTTTTGAGAGCTCTCCATACTACTTTCCAAAGTGGTTGTATGAATTTACATTCCCACCAGTAGTGCAGAAGGGTTCCTTTTTACCCAGAGTCTCTCCAGCACTGATTGCTGTTTGATTTGTTGACATAGGCCATTCTCTCTGGAGTGAGATGGCATCTTGATGATGTTTTGATTTGCATTTCTCTTATGGCTAGGGAAGTTGAACATTTATGAAAAGACTTTTTTGCAAACTTGGAAGTTTCATTGAAGGTGTAGATTTCACCAGCTGCATTCCATCTTAGAGCATCTGTGAAATTGTGATATGTCTAAAGCTTCTTTCCACCATCACTACCCCAGAGGTCCAGAGAATCCATGCACTTCTATTTTACAGTGATAAGAAAACAGGTTTTTAGGATCATCTGTGGGTTAAATTCACTCATGTGCTAGTTTATCAACTAGCTGGCAGCAGGGATATGGGGCAGAGAAAGAATGAGGGGTGAGGAAGACCTTGAATTCTAGTATTTGTCAAAATATGGGGTTTGAAAACTCTACAAGGCCAATTTCAAAGAAAAATTTCCCACTATTTTTTTAGGGACCCTGGAAGACATATTAATGAAGAAAACAATGTTAGGAACCCATGTGGTTTAGCTGACACTGATGAGTTGGGATCGATTTCATGTCTGCAATTCAAGTAGCCATTTATATAACTATCTGTTCTTTAGAAATATTTTCATTATTTCCTAAAGATGTAGTAATAGATATTCATGGCATCACTTAGAAGACTTTATTTTTTGTTTTGTCATATATCTCATTATTGATGCTATGTATAAAATTAGATTTATGAAAAGATCCAGGAATTTTATAGTATAATATCATCTCCTGTTGGTTTAAAATGGGATGTTTATTTTGTATGTATCCCCAATTCCTGTACTGATTTCTGTTCTCATCTAGAGTACGTTAGAGGTCCTTCTGCTCAAGATTTTATTTAATGTCAGCTTGATAAGTCATTTTAACTGGTATGAGGTGGTATCACTGCGGCTTTGATTTTTATTTCTCTGATGGTTAATGATATAGAATATGTTTTCATATTTCTGCTGGTCAGTTATATTCTTTTTAGAAATATCTATTCAGATTTGGATCATTCAATTTTTGTATTTGATTTTGAACTTCCTTATATGTTCTGGATATTAGTCCTTTGAAAAGTGTTTCTCTCATTTTATAAGTTTTCTGTGCACTTCACTTACTTTGCTGCACAGAGTTTGTTAGCTTGATGTAGTCATATTAGTCTATTTTTGCTTTTGTTACCTGTACTTTAAGGTTTTTTTCCTATAAATCATTGCTTAAACTTTCTTGAAGACTTGCTCCTATGTTTTTTAGTAGCTTCACAGCTCCAGCCTTACTCTGAGGTTTTTTGTCTATTTTGAATTAATTCTTGTCCTGGGTGAGAAATGGGGTTCAAATTTTAATTTCCTACATACAGGTATTAAATGATAATTTTCTAGATCTCTTCGGCAACTATTTAAAAATAGTTAAAGCACAGGTTTTTAATTTTTATGAATCCAAGCACAGTTACTCAAGGAATCATTTTATCGATGTTATTTGAAATATATCTATTAGCTAATGAATGTATTTTTGCCAGTCTTGAACTTAAAACATATATATAAAGCTGAGAGTGGTGGTGCATGCTTGTAATCCCAGTACTCCAGAAGCTGAGGCTGGAGAATTGCTGTGTATTCAAGGCCAGAGTGGGCTGTATAGTGAGTCCAGCACTTGGGAGTCAGGAAAGATTGCCCTGAATTCTAGACCAGCTTGGGCTTTATAATGAATTCAGAACAAGCCTGGACTACAGAGAAAGACCCTGTCTCAAAAATAAATAAATAAATAAACAAATAAATAAAAATTCAAGTAGTTTATCTTTACAATAAAGGCTTTCATATTGTCAAATACCTTTTAGAAACGTCCATACGATTATGCCAAATGGTAATAACCAAAACCCTGTTGTTTTAATCACCTCTGTTCTGCAGAGATTCCACACCTCTGGCAGTTATTCCAGATGTTATTAATTCACTCATTTATTCATCAGTACATTTCCTGATGAAAAGTTGAGTGTGCTAGGTACTGTTTAAACAGTGGGGACACCAAAGTGAGCAAGGCATACATAGGGGACCCAAGTTCTCCCGAATTGACATTGTGAGAGTTTAAGCCTAGAAACAACACAGACACCAGATATTGATGAATATTATTCTTGAGGTTAAAATAGATGCTGTGACCTGAGGATAACTAGATGATGATGGAGATGGGTATTTATGGGGGAGATAACATTTCCAGTGAGATCTAAATGACAAGAAACAACCGCCCATGAAGATTCAGGGAGGAAACATTGCAGGTGTGGCAAATATATAAGATGATGACCTTAAGGCTGGCTCAAGCTTCCTTCTGTTTTTGCAAAGATCACAGGCTTGGGGTGGGGATATAAGAAGTGTGAAGAAAGCTGTTGTGATAGGAGACTGCTAAGGGAGGCAGGGCAGGATAGCCAGCCAAAGAATTCTAAGTGCAAGGGAACACCCTGGGAGGGATTATGCAGGGGAAGAATGAAAGCTGATTTACCCCTTTAAAAGATCATCTGAATGTTGTATGGGAAAAGAATTGCATGTGACAAGGTTAGAGACCAGTTAGGAGGCTAATTAGGGATTGCAGTGGAGTGTGATGGTGACTTGACCCATGGTGCTGGTAATAGAGCTGCGAAGGGAATTCTGCTCTTGTGTTGCAGATAGAAAAGGCAAGATTTGCTGACTAATGGGTGAGGGAAATACAAAATTAAAAGCTGATTTCAAAATATTGAGTTTGAGCAATTGAATAGATTGTGTTGGGATTTACTAAGATAAATGAGACAGAAGACTAGACTTAGGAGACAGAATCCACTGTTGTAGTACTGGCCGTGACCACAGTTTGAGATGTCTATCTTCTACGAAAGAGATATGCTCTATGGGCAGTTTATTGTATACATTTTTTATTTGTTTTGAGAAATGCGGAATGAAAATGCAATTTGTTGAGGCTATAACACACAGCTGGCAGTTACAGCTAAAGGTTTACGTTAAGTGAGCAACAGAGATAGGAGAAAGAAGGGAGCCCAGGCCAGAGCCCAAGAGCACTCTATTATTTGCCAGTGAGGGTAGAAGAAGACAGTAAAAGAAACTGGGAAGGTGGGAATTAAAGTAAAAGAAAATTGAAGAGCCCAGAGTATGGCCCATGGGTTACTAGGATGTTTGAAGAGCGAGGTTGAATTGCTGTTTAGGAGAATGGGAAATCAAACGCAATGCACCTTTTGGATGCTTTGAGGAGATAACTCTCTACAAGTTTTTTGGTATTTTTGCTCAGCTAGCAATCATAATTTCAGAACTTTATAGTGAACAATCCTGGGAAACACAGTGTCCTCCTCCAGAGCCAGGGGCCCATGAGTTAGCTGTTCAGTACAATAAAGTTCTCCTACAGAGGAAAGTTTAGACAGCCTTACTGCGCACTGTCAGATTTTCAGATTGCTGAGAACTGAGAGCATGATTTCTGTCTCATAATGTCAGTCACTTGTTTGTGTTTTTGGTGTCTTCTGGTCCTTTTCACATCATCCCATGAGAAGTAGGACTCAAGGAACCCGCACAAACGTGGCCACTGTGGCCACTGCTTTTTTTTTAAAGCTTTTGACAGCCGACCTAAAGTCTCTTTCCTCCTACTGGCATCCGGGTGACAGTGGCAGGCTAAGTGTGTAAGTAGAGTGGGAAGGAACCTCAGATCCTTCACTGTTCTTCAGTGACAGTTTTGACTCACTTGACATCTGTCACTGTGGGCTCTATTTTTCTGCAGCAGTGTTTAGTGACTCTGACCCAGGCATCGTGTAAGTATATAGGTTTATAGCTTGAATCTTTAATATCAGTGGCTGACTGCATGATAATCACACAACTCTTTTCAGATACTGATAATGTCCCACTGCTGGAGTACATGAATCCCAGACCAGTATTTGAACACTGCTAGGTAAACTGGTAGTACATATATCAGCATCTTTAGATTTTTCTGTTTGGTGTTAAAGTAACAATCATTTATCACAACCAAAGTTGATATTCTGATGATTATGATTCTCTCATATTGCAGATTTGAGCCTTATGTGATATTTGAATATTAGTAGCCCTTAACTGAACCACAGACCATGAACTACATTTAGCTAGTAGTAATAATCAATAATACATATTACATTGTCAAGGTATACCGGGAACTAATTATATATTGCAGAGACAGATATGTATACTCTATACACCTAATTAAATTATGAATCAATAGACATGCTTTTAAAAAACATAATTTCTATCACACATTTTCAATTAAATTGAAGGAAGTTTCCTTACCACCTGGATGTCTGTGTATCTATGTGTAATACAGAGGTATTATCCCAATAGAGCAGGTAAGAAGATGTTTGTCTGTAAAGCAATCATAGAAAATGCTATTGTGTCTCTGTACGTGCAGTGCATGCATATATAATGTGTCATGGGATTTCAACTGTTTGACAGTCTGCTACATGTACAGATAGTTGCATTAATTTGAAGGGAGAGCCGTGCACAAACCCAGGCTCCTGTGGTCGGTTCACGCTCTTCTCCTCCACCTCGGCTTTTCATTATTGCCCTGATGTGCTCAGCCATCTCATCTCTTGTGTTCTTGTTGGTTTGCTCCATTTGAGTACCAGAAAATTGCTTTTCTGTTTTTCTATGGGCTACTGCGGGCAAGTAAGTATGTCTCCAATACTAGTCTAAATCCCCTCACTCCTTCTTGTGTAACCTGTATGTTGTTCTTTTTCCAGAAGCAGCTTTATATTAAGATTGAAGTTTTCTTAAGTTTACTCGTCACTTGAAATTTAGCTTGTGTCTGCCGGGATTCTTGTCAGGTTGAAGAATCTAGGAGTAGACAGTAGAATGGTGTGGCATTGTGGGGTAATATCCAGGTCACTGGGAAATAGAAGAGGACCACAGAAGCTTTTAACTGCCTTCTTCCCCTCCTCCCTTACCGCCTTCCTCCTGTGCATATTCAGCAGCTCCACCTACTTGGCAGAGTTTGACAACAGCTCCACAGTCTCAGTGACAACAGTGTTGCAGGAATTTAAACTTCAGGGGCAGTGTACCAGAGGGAATAAATCGGATATGTAATTGTTGCACAGAGGAGGGAACCTGTCTTTGCTCTCTGTGGGGGCCCTCATTTAAGCCCAACACCTAAGAAAGAGGGGCAGCTAAAGCTCAGCACGGGGTCTTGAAAGCTAAGCTCTACAAGCAGAGCATTTTCCTCACAAAAGGCAAGTTTTAAGATCTCCTGTCAAAGTTAAGATGCCAGTCAGAAGACAGCTTCCCTAGTTGCTGAGGCCCAAAATGGTAATCAGGGCCTATTGCTGTGCACAGTTCCGTGGGCGCAGAGCACAGGCAAGCTCGGAAGGATGTGTCTGATGGCAGACTCACCACAGTTTTAATGCGAGAGAGTTGAGTCTGGTTTTGTTTTCCTTGTTTCCTCCCTTAAGGTTTGGCCAGCAGTTTTGCAGAAGAACAAGCTGATAAGTGAATGAATGATAAATAAGTGAAAAAAAAAAAAAGGTTTGACTTTAGCTTGGGATAAAAGGGCCCATAATATATGACCTCAAACAGTCATTCTGGTCACACTTTCTTCTATTCTGAAAGCACACAGTGTCCACATACACCACGTGTCGTTTTCTGGAACTTCGCCCTTTTCCCATAAGTCTGTGTCTCTGTATAAATAATTCCCTCCTCTGTGCCCATTTTCACCGAGTGAAATTTCATTCATCATTCAAAGTCAAGTGAAATTGTCTCCTATAGGAAATCTCTCCTGACCCCCATTCGTTCCCTTATTTTCTAGTGTTTCGGTTGTCAGAATGAATAAGCCTAGGGGGGGAAAATCTGCTTACTGGCCTAGTAAGTGACAGAAAATAGAATGAGAAAGAGAGAGAGAGAATTACCGAGCAGTATTTTTCCTGGCATTGTCATGAAAAAAGATGAAAAAGAATCCAGGTTTTACTTTCTCGATCATAAAACATCTTGAAATAAAATGAGATGTTACGAGTCTTTGAATCCTGATCAACTAATAAAATGTTAAAGAGAAATATCATTGTTACATAGATATGTAGATAAATAGATAATAGGAATATTTAAAGCATGCTTTTGAAATTAGATATCAATTGTGGTAAGAATGTTAATGTGTATATCAGCTCTTTATGAAGTGTAAAAATTGTATATTTAGTTTTGAAAAGGTAAAATTTGAATATAGCAGGCTTATGCCATATAGACATTAAAAACAATACAGCTTACTTTTGGGGGATGCTGAGGGTCTTTTGAGAGTTTTTCCTAATTTGCTCAGTCTCTTGTGACCACTTAAGGTGTAGTTGATAGTCCCTTTGCATCAAATCAAGGGTTTTAGGATTCAGTAATAAATGTGGCCCTAAATTCAGTTGGGTAGTGATTCTTCTGCCCCTGCATAGGACATTGACAAGGACCAAGGGCTATGATTGTTCACATCAGGAAATAGTCCTTTGTGCTAGAAAGGGCTACTTGAACACTGCAATTCACTGACATTTGTATCAACGACTCAGAAGATCAGGATAATCTTTCATGGAGATGGGATTTCTGTCAGCCATTCTTAGACATTTATTTAATGCCTGTGATATCTTCAGGCACTGGAGTAGCATTTGTCTTCTTGCATAAGAAGCCTCAAATGACATTCAAAATCTTTAATAATTTGATTCCTTCCTGCTTTCTCAACTGCAGTGTTTCTGCTTGATGATATAAACTTTCTTTCAGTCAGGGAGCTACTTTCCCTGTCATCCTGCTTTCTCTTCATTGCTCATGTCTCTCCTATCCCTGGCATGCTTTTCCTCCTCCTTTCTGGCTAATCAAATCCTTCCAGACACAACTTGGGACCCACAGGCGTCACTGCGTTGACTTCTCCAGAGCACATTTGTCTTCTGATCTCCTCTGTGAACTTAATTAGAATTGAATTTTGATTCACAGTATTAGCCCTTGAGTTAGTGCTTTCTCTCTCTCTCTCTTTCTCTCTCTCTCTTTCTTCTTTTTTACTCTCTCTTTAACTTCCCTCTCTCATATTTCATTCTAATACTTAGTACTTAAGAGCAAATCTAATTGATATCCTAAACTCTTTAAAAATAGGAAATTTCTAGTTAATTTTTAGTGTAATTTTTCAGAAACACCTCCTAAGGCTCACAGATATGTAGCAGTGAGCCATCTCGACAAAGGAGAACAGATAGCCTCTAACAAGTAGCACATGAGAAATGAATATTCAAGTACAGGAGATTTAAACTAGATCCCCATCTCTCACCCTGTACAAAAATAAATTCAAAATGAATCAAAGACCATCATGCTCAGTGAGGTAGGTCAAACTCAGAAGGTTAAATATTACATGATTTCTCTAATATGGAAAATCCAGAATTTAGGCATTTTATAGAACCAGTGGGTGTGATAGTGAATGTCAGGGGGAATGAGAGAGCGAGCTGGAGGGCCAAGAAGGGGGAGGGGAAAGGATTGTAACATTGACAGAATATATGCCTGTGCACAAAATAATCAAGCTCAATGGAACCATTATGTATTGTGGACATCTATTTAGCTATCTAACTATCTATATACACACACTAATAAAAATTGGAGGAAATGACCTGAAATTGTGATACCGCTACAAGAAAATGTAGGAAAGCATTTAAAGCCATATACATAGACCAACACAACCTGGTAAGATTCCAATATCCTGGAACATAATAACAATAATCAAGAAATGGACGGCTTCAAATTAAAATGTTTTTGCACAACAAAGAAAACAACCAAAAGACTGAAGAGTCAGCCTATAGGTTGGGTGAAAATCTTTGCCAGCTACTCTTCTAACAGAGAATTAATATTTAGAATATATAAAGAACTTATAAAACTAAACACTCAATTATTAAACAGAAAAAACCCTCAAGTAGTCCATTCAATATGTGGACAAATGAAATGTGTGGACATTTCTCAAAAGAATAAGTACAAATGCCCAATAAATGATTGAAAAAATATTCAACATCATTAGCCATTAGGAAAATGCAAATGGGAACTACATTGACATTCCATCTCAGCCGTATCAGAAAAGCTGTCTTCGAGAATACAAAAAATCAATATGTGCTGGCAAGAATGCAAAGAAAAAGGAATACTTCCCCACTGCTGCTGGAAATGTAACTTAGCATGGCCAGGGTGGAAATCAAAACTCTAAAAGCAGAACTACCACATGACTCAGTTGTCCCACGCCTTGGTGTATACCTAGACACTAGAGTCAGCATGCCATTGAGATACCTGCACACCCAAGCCTGTTACAGCACAGGTCGCGTAGCCAAGGACCAGTGAGGGGCCTGCCAGGAGGTGAGTGAGTGAGGACAATGTGGCATATATACATGATGGAGCATTATTTAGCTTTCAAAAAGTGAGATTTTTTCACTCACAAGAAAATAGATGGAAGTCGAGATCCTATTAAACAAAATAAACCAGACTCAGAAAGACGGGTATCATGATTTCCCTGAAATGTGAAATCCAGGAAAGATGACGTCGAGTGGAAGGAAGATTGCTACTAGAGAAGAGGAGCAGGGTGAGGGAGAGGGGTTGAAGGAGTAAGGAGGAGCATGGCGGGTAACAAGTTATTAATTATACCAATAGTGGAGCATGATGTCTATGTGGATTTGCTGTGGTACAGGTGTGTCTGCTACCTTCTGTAAGAGAAAAAGTAGCTTACAAAAGAGTGCATTTGCCCTTGCCAAATTTTTGATTTTAAAATGCATTAATGTATAGAGATATCAAGAAATCATTCAGAGTGGTATTTTAGTTAACTCTTTTAGTTGGATCTGGGTGTGAGACACTGAGCACATTTTTCTCTTTAACAGCATATTTGACTTGTGCTATCATAAAATGTTTCTAAACAGAGAAAATATAAAAATTTCTATAAATATGTGAGGTGGTGAATATGTCGGTTAGCTTGATTATAGTAGTAACTTCACAACCTACATGGATCTAAAATCAGGATGTTGTAGACCCTTATATATGTATGATTTGGTTTGTCAGTTATTCCCAGTAAAAATTATGTACTGGGTGCAGAACAAAGAATTATCATCATCATAGCAAATTTAAAGTAGGTCTTGATAGACAAAGGCCAAGGAGAGAAACAAACAAAAAACCCAAGTAGGAATGGTTTACCATAGTCATTGTGTATAACTTCAGATTTCAGGCTCAGTACAGATTTGACACTCTTTGGTGTTATTAGCGTCAGTTATAGAAATGTTAGTGATAAGACATAAACCACGTTTCTGCTCATCCTTTTGTCCCAAAGACTCTTTTTGTGTGTGACCAGAGAAGTGCTTGTAAAAGCCCCTTTTGCTAGAATCATCTCACAGCCTATGTTCACAAAAGAACTATCTGTCAGATGCAAGAGGCTTGAATTTTGTTTCTGTATATACAACCTAAAATATTTGTTACTTTCCCACTGGCCTCCTAAGTAACATTTCAAACATTTATGACTGTCTCTCCTGGCTAAAAATCAGTATAAGCATTTCATTTGTTCCATGGAGACTTGTGCCAACATCTTGCCCAACTAAGGTGTGCTGTACAGTAAATAATGAGAAGCTTTTATAACTCCAGCTAATACAACTCATAGCTTTTCCTATCTGAAAATAAAGGCTGGCTGCCTGGTTTCCATGCTTAAGTTCCCCAATGATGAAAAATCCACTCAGGGAAGTTCTCACTGCTGGAGTTTTGCTGGTAATCTCTAGCTCTGTAGGAAGCCTTGGACTCCCTGGCCATCCCTGAAAGTGGCTGTCTTTCTCCATCAATTTCCTGGGCAGGGGATCAAACCAGCTATTAGGTGTCCGTTTGCACTGCGTGAAAACAAAATTTGATGTAAAGAGACTTAGAGCTTCCCTACACTAAAGCCCCAGGCATCTCATTCTGCCTGACCCGACATGTTTGTCGAACTGATAGGGGAATGGCTATCCAGTGGGTCTGTTTGGGTAGAGCAGCTTCACATGTTGAGTGCCCTGGGGACCAAGGCCCGAGGAAGGGGATGGCAACTTGCATGTGTATGTGTTGTTCCTCCTTCTCCTTGTTGCCCATCACACAGGCTAATGATATCACTGCTAGTCCTTAGACCTGTGTCCTATCATCTCCTTGAGCAGCACAGAGCATTGATCTGGAAAATCAATGTTGCTAGGATTATTTTTCTTTTCATTTGTACTAGACCTTCAAAGATCACAGATAGGTTCATGCTATAATCATCAAGTCTCTAAACATGTTTAACAGGGACAATTCTCTTTTCCTGGATGAGGAATGCCGACTTCTAACAGATAGAAAATCTGTCATATTGAAGGATCTGGATATGGAAATCCTATTGAGCCTACTTAGCAATTCTTCTACACACGGGGTTGGTGCACAGCACAAAGACAAAGTCCATTATTTTTTATTTTGTTTTTGTTTTGGTGGTGGTGTTTTTTTTTTTTTTTCTTCACTAGACCAGTACTATAGACCAGTCCCATAATAAAAAGGATTTCTAATGAAAAATAAGTATTTAAGAAAGTACATACACAGCAGGATTATACTGGCATGTATATTGTAGAATAGAGAGTACAGTGAAAAGGATGTATGTTAGAATATAGATCAGGTATCTAAAGACATAGTTATGTCATGTCTGTCTTACACTGAAGAAAACAAAGTTCTCTATGTACCCTAAGAAGAGTCTTAGCATGGTAAATATGAAACCAATCAGACATATTATTAAATTAAATATAATTTTGCTATATTATTAAAGTCCCTACATAGAGCCATGATCCCGTGGTGGTAAACATTTCTAAGGGGTTCACCTGTCTGAACCTGTAGAAGCTCGGAGTAATAGGAAATTTTATTACCCATTGCAAAGAGGATGAGCTCCTCCACACATACGCAGAGCAGCACATGCCAAATCATGGCGGGTGGTGGAGATTTTTAGTCTTGTGGCCTCAAGTCCCTGCCTCTGTCTCTTTCTCATGGACAGAGTGCAGTCTGTTTAATAAGTGCTGAAGTGACTGGCTCAAAGTCAAAAAGGGTACTGTGACTTGGCCCGCTTTTCTCCTCCCTCTCCGTGTTGTCACTCATCACATGTCTGGGGGAAGTGCATGATATTGAGAGATCATAATTACCCTATGAAAATGTGATGTGAAAACGCACCACTGCTGCCTGCTACTGGTAGGTGCTGCTCACACCATCATGCATGCTCTGTAGACTTCCAGGGATCAGTTGGTGGCTGCAGTCCACTCCCCTCCATCCCACAGGTCTTTACCTCTGCCGGCATTGGAGCAATGAAATCCGTGAGACTTGCCTGGTAGTTCCTCTGACTGGGCAGGTCACAGAGCATGTAACCAACAGCTAGAGTGCGTAATTCTCTGGGTTTTTTTGGGAGGGAGGGGATAAACATTAACACTGAAAAAGAGTTGCAGATGTGCTACCTTTTTTGGTTTCTCTGCTAACAGTGCCACATAATATATATGGAAAAATAAAGTCAATTGAAACTCAAAGTCTCTTGATACTGAGTTATTCTGTATTTAAGAATGTCATACTAACAGCAGTAGTAATGCAGGTGTACAAGAAATGTCTGTTCTCCGCTGGACTGTGAGCTGTGTGGAGGGAGGGATGATATTTGTCTGGTTTACTGCCGTTTCTCAGTATCTGAACTGAGCCTAACAAACTCTTATTACTCCAGTGGACTGAAATTTATTACAATGACTTAAACTAGGACTCACATCGAATACTCTATTAGGTTCTCCTCGGGGCACTTCTCTGGGTGAGCTTAGGAACAAGGTGGTTGTTAGTGGTTCTCTTGCAAGGTTACAGCTCCATTGAGCTTCTGTGCCAAGTTTGTGTCTTAATGAGCTTAAAGTAGGAGTCACAGATGCAGTGAAGCATGCTGTGAAGAGGACACTTTTTTTTTGGAAAAATATAGAAGAAGAAAGGGGGGAAATATTCTGTTAACCAGAAGAGAACATGAAATGTGGGATGTCCCTGTGGTTCTCTATGTAGGGGCTCCTGTGGATGAGCCGGGTAAGGGCTTCCCTTTGCTAAGCTGATTGCTGTTTTCCATCCTGTAGCTGCTGCTGCTGAAGTCCACTCTTAAGCAGATTTTGAAGTACTCTACCCTTAAAATCTTTCACCCTATCATCTTTGAACTACTTAACGTTTATCCACTTATAGTCCTGCACAGTGGTCAGCTACAGGCTGTCGGGAGGTACAGCCAACTGCTATTTCTGTAGGCTTTCCATTAGTTGTGCTTTTTCTAGCAAATTCTCCATTTCTGGAGAAACCCCGTATCTCACTGCCTACAGCCGCGCTAGCCCCTGTCACATGATGTAGTGAGAGAAGCAGTTAGGGCAGTTCCTTGAATCTGCTCATGGCCTCAAGTTAGATTCCTCCAATACCACAGCTGCCTTTTCTTCTTATGGAAGTCAATGGGTCATACCCAGTGAAAATAAACACACATGTACATACTCCCAAATGTACCCGTGAGCTACCAGGAACTCTGCCAGTTTTAGGCTCTTCAGAAGCAGGGATGTCTTTTGAGAATCACTGCATTGGCTCATCAGCATGCACTTGATCACACTTGATCACACTGTGACTTCCCGTCTCGTCGTGCCAGGCTGCTTTAGGCTGCCTACCGCTTGTGTACATTTCTGTTTAATGTTGGTTTTGTCTCCCATGAGGCTATGTTCTGCTCCATAAGGGGCTGAAGTGAGAAAGACAGCTGGAGTGAGAGCATGTCTGGAGCCTGCTGGGAATAAGGCAGCTATGACAAGCCAACAGCAATGGCACAAAGTAGCCCTAACCCACAGGGGGATCTGGAGAGGGAAGGGAGCCAGGCAGTGTAGGGAGAGAAGAAGGGAGAGGGATAAAGAGGAAGTGAGGAGGTTCGGGGGAGGGGGAAAAGAGGAAGGAAGAATACAAGGAGGAAATGAAGGATAGCATATTTGGGTCCAGAGAAGCTTGCTTAGTCACAGAAGTCACAGGTGATCTTGGCCACTGAAGTTAAACTGGCCACATATGAAGAGCAGCTGAGAACTGCTCTATTTATGAAGAGCTTTGTGTCATTATGGTGAGAGAGGAGGGCAGCTGTAGAAACCGGTGTGCCTGAGTGTAGTGCCGTGAGGAAATTCCTATTTCATCACCCAGTATCTAGCCAAAAATTTGCTCATCAGCAAATAGTAATGAACTCGATTCTCATTAGTTCATAATTGTTGGACTCCAAATAAGGCTGCCTTTCTTGCAGCACAGACCACCTGTCACTAGGCAGAGCTGCCAGAGGGTGCACGCGGGACTTTCCTTCCTTGACTCTAAAGGCTGAAGCCATATTTAGGATTCTGCTGTTTATTTACTTTTTAAATATTGGCCTGAGTTTTTCTTTACCCAAAATTCCTGGCTGAGGTTAGTTCCTCAAGATGCTCACTCAAGTAAGTGCATTACACTTATAATGGATTCGTGAGCACAACAAGAGAATGTAACAATTATGACAGATTCTTGGATGTCCACTGTCCCCTACGCTGTGTCTATTACTTAGTTCTGGTTTCTGAGGCTTAGTGTTGAGACTTGGTGTATCCATGTGTACATGTCTGTTCCTTTTTTAAAACAGAATTTGAAGTTTTAGGGCAAAATATTGCCCCGTTTCTTTTTTAAAAAATTATTCCAAACCTGTCTTCTATTGGCATGTAAAGGGTAGCAGGTCAAGGCTGCCAAGGTCCTATAGTCACCTCAGCTTTCATGGTCCTTGTGAGGTATCTTCATTTTTATAGATGTCCCGGCCAAGAAAAAAGAAAAAGCCTTAAGAGTTTATGTATAACCAAATTAATTAAATCGCTAATCATTTTTCTCCTCTTCTTTATAACCTAATGATTATCCCAGGAAGATACACAGAAAGACTTTTTGAAAGACAGTTAAAAAATCAAGGAAAAATAAAATTACCTCATTGTTTTCCCATGTATTTTAAATTAGGTCTTACTGAATTTGAATATGCATTTTTAATTTTATGTAGTGTAATAAGATGAATGCCATTTTATATGTTTTTCTTTCAAAATAAAGTATACATGTATATACATATATTTTCTATAATAATAGCCCAATTTCAGTTGTGGTTGTTGTTTCTTCAGTGGTAATTAGGCCCATGGCCTTATCAAGTGAGGCAGACACTCCACCACTGAGCTTCATCCCCAAGCCATTGAGTTTTTGATTTTAAGACAGTCCTTCTCTAAGTTGCCTGAGCTAGTCCTTGGTCTGTGAGCCTCCTGCCTCAGTGTCCCAGGTAGCTGGGGTTGCAAGCGTATACCACTGTGCCTAGGGTCCACGCTAATCTTGAGTTTCGGCTTTTGCTTCCTAAGTTCAGTGATTACTGGACTGATAGTTCAGATTGCTGTAATGGCTTCTGGCTGTCATACCCATGATGCACTATTCACTGTACAGGGTGCCCAGCCACACCCTAAAGTCAGCTTGTGCTCCATTTATTAAAAGTTAGCTTTGGACTTGGACCTGTGTCTACCCTAGAGGATGGTGGGCCTTTTTCTAATTCTTACAAACATGATGTATTGGTTTTGCTCTGCAGGCATACAAAGGACAAAATAACCAGGATTTAGGACATGGATAGGGATTAGGGCCATGTCTCAGCAGCTAACAGCCTTGTCTCGCAATTGCAAGGCTATGAGTTCAATTCCCCAGCACCACATAAGCTGGACATGATGGCACACAGCTTCAATTCCTGCACTTAGGAGGCTGAGGCAGGAGAATTCCTGTGTGTCCAAGCACATCCTGGGCTAATAGTGAGTTCAAGACCAGCCTGTACTACAGACCAAGACAGTGTCTCAAAAAAAAAAAAAAAATAGAACATGAATATACATTAACCATCATAAGACTCTTCTTCCGCAACCATGCCTAATTTTAGTATATTTATTTTTTTTATCTTTAACAAGACTGGATGAATTGGTATAGACATGAATTGATATGTTTTCTGATCTCCTACTCTCCTAAAATTCCACTAATTTTCTGTGGGCTTTGGAAAGTTGGAGCGAAGCCTCCAGTTTTTTGGGCACCTTCAGAAAAGCATAAGGTGACAGGTGTTGTTTTAGTGATTACAGTATTCAAGAGAATCGATACATGGCAACACAATCTCACATTAGATCAGGCTGAGAGGAAGCAGCTCGGTCTTTAATGACGCCTTAGGTAGAGTTTCAACACTGATGAATCTAGGTGTATCTCAAGGACGTGTGAGCCAACAGGAAATCTGTTTGCTCGGTGCTTCTGGAACAAGCTGCAAAGTCAGAATTAACCACAGTGTTATTTACCAGGACATTTGTGTATTCAAATAGAACACGAAGCCCTTAACTCTATGGGGAATTATTTTCTTTGGTTTCTTTAACTGAATGTAGTCATAATCGATTTTGTGAATGGTGCTGAAGTGTTTTTAAATTAGTAGCTAACCTCATTTCCCACTGAGTAGTTTTGTTAGTTTCTCTTCCCTTAAGGGAAAATATATGCTTTGACAAAACTGTCTGAGTGACTGAGAATCCAGCTCACGTTCTAGGATATATCAAGCCAAGTTTAATCTCCTGTGTCTTCCTTGTCTATGCGAAAATAATTTTAGACTGGTAAACTTGATGCGTATTAATGATCCCTAGTCAATTTTTAAATAGTCAAATGTCAGGGGGTGTGGTAGCCCCTATGTATTCTGATATCCTAGGAGTCTGAGGATAGGAGAATGCAAGTTTGAGTCCACGCTGGGCAACTTAACAGTTCTCTGTCTCAAGAGAGAAAGGAAAGAAAAGAAAAAAAGAGAAAAGGAAAAAAAAAGACAAGACAAAAAAGAAAAGAGTAATCTGCTTTCTTTATACCATATTAGGAATATTTTCCCTAAAGAGAATTACCTTAAAAGATTATAAACCTTTAAATAATTAGAAAATCAACCTTTCCTTGCAACTTAATTATTCATTGTCATTATCGAAGGATTGATGAAAACAAATTTTTTTGAGACATGGCCTCACTTTATAGTTTAAGTTGGTCCTGAACTCAGTGTGTAACCCAGGCTGGCCTCTAACTCAGAGCAATCCTCCTGCCTCAGCCTCCCAAGTTCTAGAATTACAGGCATACACTACCATACCCAGCTTATGTGGCATTGGGGAATTGAATCAGGTACTTAGTGCTTGCTGTGCAAGCACTTCAACCACTGAGCTATTTCTCCAGCCCCTGATGAAAGCATATTTAAGCTTCATGGTTTGTTGGAAAATATTTTATAAAATTTTGTTGTTTCTGTTATTGTTAATCTTACCATGCATTTGTTTGCTGAGACAAATATCGTTTGGTACTTTTATTCCACGTATTAATTGAAGGAGGTTTTTGAGTTGTATAAAAGAATGTTCAGTGTCTCAAAATGTTGTCCGAGAAAAGGAAACCACCATAAAAAAATGACAAGGAAAGGAAATAAAAGGGAATTGAGAGATTATTATGAGAATTTCACAAGAGAATTTCATGCCTAACAAGATGTGTGGTGCAAAAAAAAAAAAAAAAAAGAAAAGAGAAAAGAAACAAGTAAACATTAGTTTCCTTCCTTCCCTGAATACTTCACCTCCTTCACCTTTCTCTGGCAAACATTTTGGTAGAAGCCTACTGGGTGGGCCAGTTGGATTTGTTGGTCCCCAAAGCAAAGGAAACCTGTGGTCTCATGAGCTCACAGCCCAGCCAACTCTGGTCACTGCCATCTCCCTCAGAGCCCCTTCTTCTCCCACCATCACATACTGTAAGTCCTGTGGAGGTATTCTCTGGTGCTTATGCCCAGACGGACTACTCTCCTTAGTGCTTATGTGTTTATCGGAAGAGAGACAGTCCTGTTCAGTAGGAGGATATCGGGGAAGAACAGAACCGATGGCATACACTTGTTCCACTCCTTTTGTGCAGAGCCTGAATTTCACTCTGAGAAGTGATTCGATGATGTTGAACATTGTAGGGCTCTTAGCTGGCTCTGTGCTGCGTTGTGAGTTTAGTGTTTTCCTGAGATGGATATGCACCCCCCCCCTTCCCTCCGCCCTTCTTTGTCTGAGTCTTCCCAGTGTCAAAACTAACGTGTTCTGTCTGAGCTTCCTTTCTTCGGGGCTTCAAAGGTGACCAGCTTGTTAAATCCTGCAACAGTGCAGTGAAGGGTCTGTACCGTCATGGTGTGTTTTGTGGGGGTGGGTGATATTCTAAAAAGAATTTCAAATAGATAATATTTTTCACACAAAATATAAATTTCTTGCAAAATTACGTGTGATTTTTAATAGAAGAGCTAACAAATTATCTAACAATGTTCCCCACCACCACAAAATCCACAAACTAGCTAGCAATTGTGTTTCTAGGGATACAATAAAAGTTGAATAATAGTAATAATAGTCTTTTGGTCCAGTTATGGAAGCTCTGCCACCATGTATGCTAACCAACACCAGCAGTACCTCCTAACTCTAGAAGGCTGGAAAATTCCTACTAACTCCACAGTGAATAGACTCTTCAAGTATTTTTTTTTCTAGTTTCCAAAACATAAATACAGTATCTTGTTAATTCTATTTGCTAAAACGTTTTGCTTGTTGTTTTATCTACAATGCCAAATTTTTAAAAATCTCATAAGAATTTGCTGGGCAATAATCTAGACAGAAATTCGTTTACAAGAAGAGGAAGGCCCACATTGCCACGTTATGGAGAAAATACACACTTCAGCTTTATTCAGGTTAAAGAAAAAACAAACTTCTGTTTGTACTGAAAGAAAATCAGTCGTACGATGTGTTCTCAGACCACACGTACAATGGGGGCAAATATTATGTGAACACAATCGATTGATTACTGCACTTGTCTAGTGTCTGTGTAATACAGTTATACACAGGATAATACAACCAGTATGGGGAACAGTCCTTCCAATGTGACAGTCTTGGCCCAGCATTTACTTTCTCTGTACATCACTTGCTCTTTTGCATACCTGGGCTTACTCTTCTTCAATAAGGGCATTTGTTATATTGAAGGTCTTGCAGATCTCTTCAGAAGTTTTTCCCTTGATCTTATGGGCAACAGTCTGGTAGGTAATATCAAGAAAACCTTTGATGTCTAAGTGGTTTGCAGTTAGAATAAGTTCAAGAAGGATTCCTTGCTAACTCTAAGAAATTATTGATCCTATGAGAGAATGCTGCCTGTTTGCTTTTGTATTCTTATTCTCATCAGAAGGACAGGAGTGTCCTTACACTCGATACAACTAAGTGGTCTTTTTAAATACTGCATGACCCTGAAACTTAGTGAAAGACAGGGTCTTCAACAGTGCGCATCAAAATATACACTGTGGTGATATCTTTTGGCCATCCAGTTTCCCCTTCCTCTGTAGATAATTGAACGAATGAAAAACCAAATGACTTCATAGTTTTGTAAAAAAAAAAAAAAATTGTGAAAAAATTAAAAGCTACCTATTAGCCAGCATCGGAACAGTTAGCTACATTGTCTATAAACTTATGCATCCAATGAATGACTATGTAGTAATTTAAAATAACAATGCACAAGCCTTTGATTGACGTGGACAATTATAATACTGAGTGAATAAAAATACCAGATACCTCAGAATAGCATTTTTCTCCTATGTAAATGTCTCATTAATCAATCCTCTTATGTAAATTATCCTTGTCCTCTAATCCTTGTCTCCCATTTCTGACCTACAGTGAAATGCTTTTTGATTGCGAATGTCTCTCAGATCATCCCGTTCCCTTCTGTCCTACTACTGCTTTCTAATCCAAGCATGGCATTAAGTTAATGCATGTTAAATGGATGCTCGTTAAGATCCTGTTCATGAAAATACAACTGTCTGCATGTATATGTGAACAGACAGGCGCCTGGAGGGATAGTCACCAAATTCATTATTTCCTCTCAGGTGATGGATTCAGTGCTCTTTTTATTTCTTGTTACAGTGTTTTATATCATTTGTTTTTTCAATAATAATGTGTCTTTTGCCCATGTCAAAAAATAACATGATTACAAAGTAGGCGTCATAACCATTACTCTACCATTCTCAATGGGTAAACATCATATTCAAAAAAATGAGTGATGATGACAGTCTTTTGTAATATAAAAACAAAAGTATTTTGATTATTATGGGCAATAATAACAAATAAACCATAGCTACTAAAATTTCTTAAATATACACATCCGGTATTTTGGGTACGTTGCTATGTTTGCATTTTTAAATAAACTTCTAATACTCTTACTGATATTCCCACTTATATGTAATGTTTTTATTTTAATATTAATGTAGACTATATTACTATTCTAATTTTAGAAATAAGTAATCTGAGTCAGAAACAGATTAAGTATTTTATCCAGGTAGACACAGCTGATAGGATATGTCCAGAATCAAACTCAGATAGTCAGGACCCTGGTTCTGAGCACAGCCCACTGTGCCGTAATTATGTTACATCTAATTGTGGCGGAAGTAGAACTAAGCTCCGTATAGCAGACTCTTTCCATCATGAGGCCCCAAAGGAAACTTCCCAGAGATTACTTTACCACCTCTGTTAATTTAGAAAGATTTCCAGGTCTTGCTGTATAGCTTGGGGAGTAGGATAAAGCCGTGTAACCACTGTGAGAGGTCATATAATAGACTAGACATTAAAATATTAGAAGTGGGTGACATGCAGGAAAAAGGAAGAGCTCACATTTAGGGAGCATGCCATTATCTTCTTAGCATAGGCGATATAGAGATAGCATTTCACCAAATCTTTCTTCCGGTAGCCAAGTTATTATTTTCATTTGGAAGTTGCAGTCATTGATAAGGAGACTCAGATGGGGATTTATTAAGTGATTTGAGAAGATGTTTACAGCTGTTAAGTTGTAGACCAGATCCAGCCATCATCCTGAGGCAGTGTGTTGTTACATAGTAATTAGAGAAAAGACTTTGAGAAGATAAATATTTGTGTTCAAAAATCTGATCATAGACTTATGTGGACTAGTTGCATGAACCTTGTAAACCTTCAGCTGCTCTCATCCTCAGAGTGGGAATAATATAATTTCTCCTATTTCTCGTGAAGAGAATTTTAGTCACTCTGTGTGTCATCACTTCTGTAAAGACATGTATGTTTTATAAGATATTACAAAGAACAAAAGCTTACAAAATTTCTAGAGTGATAAATGTCACAATTCAATGGGAAACATTTTTAAAAATCATTTTATTTTATATTTAATGACTAGCATTATTTGCGCAACTAATAGGACTCAGTATGATATTTCAACGTAATCATACAGGGTACAATTTTAATTAGAGAAGACCTCCCACTGAGAATAAATGCAGCATGGAGGAAAGGAGCCCTGTTGCTCTGGTTTGAGTACATATCCCTCCAAAATCCCATGTTACAACTCAACAGTGAACATGAAAAGGCTTAGCTTTTAAATCAATGTGGACTCAAGGGCTTTTTTTTCCCCAAAATTGTAATAAACGCTGGCGATTTCCTCCTCTTGAAGTTTCTTTTCTATTTCCTTTTGTGTCTTCTCTTGTCCTGAATATATCATACCCACTCAGGCATCTGGCCCTTGCTCCTGTGCGCCTCCTGGTCTGGGAGGCCTTCTCCTTTCTCAGGAACTAAGACAGCTTCAGCCTCAGGGTGCTCTGTTCGGGTCTCAATGCCAAGAGCACTAACTAGGCATTGATACGGATTCCCCATAACTTTCCTAGTCTTTGCAGTTCTGCAGATGGAGCCTAGGGTCTTGCACTTGCTAGGCAGTTGCTGTGTCTCTCACATCCATTTTGATTGTGGGTTGGAGTTTCTACATAGTGTTCGTGTGTGTAGATTTATGTACTTCCTTTGCAAATAAATTATAAAGTCCTTAAGTTGTTGATGTTGCAGCACTATTTTTTGTCCTCAAACATTTATAGTTTACAGTAGACATTTTCCACAGTTTTTGTTTGTTTGTTTGTTTGTTTAAAGAGAAAGGAGGAATAAAAGCAAGGTGGTCATACATACCAGGAGCTTCATATACTTATTTCATACAAAAATGAGTTAAAACAGTTTACCTCAGTCACTTGAAATAACTTACAGGAAAAAAAAAAAAAACCCTTCCTTCCCCTATATCACAATGACACGACTTGGAAAATAGTGTTTGGCCATATATTTCATCCACCAGAGCTGATACACGGAAACATGATAAATGCTTGTGAGCTCTTTGCATACATAATAATCAAGGGAAATACTAAGTAAAATAACTGATCAATACGAAGTTCAGCTTTAAAATTCCTTCATCGACTAAAGCTGGTTTTCTTGGCAGCACCAGCTACAGCTTGAATTTTAAAAACAAATCTTCTATGTGTATGGATTGGATTTATTAAAATGCTTTACTTCCATATACATTTGCTTATAAGAAAGCACCCTCATATGTCCAAGGTGAATCTCAAAAGATAATCTCAAATGAAGGGAAATATTTCAGGGCAACAAGTGCTACACGCACTTACAGACAGCATCTTTATTCGTTCTTATGTCACAAAGGAAAAGAACAGAAGGTTGAAAGCTCTTTGAAGTGATAAACACACAATTCAGTGTAAAATACACGTTTTAATTTGAGAGCATCTCTCATTGAGAGTTAGTGTGCCAGTGGAGTATGAATCCTGGTACTAGAACAGAGCTTAGCAGTTAAAATGCTTGCCTAGAAAGCAGCAGGCCCTGGGTTCAATTCCTCAGCATCATATAAGCTGGGCATGGTGATGCATGCCTGTAATCCTAGCACTTGGAAGACTGAGGCAGGAGGATTGCTGTGTTTGAGGCCAGCTTGGGCCACCTCGTGAGCTCAGGACCAGCCTGGACTACAGAACAGAGACCCTGTCTCAAAACAAAACAAAACCAACGACAACCTTAGTGCTAAGGTCTGAACATGTGTGTTCCTCAAAAATTCATAGTTGGAACCCAGTAACCAGTGTGGTGATATAGTATTAAGCTATGGGGACCCTGGCATGTCACTAAGGCACAAGGGCTCTGTCTTCATAGATGGGTTTTTATAAAAGAACACCCTACCGATTTTTTCCTTCCAATTGCTTTCCAGGTGAGGGTAAGCAAAAAAAGCCATCTACATTACAGAGAGTGAGTCTTCACTTATTAGTGAATCTGGTGGCACTGTGACATGGGATGTCTCAGCCTCTAGAACTGAGAGAAATAAATTTCTGTTATGCATATACTGCCAACTTCAAGGTGTTTTGTTATAGCAACAGGATACAATACCTGCCTTGCAGGACTCATAGAAACTCCACTTCTTTGAGGCTATAAAAGACGTAGATGTCCAAATCAGCCTCATGTTCAAGTTAAAAAGAAAGGTATTCAAGGGATAATCAAAATATATAGTGAGTGTTCATTTCGTTTTTAAAAATTATAGTAAAAGATCCATTGTCCTTAGTCCCCCCTCAAAATATTCTTCCTTATTGTGAACACATTTATTCCATTGTTTTTGTCACTTTCCAAAATAGATCAAGAAATCCTCTTTTGTGTCTTTATTAGGTGTATTCAAAAGCACAGTGAATATTGCCACTTCCATCCAACAGAAAGGCAGCCTCATCAGACACTGAGCTGTGTCTTTGTTCTCTCTTTTCACTTGATTTGGTACTATGCAAATTTTGAGTAAAAAGTTAACAATTTATAATCACTTTAGGGTTTCAAAGCAACTTTATGCAGCTAAAAACACAAGAAGACTTCTAGAACTGCTTCAGAGAGTGGTAAAAATATTAGAATAAATGTTATTGAACTAAGAGGAGTTTTTGACAGGGACTAAGGGCAAGGTGTCTTTTACTATAACAATTTTTCCCTTAAAGACTCACCATGTTTTATGTCACATATTACCTATAAAGAAGTGTTCTATTTCCATGTTTGTTGCAAGTCACCTTCTAAATAGTTTTCTGGTGCAAAAACCGACTTGCAAATTTTAAGTGTATATTCAAAATTCTGCTTTTGTCAACTCACTGTCATCATTTAAATCAACATGGAGGATGAGGTGTGTAGTGTTACATTTGTCATTCTTCCAGAAGTTGAAAGAGAAGAAATAACCTGGAAATTTCTTAGACAGAGAGGCAATCAAACCAACAGGAAAGAGGATCATTGGTACAGAGTAAAACATTCACCTCACAGGAGCTGCACAAACCCGGATAAGAAGGCAGACATGGCATGTTTATAACTTAGGGACACTAATAAGAATTTGAAATTGGAATTATTTTTGTCATGTCTGGAGATTACCTGGATGGAAGTCCTGGAAAATGTCTGAGGGAAAGGCCATAAGAAACCAAAAGACCTGTGGATATTTTTTTTTCTTTTCCACAAAGCAAAGACGTGAAGAATTTAGTTCTTATTTGAATAAGTAGATAAGTAATAGTAAACTTTAAAAAAAATTCAGGTCACAGGGTTATTTGCGCAGAAATCTTCAAGTCAGAGGCAAGTCTGAATCATGAAAGATTGTCTGGGCTCAGAAAGGTGGGGTCAGGTATGAGTGCTGTGGACGTCCCGCCAGAGCCCAGGACGGGGATCCTGAGAGCATGACTTCTGGGAAAATGTGAATGGTGACAAGGAAGATCCACCAGGGTGGGAAACTCTAGTGTCTCTACTTGCTGCAGAAGTGGGCAAAGAATGAGAGGGAGAGCGCCAGACGAAGCAGCTGGAACCAGGAATCTGGGTCAGGAGACCTGGCAAGAGCCTTTATGAGCTGGAAGCCTAAGGACAGATGTCATCCAAGCTTTTCCCACTAGCCTTAGACTTCAGTGTTCCACCTGTGAGGCCCAGAGTCTTTGGGTGTCATTGGTAGAATTTTGCTGTTGAAAAAGATTTCAGAGATGGTCAGGGAAGCTCCTGTATATCCACCAACTCCTCTGTAGTGCTTTAAATGAGAAAAATGGAAGCACTTAACAAAGGAAAGCACTTACCAAAGATGGAAATTCCTAACCCAATTTGTAAGTGTCTCAGCAGTGAGTTAAGCAAATAAGGAAAAATTTTAAAACAAGATGGTAGTTGTTTATAATGTATTTGCTTTGCATTCAGAGAGCTTCACAATTGTATTCAAATAATTTCTTGCACTTTAACGATCTTAATTATGCATGTGTTGTCCAGATAGTCCATTAGAGGGAAAAATTGCTAGATAGAAACAAAAAGAAGGCCTGTGCTATGAAGGTCAAGGTGTTAGGCAGACAGCTCTTCACTTACGTGTTCGTGATGGAAATTTGCATGCTGCAGAGAATACCTGGGTCCTTCTACTTGAAGCAAAACTGGTGGCTTTGCCATCATATATTCTGACTTAACTTTTATTATTAAAGAGAAATTTATAGATCTAAGAAATTTATCTGAAAACATTGTAAAATCCTGATTTGGTTCAAATGTAAGTACTGTGTTTTGAGAACATTTTGTTCTTGTGCATAACTCAGATAATGTAGAGGATGACCTATGATTATAAAGCAATTTCCCACATTTCTTTAAATAATAAGATATTTGTTGTCTGTAATTCAAATATTATACAGAGCCATTTCCAGTAATACAGTCAGCCTGCAGTTTATGAGAAAATATTATATGTCACAATTATATTTTAAATGAGTTGTTTGGAGTCAAGAAACAATTGTCCCAAAAAGGGAGTGTCAAAGTGGTTAAAACCATAGGCGGTTTCACAGGAAACATGTTCTAGTAATTAATCTCTGAGGCAAAGTTGCTAATACATTTTGAAATAAAAAATGTGTTTAACTTACATAAAAAATTATGAACATCTTATGTAAATAAACTTGTCTGCTATGATCAAGACACACATACACATGCATACACAGATACGTACACATTTGCTCACTTGAAATGACATAAGGGGTCCAGCAGCCCACTCAAATTTTTTCAGGACTTCATGCTAAGCAGACATAGGTAGAGAATGCTAAAAACCATGTATAATAATAATTCTTTGGGGAAAAGAATGCTGGATTCTTTTCAGATGCTTAACAGAAAAGAATTCTCCTAGAAGGTTCAGCAGTGTAGCACAATCTACAGTGAGGGAGAAACGCTTTTTTTTTTTCTTGGAATGCTGGGAAGGATAGGTGACAAGCTGTGATGGCCACTCATTCCCAGAGCCCCTTGTGTTTTAACACAAGTCCAAGACCATCAGCTTTTTAAATGTTAGTCTCAACGAAGACCAGCTTGCTGTTAGTCAGCTGTCTTAACCAATTGCTTTTCAGCCGTGGTCCCTTCATTGTCCACTGGGCAGGAGCTTTTTATCTCCTTTTTAGAATAAATAGCTACATCTGGTAGCAGCAGTGAGAAGCCAATGAGGTGTACAGCATGCTCTGGAATTTTCTTTCTTCTGTCTTACATTCCGGGAGGAGAAAAGGAAAGCAGGGAGATTGCTAAGTAAACAGGTGTCTGAGGTAAGACTGAATCTAGGATGGGCATTTGGGGCATTTTATCAGAGTGGATCAGAGATGCAGGTGGAATAGATGCATGATGTGTGAAGGAAGAGGCCTGTTCAGGGACCACCAGCTCACAGCCAACTCTGTAAGTAGAGGAAGGAGGAGCAACCCTGTCGCAGCAAATGCCTGGACTAGCCAGCTTTCCTGTTGATGGTGGTGGACACAATATCTGAATTTTCGCAGCTTAAAATAGGAGAGGTTTAATTTGGCTCAAGTCTGAAGAGAATTCAGTTCGTGATTAGCTGGCTCTGAAACAGGAACATCATGGCAGAAGGGTGAGGTGCAACAGAGCTGCTTAGTTTGTGGTGGCCAGAGCAGAGCAGAGGAGCAGAGACAGAGAGCAAGGTATGACAAGCCAGATGTTCACCTCAAGGTCACACTTCCATGACTCACCCAGACACACCCCAGAGTGTGTACTACCCACCTTCTAGGCAGATCCTAA
This sequence comes from Ctenodactylus gundi, assembly GCA_004027205.1. Lineage (NCBI taxonomy): Eukaryota > Metazoa > Chordata > Mammalia > Rodentia > Ctenodactylidae > Ctenodactylus > Ctenodactylus gundi. The sequence continues at coordinate 70,786 of PVKB01000537.1, read as the reverse complement.
AGCCAATCAGCAGACTCCACCTAGACAGCCTCAATACCATTCACGGTTTGTCTGTCTTTTTACTGCTGCTGGTTTCTCTTTGTAATCTACCCAGACAGGCTCATTGATTAAAAGAAGGAAAACTAATGACAGAATGAAAGGAGAGAAAGAATAGAGCAACTCTTGATGTTGAGGAAGAAAATTAGCACAAAATGAGATCATGCCAACGTGTCCACCTGGGGATGGGGCCACTCCTAACTCACACTCTGTGAAACTATTTCATTGAAAGCAAAATATTGCAAACTTTTTTAAGAGATCAAGAATTATACTAAAAAACTATGAAAAACATCTTACTTCGGTCTGAATATCTATGCATTTCTGGCATCCCAGAGAGTCTTAAGGTTGGGAAATTTCAGAATCTGTGAGAACATTAGGGAAGAAATGGATAATAATACTTTGTGGGATATAACCTTAGGCACAAGAACCAAAATAAAAAAAATGGTGGTCTGAAAAGCTGGGGTGGGATATTCGGTAACAGCTTAGTTCTAGGGATCAAATAACTACCTTGGCAGTCAAATTTCCTCCTAAAACAACATAATAGAAAAACGTGCTTAGATCTATAGGAACAAGTCCTATAGAACACAGGCTTTCAGGAAAACAACAGGAAGAATTTTCAGTGAAACCTTGTATTCCTGAACCTTTATTCGAATTTTCCATTGGCTATTTAGTGAAGAAGATGGAAATCTGAAAATTATGGCACTCACTGAGCAAAAGATGAAAGAATTAAGACTTCCAAATAGACAGCTAGCTTCGAACCAAGCACCTGCCTTAGGTCACAGGGATTTAGGCCGAAACCACTGCAGTTTTGTAACCTTCTCTTTCTCTTCCCTTCTCTGCTCCTTCTTTTTCTCTCTCCCTCCCTCCGTCTCTTGGCATAGTGACATATTAGTACAATCTGATAGTCCAATTCCTTTATCCTGCCCTCTCATTTTACTGTTCTTTCAGTCATGTTTTCTCTTTTCTCCTCTTTTACATTTCTCACTCTTTTCCTCTTTACCTCCTTCCTTCCTTTCTCCTTCTCAGCATCTCTCCCATCCTCCCTTCCTTCCTCTGCAAGGCCAGCTTCCCAGTTTCCACCCATTTTCTTATGTAAAGCACTTTTGAATTCTAGCCATCTGTTAATACAAGGCAGTGAAAAATGTTGAAGTCACATCAAATTCCACTCACTCTGCCAGTTCAGAACACAGATGCTTCCTGTTCTATGCTTTCCTCTCACTTTCTCTAGAGTTTAAACATGAAAATGTGTTCCATGGTAAAAACCAGCACATATCCCCTTTCATCAGGAAACATATTCCAAACAACCAAGTGGGGAGTGGCTACTTTCCCAAGTCCAGCAAGGATACTTGCATGTTGGGGGAGTCCTACATGGAACCATAATTTCATAGAGCAAGAACATAATTATTCACAACTATCACATTTTATAGACGAAGAAACTGAGATCGCAGGGAATTGTTGTAATTGCTCTCATATGTGTTAGGCGTTAGCTTGCCAAATTTCACATCAGTTTACGTTTTCACCCAACATGCTTGGGCCTCAATTGCTCCATGATACTTTTTGGTATCCACTGCTTTCAGAAAGGGGCCTTTGGGCTACTGGGAAAGGCCAGATTGTTGAGCAATGGAACATTGCTTAAAACTCAGTAAATGTGCTGCATTAAAAAAAAAAAAAATACAGGACTGGGATTTGAGGCAGCTAGTTTCTAGACTAAAACTATTACTACCTGTTGGAACTGTATTTTTCCCCCTGTTAATCCACAGAGGGGCTAGGTCAAATGGTGGCTGCATTGTCTTCCAGCTCTTTGAACCTGATTTTTTTTTCCAGGTTACTTTTCTGCTGATTCAGTATAGATAGAACCTTGGCCAAGTTATTAACAGTCATAAATCTCAATTTTCCTAAGGGCACAGGAAGAGCAACACATTCTCCTGTTTTCCTACCACAGAGATCCTAAATGATCTCGCATTAAAGCAATAATCTTTTGAAATTTTATTAAATATTTCAGGGTAGAACACTTTCTTAGTCACTAGAGCTGGACTTAGCCCCACGGCCATGCTACTAGGCAGCAGTCCTGGCTCTGGTTGTGTTTCACTCTCATTCTTACTGCCTTCCACCATATCTTTGTGACGCTGGGATGGAATCCCAATTCCCATGGGTGCTGGGCAGGTAATCTTCCACTGTGGTACGTACTCTGCTCCATTATGTCTTCTTATGTAGATTTTTGCAATTCTTAGATTACTGTGGTATGAGGCTTTGGATGTGACTGTGTTTTCCACATCTCTCTGTCTCTGGCTGTATTCTGGCATCTGTTCTTTCCATGTCGCTCCCCTCACTCATGGTGTCAGTGCAACACAAAGGCAGTCTTACTGCTTTTTGGTTTCTCACTTTCACATTCAATGATGTGAAAAACTGAGTGTTTAATTGGTTTTGCCTCCTGTCTCCCACCACGTCCTTGTCCAATCTACCATCATCCTTCCCTTGAATGACTGAATGCCCTACAGCAATCAAAAGGATTGCTCCAGGTGCCACCCCTGGCCATGTCACCCCACTGTCTAAACACCCTCCTGGCTTTCTCATGGTCTTAGAGAATCCTCTGCAAACCTGACAGAAGGCAGTCCTGGCCAGTGACTCATAGGATGACTTCCTAACCTTTTAGCTCATCCTCTTCTCCAGCCTGTTTGAAAACATGAGTTTGCAGTGCACTGTGGTTAGAATGTTCCTCTAGAAGCCATCTCATTAATTCTTGTCCTTCTGGTTTGATACTAATTATTGTGTCCTCAGAGCAGCCTTGTCTGACCTCTCCAAGTCACTTGCCTCTGTTACTTATCCTCGCTGTTCTCTGAGTCTCTGCTTTTATTTTACTCACTGCAGTTGTAATTTTATATTTGCTCATATGGCACTTTCTAAGCTAGTTTTATATGTTCTCCTTCACTAGATTGTGCATTTTATGATACTATGTCTTTTTAAATATAAATCCCACTCCCTGAAATATCTGACATCTAGTAGTGGTGTATTAACATTTTGTTCAAGGAATGAGTAACTTAATGAGTGAATAAAAAAAAAAGAAAGAATTGTCAGTCCTGAAGTTCAGCACTGTCCCCTTGTTCCTTGGTATATGGGATTGAAGCCATAAAAAAAACCAAAACATTTAGTGCTAAAAGAATAAAACTGATAAACATCAATGTGCTTACTGAGCTAGAAAGTTCAGAATTTTTCCAAGTATACTAAGATATGGAGTTTATAATGTTTGTAATATAGAAAAGAATTATTTATAAAATAGTGATCAATAGAGCATCCAAACACCCCTCAATATAGTACAGTCAGAAACATTTCAAATATTAAATTAAGATTTTATTTCTTTTATGTATAAAGAGAACCATCAGACAGATTTATATGTGCTATAAACTCAAATAAAAGAAATCAGTAAAATGTCAAGTCACTGGAAAATGCTTCCAAGAGGCCAAATTTGAACAGTGCTTTGAAAAGTAATTAGGGTTTGAACAGGAAATTGTGTGGCTTATTTCTTAAAGATTTGTTTATGTGCTGATTAGTCTCCATGTTGTTCTTCTCATTCACTTTCCACACAACACTGACAAGGGCCTCACCCACAGGACTCCCCTGTCCCAGAGAGGGTTACCCCTTCAGAGCCAGGAGCACCCCATGGCTTTCTCACGCTGTGACTGCCAGGGTTCTTTTAAAACCTCTTTCTTTATCCATTTGGGGATGCGATGTCTTTCCTGCCAAGAACGAGGAGGAAAAAATAGCTAAAAACAACAACAGTACCAACAGTAGCCACTCAGTTTCTCAAAATATGGTTGTATTTTTCTCCTCTTCTTTGTTCAGTTTAGGTAATACATATGCTTTCGCAAAGCAGGGGTCACTTTAAACTGGTTATTACAAACTCGCTGGCAGAATTAAACATGTTTCCCTAAGTAAAATAGAATATATCAGGCCAAGAGAAAATAGAACAGCTGCCCTCCTACTCTCAAAAAATCACCATGCATACTAGTACATGGCGTGACTCTTTAGAGAAAATAAATTAACAAGAGTCAGCTCCCTACGTCTGCTCCCTTCCCCAGCTGTAAACACATAAACCTTCCAATTATTCTTGTCACAGCAGAATCGAAAAAGAGGAAATTTCGGAGTAAAGCCTCGTGGAAAGATGTGGGAACTAAGGCTGGAGGACAGGAAAGATAAAACAACTAGAGTGCTGGGCTTGGGCCCCTCAATAAAAACCACCTTTTGTGTCCTCGTTGTTGGGTGTATCCATTTAAGAAATGGGGCCCTAAGTAGCTACCTCATTCAACACCCCGGGAGTTTGGCAAGAGTTGGTGCTACCCAGTTGTAGTTTTGAGGGGACCACTGTCACCTTGTCTGCCATCCAGCACGTATGTGGTAAGGAAAAGAATGTGTGTTGTACACCAGAACGTTCCTTGGAACCAGGTGAGGAGTTGCCAAAGCAGGAAAGCACTAGGTGATTATCCGCTTGCGTGTATTGTCTTCACTACTAGCAAGACCAGGAGCCTACCCAGGATTACCTAGAGCTATAAATTTTCTTTATCTTGCTGAAATGTGTTGATCAGTTAAAATATTAACAGGCATTGTATGGTGACTAGAAACAAATATTTATTTTTGTGTTAGTCTCAGTATTTTTAAAATAAACGTTTAGTTGATAAAGATATAGCATATGTGTAATAATTAGAATTAATGAATTCATTGCATAATGTCTTTTACCCACAAGACTTGTATTATTATAGTGGATAAGGGGTAAATTAATCTAAAAAATCTTATTATAAGAGTCCTAATAATCATAATGAAATGAATCACCATAGAATTAGGATTCAAATACCATTTTTAGAGATCACCTTTTTCATAATGTGTGGGACTGGAATGTGGTAGCGATTGGCTTACATATTAGCTATTCTAAGCAAGGTTGATTTTCTTTTCCATCTATTAAGAATTCTCCTGAGAAGTATCTGGGGGAAGATACATACATCTTTGTTGTCTGACACAGGGAGAGAGTGTGTTTCTTCCCCTCTGAGGCGTGCTGTAAAAGTCCAGTGGGGAGAAATCTGGGATTAGGAGGGTTGGCCTGGGAGAACTGTGGAGGCAGCGCACAGGGACCCGCAGCAGCCTCTGTCCAGGAGTCTGCTCGCCTCTGTGGGTGCAGTGGGTTTATTTGAAGGATCAAGGAGAAAGCAGAGTCACCAAAGTACAAAGACTGAAAGAACATTAAGAAGAGTTCGTACCTGGTGAGTGCTAGCTGTACCACAGAGACCTTCCCAGGTCCCTCCTCTGAGGTCCTTCTCACTCATTTCTACTCAACTCTTGAGCCGATACTGTTATCTTCATTCCTAAGTTGGGTACCCAGGAGTCAGTTAAGAAGCTTGTTCAGGGTCACAGCATGGTTTCAGTGGGACTGGAGTTTGACTCCAGAGCTCATGCCCTTAGCCACTAAATGAAATAAGTCAACATCTTCCTATTTGAGGCAAGCACATGCATGTACACAGACATGCAAACACATGCAGACACACACCACCAAATATTTGGAGGCCATGCGATGCTGAGTGTGGATTGGTCCTAATGCCACGGTCCTCTTTAAAAGCAAGAGATTTTAAGGTTGCCAATTTTTAATGGAAATTAAATTTATTCCACTCATATTATTAAAATAGATTAAGACAAAGTTAAAATATGCAATACTTTTTCTTTTACTGGATTGCATGGAAATCCTCCAAATACAAACCCTAGTAGTGTCACATGAATCCTATCTCTTCTCTCCCATAATGAGTGATTTCTAAATTCTTATAGGAAATACCTAAAAACAAAAGGAGTCAGCTATCTGTATTCTTAGACTCTAATTATTGTCTGTGACTTAATGATAGATTTGGTTCACCTTGAACATGAATGATGTGTAAGGGAATGCCCCCTTATAGATGGAGGCTGCTGTGGACACAGTAGTAAAATCTAAAATGTAGTCAAAGATATTTAAATCCAACCTTCTTTTCTCTTACTGAGGCCATACTGTTATTCTTAAAGTATCATGAGAGACAAAAAATTTGAAATTTCAGTTCTCTTGCTTTTTAATCATTCATAAAACCCTAAGAGGAAATACACGTGTCACCACATCATCCAATGGACCAGAATTTCTGAAGCTATGAATTCTAATGTAGTTCTATGCTTCTTACCTCCACAAAACATTGTCTCATTATAAAGGGTCAAAATCATTAAAATATTTGAGTTCAAATGGTTGACATGACTTGATGTCCATAAATCACTCCCTAAGTTACTATTTCAGATTCTGAATGAGTAAGTAACAAAAAACAAAATGGAAAATCTTTGGCAGAGGCTCTTTCCAATCAGATAATAAAGTATGGAGAAAGAGCAATCGTATAAGCCCCTAACATGGTCTGACTGAATCCAAATCCCATCCTTACATGTATAATGAAAGAACCATCCATAAACATAAAAGTACACAGTTAATTATTATTAGTGCATCCCCAAATGAAAAGTGTTCACTGTTCATACAAATAGTGTGCACACAGTACCCCGGCTTTGTATTTTTTATGATCGAGCAATAGCATGCTAACTACTGTGACAAATAATCCCCTCAATTTCAGTGTGTTATTACAGCAAGAACTTGTGTCTTGGTAGTTTCCATTCCAACTCAGTTTTCTCTGATTTTCTTCCTGTGTTTTTGTGGTATTAAGGATCAAGTCTGGGGTCTTCACAGTGGGCTCCATTCCCAGCTTATTTTTATTTTTGAGTTTTTGAGACAAGATCTTGCTAAGTTGTTAACTCGCCAAGGCTGGGCTCAAACTTAGGATTCTTTCTCAGCCTCCCAGAGTACTAGGATTACTGGCTTGCACCACCAAGCCTGGCTAGCTCACTTGTTCTTGAAAGGACTTATCCTCTGAGAAGTGACTTTGCAATTCATGATAATTGCAATAAAATAAAATAAAATAAAAGATGAGTCTTCAGCCTTTAACACATGACTTCGAGGTCATTTTCACTCTGAGCAATCAGTACACTGGGAAAAGAATGAGCTTGTGAAAAAGGCACACATGGCCAGGTTGGTTCAGGAGTTCAGTAACTGCTTGGGCAACTTAGCATGAGAATTGTGTGGGGTGGGGGGAGGGGGGATGGAGAGTGAAAGACAGAGAAAGATGAGGAGAAAAGAAAAAGAAGGGGATAAGAGAGGAGGAGGGAGAAGGGGAGGGAAGAAGGGAAGAGAAAGGAAGGGAAAAGAAGGGGAGGGGAGGGGAGGAGAGGAGAGGGAAGATACATGCACTGTCATCCCTCCTACACACAAATTCTTCTTACTGCCTTGGTTTTGGAAGTGACACACACCTTTTGCTCACATTTCATTGGCCAGAATTAACATGGCCCCCACATAGGTTCAGAGAGGTTGAGAAACACAGATTGGCCCTGTGCTCTGAAAAAAAGAAACACATATGGTAATCATCTATTCAGTCTCTGTGACAAGACTGGTCCAAAAGATGTGCCAGAAACAATAAAAATAATTCTGTTCATTACATTTTAGAAGATGAATTTATTAGAGTGGAGAATATATGCATCATTTCTCTCTCAGCTTTTCAGAGTGAGACAAAATGGGATACATGTTAATTGCGCTAGTCACTCTATGCCTTGTCTCTGTAAACCATATACATATGTTGACTAAATTAGTATTTAAGAAATATGTGCTCTTAGAAAAATATTTTGTCCAACTTCATGGAATGCAAGCAACCTAATGTATACCTGAAATTTGCTGCGATATTGGACCAAAGGGAACAGTTAGATCAGTCATCTCAGTTTTGTGAGAGGACATAAAAATGTTTTACCTTGGATTCAGTTGTTGTGTTGGTATTTTCTAATCGTGGATATAAATTTGACTAAAATGTGGAATGAGATTGTAGCAAATTCTAGCTTGTGGCAATGTTGTTGTATTTTCTAACTGAAACAAAGCAAAAAAATCTAAAAACCAAACTTGCTCCACTTTTATGAAATTGAAAACAAAAGACAAAAACTGGAGGTATGGCAGAGATGACAATAAAAGACCTCATATCCATGGGCAATATTTGCCAATTCTGTCCGTCTTCAGCAAAATTTGATTATGTTGTGAATTTGAGACTCAAGTTACCGTTGATCACATGTGCCTTGAGAATTGTAGAATGGGTTAGCAACTTCAAGATTCAAAAATTTATTGTACCTACTACTCTGTTCATGGGGATTATAAACGTGAAGGGGATTTGCTGCCTAGAAATATGAGCTGCATGTAATTACTCCCACCTGCTGGGTAAAATATTTATTACGTAGACATTAAATTTGACTCCCATTAAGGGATGAGGAGGAGGAATGCAACCTGACCCAACCACATCATAGGGTTGTGGACATGGTCTGTCCTCTACAGCGGCTCTGGGGTCTTCTTTTCAAGTTCCAGTGTAGCATAACGTACTGCAAATTGTCAGGCAATGCTTATCCTGTAAGCAAAAGGACTTTTTTGTTTGTCCCCTCAAAGAAAATCAAATGGCGAAGGTCTTGGCAGGACCAATGGATCCACCGTATTCAAGAGGTGGTTCAACAGGTAGAAACGTAAGACAGGAAGGAGACAATTTCATGCAAAGTGGTCCTCATCTTAGGCTTTTGAGTCTGTGGGTCTAAATGACAGGAACTTATCAGTGGTCACTGAACACCATACACATATTTCACTCATTATTTCTTGGTATATGAGAGGCTGACTTCACAGCAATGAGCTTCCAGCTTTCCAGGACATTGCTTGCTATAGGGTGGCAGGAAACTGCAAGATATAAATATCTTCTTTGATTAGAAGTTCTGCAAACAGAGGCAGACTTTTGTTCTTAAGTCATTGGGAAGTTTTCAATAAGTATCAAATCTGCACAGAATACTCGTAAGCATCAATGCCTTCATAACTTCTTTTATCTTTAGAAGAGAGTGAAAACGTTGAGTGAAATGTTTAAGGGTAAAATATGACTGGGGTTTAATTTTGCTTTACACATTGCTTCCACCACCACCCCACAACAAGTTTTAGAAGACGGGTTCCAGAAGTATGACCTGAGTTTTTGGTCATGAAGAGCTGTGATCATAGTGTTTAGTTGACTATGAATAGAGTCATACTTTTCGTAGTCCCGAAATGAGGCAAGTGGCTGCTCCTCATGACTTCACATTCTCTGCTCAGGAAGAGCAGGCGTAGTTAGCAAAGGAGAAGACCCGGACATGTTGGGAGGATAACTTGCTTTTGGATTCTCAGCCCTTGGCTTTGGCAGTTAGCAAAGTAACAATATTGAATTGTTTCCTTTTCTGCTAGGGAGGCTTTTAAATTGCAATCCTGATTTTCTGTCCTCCAGCATCAAAAGTAAGAAATCAGGGATAACAGAGTGAGTGCCTGAGCCGTTCACTCCTCTAATTGCCGTTGTGGACTGTGTCAACTGTATGTGCCTGTGTGTGCAGATATATGTGAATGTATATGTGCACATGTGTGACCATTCAGGGTTTTTATTTTCTCACTTCTCCTTCCCTCCCTTTCTAATCCTTATTCATGTTATGACCTGTGACCTTTATTCTCTCATTCTCTTGGTTTTCCCAGTCTATGTCTTTTATGTATTTTTATTCTGTACTTTTTTTTTTTCCTGAGGCAAGGTCTCACTCTGTAGTCTAGACTGGCCTCAAACTCACAGCAATTCTCTTGCCTCAGTCTCCCAACTGCTAGGTTACAGACATGTACCACACACGCGGCTAATCTCTCCGTGGTCTAGAGATTCAAATCTTGAGCATGTTCCCTAAGTGTTCTTACCACTGAACTCTGCCCCCATGCCTTGTTCTCTATTCTTAATGTGACCTATAATCATGTTGTCACCTGTACACTCGGTGAAAATGCTGGTTTTCTAATTTGTATTTGAAAAATATTTCAACCAGGGAAGAATCTGAATTTATCAGTCTATAGTATCTACCTTGAAATTTGGCTTCCTGCCAAGAAAATTATCTTCTCAAACTCCTTGGATTTTGTTGTCTTTGTAAAGCACACCAGACAATTCACTGTCTCTTGAAATTAGCTGGAATATTCGGGTGGACTTTTGCTGTTTGCTCTTCCAGCCCAATAAAAGTCAGTGCTTCTCACATATTTTATTTTATGGACAGTAAAGTCTCCAGAAGAAACATGAAGAGATGGATATTGTTGCTTTTTCTTTAAATTTAATGCTTTTAAAAAACTAGCATAAACACCGCTTTTAAAACTTAACACATTCACAAAAAACTGTCATTTACTGTCATCATCATTTCACCAAAAGGCACATGTTAGGAAGGGTGTTTCAAATGTAAGTTGAGTTTTAGCCAATGAAAAATCTGGCCCTTTCCCTTTATTTTTTTTCTTTTGTCAAAGACTAGTTATGGATACCAAACAGCATTGATCTAATTTTAAGTTCTTAGGTCCATATAAATCGTATGCCCTTCCCATACTCACTCTGCTTTTCATGGCTATTATATTCTTTTGCTTTAAGTTTAAAATGAGGATCCCTGTTTTATTTTTGGAGTTACAGTGTCCAGAGGGGCCCATGGTAAATTCTAGAATCCAATGAGTAAATAAGAGATACTAAAAAATCAAATGGATTTAATAAATTTCTTCTACACACACTTTGACAAGAAAATGGATTATATATCTACAACAGCATGATGTGTCAATAAAAGTAGGGGAGAGAAAAGGAGGATTTTTGAGTAACACAAATGTAAGATGTAGCTTTTATCTGTAAGTAATTTTGTCTAATGAAACTGACCAATAGCAAATTCATATCATAAGACGAAAGTAAACACTAAGTAGAGAAATGAGAATGGTTCTATTGGAGGCAGAGGAAAGAGTGACTTTATTGCACCGAAAACTCAAGAGATGACATAGTTTTTCTGTGTAGCTAAGTATTTGCGGAATTACTTGAGGTTTGCTCCCTTCCATGGCTGCAGTGTGAGCTCTGTGAGGGCATCATCCCCATCAGATGTTTATATCTCTTTAGCTCAGTCTTTAGCGTATGGCTTGGTATCTAGAATAAGACTCAAAGCATCTCCTGAATCCCTCGCCACTTCCTTGTAATTGGACATAATACCTAATTTCCATCAGTTAAAAAAAGAAGTTATTGTGGCTCACAGTTGCAGAGATCTCAGTCTACGCATGCTCAGCCACACCAAGGCAGAAATGATACTGGTGGAGTGCCCTCTGATGGAGAACATCTATTTCAAGGCAATCACAAAGCAAAAAGAAAAGGAAGGAGCTAAACTAAGAAGTATATCCTTCTATTCCGTGCCTCCGGTGCCCTCCTCCCAACTCCTGACAGCACAAAAAAATGGTCAACAAGTGAATCCATGAATAAGTACAGTACACACCATGATCTATTACCTTACAAACATGTGAGGATTTTTAAGCCATGACATTCTATGCCTGGCCTCCAGAAGACTCATAATCATCTCATTATGCAAAATACAATGTATCCACCTCTAAGAGTTGCAAAATCTTAACAGCACCAATAGTACCAAATAGTTCGAGTCCAGTATTTCCTCTGAGACTCAAGGTAAACTCTTAGCTGTGAACTTCTACAAAAATAATAAAAGAGTTTAACATGTTCAACATATAATGGAACAAATTGAACATTCCCATTCTAAAAGGGTGGTACAGGAGAATAGAAAGCAATCAGACCAAAGGAAAAGCCAAAATCCAGCAGAACAAACATTAAATCATGTGCTTTCTTTTTTGTTCCAGCAACAGGAAAGTGACTAAGACAGTGAGTTACTATGATATGTGCTGTGAAGGATAACAAGAAATTGATGTTTCATTCATTGCTTTTAAAGCATCAGAAAGCAGACGTGTTTTCCAACATGGCAGATGTGTTTGGTCAGCGTGTTCCTTGCATGCACAATCGCAGATGGTTTTAGAGACTGATTTCATTCTTAGATGATATAATTTCATCCCCAGTCAGCTTTTCCTTAGGCATGGGTTTTGATGCCATATTTATCAAGACATCTACTTGGAAGTAAATGCCATGCTGTGAAGAACCATTATAGACAAGTGTTACAACCACAAGCCAAGTAATGACTTACGCTGGGCAGTTGCTTAAAAGCCTGATTTTAATCATTGTATTTGCCATATTCATGCACTACGTACCTGTGAAGGGGGAAGATGGGAAGGCAGCAATCTGTTTTGGTTCTTTTCCCTGGGAGGGGCAGGGAGAAGCCAGCGATTATTCACAGACCTCTTTGGGACACTTGCTCCGATTGCACCTGGAAACAGACTCCAGAGCTAGACAGTGGCCATGCTGATATTTATACATCTCCAGATTGTGGCTTGCCAACGGAGATGCAGACATATGCAGAAGTGGCCTCATCGTCAGTCCTTGTTTTTGTAATATTATTCTTAGCTCGACTGATTAATTTTCCCTTCTCTACCGTCAACACTGTTCTAGCAGCAAGTTATATTATCTGGTGACACCAGAAGAAGCAAAGTTACATGTGTCAGCTTGTCAGGAATTGCCCACTCAAGGCAAGTTTGTGATAAGTTACTCTTTCTTCTTGAATGATGAAGTAGCCACAGTTTGAGAGGACAGCGTGGGCCTCCTGTGTTGGTAAGCAAGCTCTGCTAATTGAGCTGCTGTTGCTTCATAGGAAAGGGAAAGCCGCTTGTTATGTATTAATGAATTATTTAATTTATTTATTTATGTTAATTAGAGTTGAGTCCAGAGCCTTTTCACTGAACTAAATTCTCAGGTTATATTTTTGATTTTTGATTTTGAGACAGGATCTCACGAAATTGTCAAGTTGCCCAAGCTGGTCTTAAAATTGTAATCTTCTTGCCTCAGTCTCCCAGAGTGTTAGAATTTCAGGCCTGCCTGTAGCCTGTGATCATGAATTGTCCTTCCTCAATGAACAGTGAGCATGCATCCCCAAAGCTGACTGCCTGTGTCTATAGGTCATAGAGGCTTAACTGTCTTTTGAGCCAGAGCCAGTACAGGGCCTGTTAAGTTTAGTGGTTTGTGAAATGATCAGCCTTAACCAATAGAATCACCAAAAGAACATGTCATGGACTTTTTAGGGAACAATATCATCACCATTCACCATGGACTTTAACTGTGGTTGGTTTCATTGCAAGACAAAAGTTTCCCTCTTTATTTTCCATTTACCGCTACACACAGAGAGTATGGTAAAAGCTATATTTTAGATTTTAACTTAATGAATTCAACTTTGGCATGTTTTCTCTTATTTTTAAGTCAGTGGTAGTATATAATAAGGATTTAATGAATTAATCTAAATGTAAGACAAATGAATGAAAATTAAACTCAAAATCTAACTAAGGGAAGCCAGAAAGGCACTTTGAAATGGTAACCCCTGCCCTATCCCTGGTGACCCACTGAAAAAAGAAAGTTTTGTTTAGGATGCCTCCTTATGCTATGTAAATTAGGAAATAAGTGCCACGAGGTTATCAATTTTTTTTTAAATTTTGTCCTCATCCTCAGGTCTAGAAAAATGCCTAACATTTAAGAAGTCAACAAACTGAACATCAGTGGTTGGGAACCCATTTTAATTGAGATAACTTTGTTTCAATTATATGTGGGTAAAAGTTCTTTCAGAAAAAGAAGTAAAAAGAAATATTTCTACAAAGTATTTCAGCTCTGGTTGATATTCTTTCCAGATCTCCCATTCTTTACATAGATTTTTTTTTCTGAAAGAAAATCACAGGGATGGTCACTGTCAATGATAGGTTTGGGATATGATAAAATGTAGAAAATGATTAAATAGAAGAGTGCATGTCTTATAAAATAGAATTTAAAATAACAGCTCTCAGCAGCATAACATTGACAGGAGCACCTGATGGGAAAATGGAAACCCCACCCCGGTGATAGCATCTGGTACAAATTGAGAAATGAATCGGACAGCACAACAAGATGTGTCTCCGCAGCTCTCAAGATCAAACCCCCAGTGAAAGCATGAAGCTTTGGAGCATCTACCATTCTCGGAAACAGCTGAAGCCAGGAGGGAAATGAAGAACAAATGGCTTCGTTCTCTGTGAGCAGTTTGTCTCTTCCTCCGGATATGCAGCTCTCAAAATATGCATTTAGATATTCATTGGGAATTCTCTTCATCTACTAATTGCATCTAGAGAAAAAATAGGTACCTCTCCCTGTCCATGTCCCACAATATTACACAGCTGGCTCCTCATTAATACAACACTTTCAATAATCCAACAAGTAACTCCACTGTAAGGATCAGCATAGCCAATATGCTGGCATCATGGATGCTAAACAAAAGTAAACACTGTCATAATGGTTGAAGAAGCAAATCCTAAGCAGAAAAATCAGACAGAACTTCAGCATAGTAGTGTGAACTCAAGAAATTCAACAGGTATGTATCAAGTACCTACTATGTGTCAGGTGCTGAGTATGTCACTGGATAAGCATAATGCTCTCAACAGGACCAGGAGCCGTATTGGTTTGGAACCAGGAAGGTCTGCAAAAGTTTTAGGTCAGATTGAGTTAGCACCATCTGGGCGGGAATCTGGAGCTGGCATATGTAAATAAGGGTTCTGTCACCTGAGTCTTACTGATGGTGAACTGACTCCTTTTCCATGAATGCAAAGGTCCTAACTTCTGTTTTCACTTGGCGGGGGGAGGGAGGGCGGTGGAAGAGCTTTTGACAAAGAGAATTGTTTTTGTTAATTAATGAAGAATTGAAATTTGTGAAACGTCAAAATGTTCGGATGTAAAGTCCCCAGAAACAGAATTATTAAACCAAAAAATCCTTTTCAAGAAATAGAAAATACTGGCTGAAATTTCACTTCCTTAATGTTTCTACTCAACTTTTACCTTATCGGAAAAGTCCTCCTTGATGTTTTAAGCTTTCACTACTCTGACATCCCTGTACCCTACCCCTTATCTCTGCCTGGCCTATACCATGTGACACATTAATTTGCTTATTGTCTGTATATCTCTTTGTCTTGGAGTATAAGCTCTATCAGGGCAGAATTTTATATCAAAATTTTCACCCAAGTTGGTCTATTTTTTTTTTTGTTGTGCTTGCTGTAACAAAATATCTGATACTTTATGAAGTGTCAGGATACTCTATAAAAACAGGAGTCTTATATATTTCATAGTTCTTAAGGCTCACAGTCATGGCATCAGCATTGGTTGACTCTGGTGAGGATCCCATGGCAGATGACACTATAGCAACAGCACATATAACAGGCTGCAATCACATGGTGATACAGGAAGCCAGAGTGCAAGAAGGCTCCAGTTAACAACCTCAGACTGAGTTCTGCCTCTTCAAGTTGCTACTGCCATTTAGCATTGCCACACTTAGGACCACATTCCCAACACACTAACTTGGGGACACATTCAGAACATGTCCCAACCATAACATTTCTAGATGATGCTTGGAGACTAAAAGGCATCACTCTTAGTGAACCTGTGGTCATTGGCACTTTTCTACTGTTATCTTAGTGGTCACATAGAGTAAGCATTCCTTTGGTCAATGCTGGTGCTGGTGTCATGGATGACTTTGGAAAATAAAAAGATAAGCTTCTAAAATGGGTAAATTAGGCATTAGAGTTGATTCATATATGACATGCCAATATATCAGGAAGCAGCTCCTATTAACACCTGAAACTTGGTGGACCAGCCCCAAGTCACAAAGCTGAGTGATGTGTGACTATTTTAAGACATCCTCCTTTTTCCTCCCATCAGTGATTGGGTGATAATTTTCAGATACCAAGCAACAGTACAGTTAGTTTTCATAAAAAATGATACTCTTATTTTTCCTTTTTCTAGAGCCATCAGGGGAAAAAATGTTGAAACTTTGAAGAAATGAAGCATGTAGGCATTTGAGATTTGTGAGGGGGGCAGACATCGTAATTAGAGAGCATCTTCCCCAATGAATATAAACATATAAATTCACATATTACTGACATTGGAGATTCGCCAGGATCAAGACTTCTGGGGTCAAGTCTCTCTCTCTCTCTCTCTCTCTCTCTCTCTCTCTCTCTCTCTCTTTCTCTTTATCAACAAGGTCTCACTCTGTGGTTCACATTGGTTCTGAACTCACTACAAAGCTCTGACTGGCCTTGAACTTATGACACTTCCCCTTGAGCCCTGAGTTTCTAGAAATGAATGGCTCAGTGATGAGTTGCTTGATGGTAATTACAGAGAATTAAGTAGATGTAGTTGAGAAAATCACTGAAATTGTGGTTGGCAAACATAAAAAACTGGAAGACAGTGGAAACCAGATAATTGATTATCTCTTTATAATTTTAACTGAAGGGTAATTTTCTAGGACCAATATTTTTTTCTTAATGGGAAGAGATGTATATAGAAAATCAAAACACATGATCTGTAAGACAAAAGCAAATTAGAGTGCTTTGCCTGGGCCTTCTGTTATAGACTCATTTATGACTTCCAAAAATCCATATTATAGACTTAACCTTAGCACTACTGACTGTGTGTCACCTTATTTGGAAATAGAGACTTTGCAAAAAATTAAATAAGATGAGGTCATACTAGAATAATTTGGCCTTTGATTCACTATTGCTGGTATTCCTATAGAAAGAGAAAAGACAATGTAAAGACACAGAGGGAGAAAACCATGTAAAGAAAGTGGCTCAAGTTGAAGTGGTGCATCTGCAAGCCTAGGAATGCTGGCGCAACCAGGGGCTGGTAGAGGCCAGGGCAGACCCTCCCCTGGAGGCTTTGGAGGGAGCGCGGCTCTCCAAACACTTTGATTTTAGATGTCTGTCCTCTGAAATTATTTAAAATTTTTTTTGTTATTTTCAGCCATGGAATCTGTAATACTTCATAAAGCATTCCTAAGATACTAATAGCCTTTCTAGACCCAAGAGGGTAGAAAATAGGTAGAATGCTATGTTAAAACATTGTAGCTTCTCACTACTAGAGGTCAGGCACCTACGCTGATGGCAGAGAAGGGAGTTGGCACTTTCTAGAGGCCAGTGGGATCCCTGCTTCCTCTGGTCATCGGTCACAGCTCTGACACAGCAGCATCCAAGACCAGGTGTCTGTAGTGTTATCCCCTGCCACCCAGAGGAAGTCAGTGGGCTGTGGCTTTCTCACGGAGCCAGTTGGGGTGTGTCCTGCCTCCAGTGTATCTGGAATTGGAGGCAAAACTGACTCTGCAATTATTAAAATGCATTGCTTGAAACTAATCATTCTGTTGATTTTCAAATATGACACTGATGCATAAAAATCAAGCGAATGTATTTTCATTACCTCAACTAGTTGTATGGTAATGATAAAGTCTGTAATCTTCAGATCACTTAGGGATAGGATGCTGGCCAAACAATGAAGCCTTTATAAATAACAGAAATGATCGAGGGTATCTAGTGCCTCAAAGAATCACCCTTAGGCACCAGTCCACCTGCGGCTTCTGGACAGTGTTTGCTTTTAGCTCCCTCAGTCTTTCCCTGGTTATCTCTCAGTGGAAAACAGAGCACACAGCACTGCCTGCCTCTTCGGTGCTTTCTGTTCCTAGCACTGACTCCTACAGCTTCGCCCAACTCACTGGTTCTTGTCAATCCGTAGACGTCATGATTTTCATGATTTCATGTGTGTCTGCTTACTGGGGAGAAAGGAAAATGAGGAAGTGTGTGTGTGTGTGTGTGTGTGTGTGTGTCCTTGTCATTTGCTTTCTACACAAAGAGAGGGAGAAGAGTTGAAGTATTACAGAAGACAATACTTTTTAATTTAAAATGTCTACTATATTGTTTACTTAAATATTGGGAAAATGATACTTACTTAAAGACCTAAATTTAGCGAATAAACTACTTAGCATGAAAAATTTATGGGACTATTTCAGTATTTTCTATAGGCTGGTTGATTAAAATTATCTTGCTCTAAATTTCCATCTGCTTGTCCTGAAAAACAATTGAGAAGCACATGAAGCACAAGGTAACTTGCAGATTGAGAAAGAGGAGGAAAGAAACAACATTTATAGAAAGATTTTCTGTGTTACTCTTTTAATCAGTTAATATTTACTGGTTATGCAAATAGCAAATCTGACGTTTAATGACATTCTTACAGAAACATAAATATAGAAACATTGTGTGAAAAACATTATTATAAATAATAAATCAATATTATTTATTTTGAGCAATAAACTTCATTACAAACTCATCGTGTTCATCTATCCATTGCAGAAATATTTATTGAGCACCTGCCAGGCACTGGGTGTGCAGAGCAAGGACATTGTCCCAGACCTTGTGGGCCCTATGCATCAATGTAATAGACGGAAGGGACACATGAGCACATGAGCAAGAAGGACAAGAATTGGCCTGCTCAGAGTTGCTGCAGCAGAACTCTCTAGAAGCGAAATCAGGACAGTGAGAGTTGTTCCTCAAGAAGCAGGGGCCAGAGAAGGGGCGAGACAGAGACCGTAGCAGAAGAAATAAGATGGCAATCAGAATTCCAACAGGCTGCGTGTCACAGGGCTGGAAGTAATCTGGTAGGACTGAGGCTGAGAGATGAGGAATAGACAAATGCAGCTAGAGCCAGGGTCACAGTTCACATCAGTGATTTTGATTTTGGGTTAAGGAATCCCCAGTGCATTCTGAAGGTCATAGAGGATGTATATTCTGGGCAGTTGTTAAGAAAGCTCACTCTGGTTTTCTTGTAGAGAAAAGACTGTATGAGACAGGGCCAGAGTCAGAGAGGCCACAGAGCCTGCTGCTGCTCGTAACCCCAAACCTAGCTGCCAGTAGTGGTGTTAGTGGTGGAGACGAGTGCGTGACTTAGATATATTTAGAAGGTAGAATAGGTGAGTCATTCAATAATTTGGCAGTGAAGAATGAAGAGGAAGGATGATGCACATGTGACACGTATGGACCTTCTTTGGATCCCAGAAAGAAAAACTACTATTTTAGAGTAATCTAGAAATCGGTGAATGTAAGAAATCAATCAGCATCTCAATTCCCAATTCCATTTGGAAGAGTCATACAGTCTTCTAGCATTTACGTTAGAGTGTTACACACTAGGCTTCTGAACACTCAGTTCACAGTGTGGTTATGATTCCGCATTCGTGGAGGAAGGAGCTCTCCTCTAGTGTGCTGACCTCCTAAGCCTCCCTCACAACTTGTTCAAGGTCACCAAGAGAGAGCAGCTCTGGTCCATCTGAGTTCAGGAAGCAGCGCACAGACTGCTGCACCTGATACAGCAGTGGACTGAGTAGTCGACCTCACATCCTGACAGTTTTGTCACTGACTGCATCAACATACTTCAGTGAAAGGAATTTTATTCTTTTATTTCTAGCACTGAAAGATGTTCTTTATTGCCCAGTTGTTTGAACAGTGGCAGACTTTTTTAAGCTGGGAACATGGTAAGTGCTGCAAAAGCATTCAATTTTATAACATTTGTCATTAAGTAATTTGGTAAAATATCCTGAAACTTTAGGTTCCTTGCTTCCATTTCCTGTACTCTTTACTGACCCTCCATGCCATAAGATAGCCTTTCAGTGTTCAGCTGTGTTAGGACATGTAGTTTGTCTAATACCAAGTCCAAATTGAAGAGGCTGCCTTCATGTTAAGAAAGTGATTGGTGTCCATTAGCCAGCGCTGTCCAGTCTGAACACATAGCTTTGAGAATTGGGATCTTGATTGAATTCTTATATCCACTAAGTTCTAGAATAGTCAAAAATGGAAATTTTCTGGAGAGGGAATACAAAAAAGCCTGTATGTGTCACGTGCAAGTCATCACTTTTATATATAATTCATTGTTCCTTTAAAGTTTTTTTCAAGGTTGCCTCTTGAAACATTGAAAAACAATGTACAATTAAACCTTTATTACAAGCCTGGCACAAATCAACCTCTATTCTTAATTTGTTCATATTCTGTGGTTCTGGCCTTTAAACCTGAACATACTTGAGGCTTTTTCATTGCTTTATTTGTTAGTATTGATCTTTAGGGATTTTTTTTTTTCAGTTAATGTGCATTTCGCCTTATCACAGCACTGCCCAGTTTTTTGTTGTTGTTGTTGTTGTTGTTGTTGTTGTTGTTGTTGTTGTTCTTTCTGATGAATTGTCTTTGTATTTTTTTTTAATTTTGGATTCTTCACTTTTTTCTACATTTTTTTTTGGTGTTTCTTACTCATTCCTGTCTCCATAAACTTTTCTGGATATATTCTATGGTTGGACAAGGTAGCCTTCAGTTCTATCCAGCTGGTAAACCATCTGATTCACGGTTATATTTTTTGACACTACAGACACCTTTGCAGTTTTGGTGATGCCCAGACACTATTTCTCAAAATAATATTTTAAGTATTCATGTATGTAAAGTGCATGAGAAAATAAAGAAGTCCAATTAAATTAGAAAATATTTAAATATTTTAAAATTATGATTGAATAATAAGGGAATATCCTTTCTGGTGCATTAAGTAATAAGATCTAGCAGCAGGACTAATAGTTATTTTAGAAAACTTATGATATTTTTGATGATAAAAATTACAGGTGTTATTAGTATTTTTGTTATTTGTGTGTTGGTGGTACTAGCTGTTGAGTCCAGGGCTTCACACTGAGCTCAATGTCCAGCCCATTTTTATTTTTGATTTTGAGACAAGTTCTCCTAAGTTCACCAAGCTAGTTTCGAATTTGCAATTCTATTGCCTTGGTCCTCCAAATTGTTAGGATTGCAAGCCATTGAGCCTGATTGTTTTGTTTTAAATTATTTAACTTTAATTGACAAAAAAAGTGTACATATGATGTCTTAACTTATACATCCATCGTGGAATGGCCAAATCAAGCTAACTAATATGAGTATTACTTCCCATGGTTATCATTTTTTTTCTGTTATGGGAGCACTTAAAATCCATGGTCTTAGTGATTTTTAAATGTATAATGTGTTGCTTTTTAATTATAGGCACCAAATTGTAAAATAGATCTCTTGAATCTATTCCTTCCATTTGACCAATATTTTGTATTCTTTGATCAATACGCTCTCACCTCCTCCCGACCTCAAATCCTAGGACCACCATTCTTCTTCTACTTTTTTTCTGTGAGTCCAGCTTTTCCCGATTTTGCTTACAAATGAGATCATATGTATTTGTCTTCCAGTGCCTGACTTATTTTACTTCACCAAATGGTACTGCTAATATTACTGTGATTTGTTGCTACATTCAAAATCAATGAAAATGCGAATTTACAGTTAAGGTCCAGAGAAAAGGGAAACATGAACATTTTCTTTCCAACTGAGTTAATAGATGCCCCCTGTGTTCTATCTACACATACCTGGAGGAATGGCTGAACCCTACTTATAATCTTTTGTGTTTTGACCCCAAATCAAATACCCATCTCGCATATAAAAATTTCCCAAACTTTTACTAAGTCCATTTGTCTACTCTGCTTTTGTTTATCTTCTGTTTTGCAATATTTATCATTAATTTTTTTGTATCTATTAATATCTCCATATTTTATTCCTTCTTATGCCTTTGGTATCCAGGACATTGTCTTGTGTGTTCCTGGCACTCAATAAATGTTTGCTTAGTAAGTTAATTAAAACCCTAGACAGTTTCTTGTAAGTTTTTTCAAATTACCAGTAATAAAAGGACCTACGTTTAATTTATTCACTCCTACCAGATGCACCATGCCAAGAATTGACCTTTACCAACAGGTGTGCTTCCAGCCGTGTCTTTTGGCATAATTGTGACCTTTCATACTGTTTAATGTATTTATCTTTTATGAGGTTAACAGCAATTGTTTCATAACTGAATCTTCATAGCATTGTAATACTTTATAAACATACAAAAGAAAACAACTACTTGTATTGTTGGATAAAAAATATATTTTAAAGATCGCCAGAAAGCTAATTTGTACTTCTGTTTATAACTAAAAGTACTGGTAATGGAATATTAATTTTTCACAGGGCAATTATTCTGAAAAATATACTGCAAGGTTACAAATAACCTTAATTATCAATAAACAATGTGCTTACAGGAAAATATTCAGTTACAGTGAGTTTTAAATTTACTAGTAAATGGCATAAATTAACAGCTATTTAGGTATAAACATTTATTTCCATGTTGTACAATACGTCTCTGTGTGAAGTCAGCCATTCAAGATCAGCTGAGGTTGACTATTACAATATTTCAGCCCTATTTCAAAGAGGAAGTGGGAAGGATCTCTGAGAAATAATAAAATGATATGAGGTCTAATTATATGCAAAGAGGATGAGAAATACACAAGAATTGGTAAAGAGAACTAAAGTTGATGGAAAGTAACCCCTAAGCTTTGGAGATGCTGCACCCAGCAGGGTATACGGAAGGCTATTGGGATCCTTCTAGAACGTGACTATCTAGCACTCCCCCATTTTATATCTCTGTCTCTCTCATTGCCTTTCTCTCTTCTGTATTTTCTTAGGACTAATTTCTAAGTGGCAAGAAAATTCTTACCTGTTTTAATTAGTAGTAAATATTTAGAAACACTGCTAATACCAGCACACAATGCCTTCATATGTGAAAAATAGTTTTCTATGTTTTAAAAATATTTGTTATGTGTGCCTCATCAAATAAAAGAATGTCAGTGTTGGAAAAATAAGCCATTCACTCCTGCTCCCTTTAAATATTTTTCCAACTGTGTTCTACCTGCATAAAATTTGTATCAAATGAATGGGAAGCAAAAAATCATAATGAAAACCGTGAGGATAAATGAGGTCTGAAGAGTATGAAATGTTTGAAAATGACTTGTAATTATTCATGTTTTCTTTTATTAGCACCATTGTAAAGAAAACATATTTTGTTCAGAAACAAGAATGATACTTGAGGGCATCTCAGAAATAAACAAGACAACAACAACTATCACAGCCTCAAAATGCAAAAGTTTAAACATTTGAAAGCAAGGTGACCTGAGCTTGAGAAGGATTATCTGGGGAATTTTTCCCAGGACTCATGTCACTGTATGGAGTCACCCAGGGACTCAGCAACCTTTGTGGCCACGATCTGTCAGCACCTGGTTACTGCTTTTGCTGGTAGCAGACCATAGCATTGGCCATGTGATTCTAGTTTTACCATGAGGCAGAATATGCAGAGTTGTGAGGTCAGGAGGACTTAAATCTAGATTTCCAGGAGAAGCCTCAGAAGCCCAGCAGGGAGACCCTGTGAGGAAGTGGATGAAGTTATTTATGAGAGTAAAACCTAAGGTTCATTGGTTTGTCAGAGATGCCAAGGATATGGAATGTTTGTCAAGGAAACCTGCAATATACTCTGTGTGTGTGTGTGTGTGTGTGTGTGTGTGTGTGTGTGTGTGTGTGTGTATGTGTGTGTGAGGTTCCCAGTTGAGAGTTTGCCTTAAGTCTCAGAGCAGAGTTAGGTGTGAGCACGTTAGCAATGTTGAGACTTCTGAGATTTCAGGGAAGGGATTATTGTGTTTCAGTTTTACATGGGACAGTTGTATCATGTGAGGTGTAATTATGATCTTTTGTTTATTTAGAGATTAACTATGCGTTAGGGAAATGTGTTTGGGTATCAAGTCCTCAAGGGATGAGAAATGGCAGTCAAGTTTCACTGTGTCACTTTGTTTGGCTTTAGAACCACTTCGATTAGTAATGCATGCGTCTGGATACATTCAGGTGTGCCATGCAGGTGTGACCTCTGGTACCATATATGGGCCCTAGTTCCTTCCTCTTTGGTGCTCCTACCCTGCCCCACCTCCTGGCTGCCCCTAGCTAAGCAGTTTTGTTCCACCACACTCTTCTACCACCATGTTCCTCAGACCATGTATTGAATCCCTTGTAACTGTGAGGTAAGGTAAGTCTCTCCTCCTTTAAGTTGTGGACGTTGAATATCATATCCCAGCAATAGCCAAGCTGATTAGGTTTCTCTTTTCAAGAGAAGAAGAAAGGAATCTCATTAAATTTTATAGAAACCAGAGAGGATGAAGTTTTTTTATTGCAGTCAGTGAACAGGGGAGCTATGACAGAGACACCGTGTCTTTTCGCCATTGAGTGTGCGTTCAAACCAAAGGAAAGTCAGTTACTAAAAGTCTACAATGAGAAGTCACTCAGGCTAAGATTTTCAGCCTTACCCCATACTGGACAGGGCTTTCCTGTGCTGCCAAGGACACAGATCAAGCCACTTTCTTCTTTCTCTCTCCTCTCTTCCTCTCTCTTTTTGCTTCTAACCATCAGTTACAGTCCAATTTTTATTTTCTTTTTTTCTGTTCCAGCCCTGCAGGTCTGCCCAAGGCAAAATGCTGCAGGGATTAGAAAGATGAAGCAGCTAAGTCAAATCGATAGTGACAGCCAGTGAATGCACATAAATTTCAACAAGCAAATGTTCAACATTGTCCCCTGGGCCTCCCACCAACATTAACATCACTGAATTTCCTGATTC
Source organism: Ctenodactylus gundi (assembly GCA_004027205.1). Lineage (NCBI taxonomy): Eukaryota > Metazoa > Chordata > Mammalia > Rodentia > Ctenodactylidae > Ctenodactylus > Ctenodactylus gundi. The sequence goes on along the minus strand of PVKB01000537.1, from coordinate 46,394 downwards.
AAGGCTCTCACAAAACAAAAATCAAATAACAAACCAAGTGCCAGCCACTCATAGCCTTCAGGTTAATAAATTTACTCTCCATTAATCTCAAATTAGAGGCAGAATAGACTCACATTGGAATAGGGGCACCCAGCCTACAAGAAATTTATTACCTGTAAATCAGGTGAGATGTAACAAGACACTTGTTCCATTTTCATTAACTGCTTCAGATACACTCTGCAGCTCTTTCTTGTTTGGACAATTTGTCCTGAAAAAGGTGGGCTGAGCATTGAGGCTCCTGAGGCAGAAGGCAACCTAACTAACTTAGCTTATCTTTCCTCACCACTCAAAATTACTTTCTTTGAACCTTCTCTTGCATTGGTCATATTAATTCGAGAAATAATTTCCTTAGACATTTAGAGTATGCAGTGTGGCATGTGGTAGAATCTTGAAAAAAATATTGAGCAACTCTCTAATTATATATCATATTGTGTATTGTACCTGAACAATTGTATCATTTCTTTTGCTTTGTCTTAATCATTTTAGGCAGTGGGAAAGAAACCGCGTATCAACACTTGGCACAACATCTGCTGCAAAAGTTTAATTTGACACTTTGCTTTTAACTCATTGAAAGAGAAGTTTTCTTATTTTGAGAGACAATCTCAAAGCCTGATAGATGGATAGTAAATTTTTACAGACAAAAACAAGGCCTAATTTATACCCCAAACACTGTGAATTTATTATGAACTGGAATCATGTTGATAAGAGATTTATTTATCCTTTAACATTTTGGGGATTGTGATAAACATGATTTCTAACATGATAACATTTAAACTGTGATGACTGCTGTTTCTTCAATATATGTTAAGTTTTGTTGTAAAAGTAAGTGAAATGTCTGGTGACTAAAATTTAGCACAGCAAAAGACATGTTTCTCAAAAAATATTTATTCTCTACTTTAATAAAGCAATTCTCTTATATGCTATTTTCTGTATCCTTCTCATTATTTACTCCAAATAGAATAAAATGGAAATATTTTTAAAATCCTGTAAAGTAATTTGTGTGTATTCAATTTTTAAAGCAATAAAACCTCTTGAAGGCATTTTTTTCTTTTCTTTTTTCTTTTTTCCTTGTTTTTTTTTTTTTTTTTTTTTTTTTTTTTTTTTTTTTTTTTTTTTTTTTTTTTTTTTTTTTTTTTAGTTCTGAGACTAGGTCTTGCTAAGTTACACAGCTGAACTCAAATTTACTATCCTCCTGCCTCAGTCTCTGCTGAGACTACAGGTTTGTGCCATCACACCCAGGTGGTCTGGCAAAATCTTTACAAGTTGACATCAAAGGAAGCAGTAAGTCCTGAAATTCTCAGAGGGACCCTTCTGTCTGATGACCCCTGGTCTTGGATAGGAGATGCATTTTGGTGACTTCTCTTGTATAAACAAGTAACTGAAATTCTGTGGCAATTTTTTTCTGAGTCAGCTTACACTGAAGAAAATCCTCTTTCATTCTTCTAAATGTTTGTTTCATGATCTCAAACACACACACACACACACACACACACACACACACACTCAACACTCCAGGCACTGAACTGCTGAATAATAGAGAAGTTAATAATAAAGACATTTGTGTTTGTGAACAGGTAATCGGATACATTGGTGTTCCTCTAGTACCTCAGAATTCTTTCTAGATTTGGGGGGAGAATGGAGTGTCTAATCATCTCAGAGCTTTCCCCTTGTTTGATACAGTCTAATGAGCAATTTTTACTCTATGCCTCCATCCCAAACTAGGTCCCAGTGGCTGTTAGTGGTCAGACCAAAACCAGCTTTGGGAGTAAATGACGTAATTATTCATAGGTGGTCACTTGAGGTTACAGCACTGCAAAGTGAAAACGAGGGAGGTATTATTATCTTTGTTTTATGAGGTAGAAAACTGAAGCCACGTAGAATAAAGGCTGTCTCCATCATCACAAATTAATAGAGGATGCTACCATAAGTATCACTCAGGGTTATTTCAGGTTCCATGCAGTGTTCATTCAACCTTTCTTAATATTTCCCCTTGAGTCACATTTTTTAAGTGTATTGGCTTTCTCACCCATTCTCACTAGTAAAAACCCATGAGGACAGTTACAGGTTCATTGACCAAGGCTAGTTTCACCTTATAGTTACAGTTTTTCGTGTAAGTGAAATAAAAAGGATATTTTCATAGGTGTGTCCCGAAAGATAGTAAGCTTAATTGGAAGCCACTTTGAGTTTTGAATAGAAATGAATCTTTATAGCTGCGAATTCTTCATAAATGGTGCCTCAGGATGTTCCTAACTCAGCAGTGACTATTTTGAGGTCAGTTTCCACAGAGTTTACTCCATAAGAACCCGGAAAGTATCTCTCCTCTCTCCCAGGATGATAAAGTAGCCACACTTCACCAGAGGCTGTCTGGGAAAGCCTCCCCTCTCTAGTACTGTTGCCACCTTTACTAGCAGTTACATATCATTTACCTGAGAAATTGATTTGTCTGTTATAAGATGAAAATGAGATACATAGCACTGAGTAGTGGGGGCACATATTTCAACACATTTTCAATTTAGCTTTCCTTCAACTATTGTAGACCCTTACTACCCACCCCCCCAAAAAAAAAGAATAGGTTTTTCACAGAGGTTTATTAGAAATGCAGCATCTGAACTAGAACCTTTATGTTAATCAGCTACATTTCTTTCTTTCTGTAGCATGGAGGATTGAGTTTAGGATCTTTGCAATGAGCTACCACTCCAGCTTTTTTTTTTTTTTTTTTTTTTTTGTACTTCGAGGCTAGGTCTCCATAAGTCACTATATTGCCTACTCTGGCCTTGAGTTTGTGATTATCCTGCTCAGCCTTCCAGGGTGTTGGGATTACAGGCCTGCACCGAAGCTACATTTTAACATAATTTGCATTTCAACAAGATCTTCTAATGATGCATATGTACAATGAAATTTGATAAGCAGTGCTGGAAACAGTTTGAATCTAAAGTCACTAGGGTCACCTTGACCTTTGTAGCTGGTTTTGTATAGCCTTTCCTAGAAACCCAACCTCTCTTCCCTATTTAGATTTCTGATAAACTGTAGTCAGAATTTTAGCTACTTCTTCCTGGGCCTGCTTTCTACTATACACATCCAAGGAAGTTCAGAAAAGTGAAATCTCTCTCTCTCTCTCTCTCTCTCTCTCTCTCTCTCTCTCTCTCTCTCTCTCTCTCTCTCTCTCTCTCATCTTCTCATTTACTTGTTTGTTTGTTTTGAGGTCCTGGGGATTAACCCAGAACCTTCACATTGAGCTATGTCCTCAACCCATTTCAGTTTCAATTTTGAGAGTCTCGTTAAGTTGTTAAGTTGCCCAGGCTGGGCTCAAACTTGTGATTCTTCTGCTTCAGCCTCCCAGAGTGCTGAGATTAAGTCTCCAACACCAGGTCTGCTGGAATAGCTAAGTCCTCGCCCTTCCTCTACTGAACCCGTTGGGCTGCCTACAGGTGCTTCTCTTACCCTAGGGTGGTGCTCTCTCCACGGGGCTGTGTTGCCTTGACTAACTAAATGTTCAGATTTCCACAAGGATTTGGTTGCTTACCATGAGATTTATGGCAATAATTTTCATTGAATCATAAAATGCTTTCAAATGACAATAGAGCTGGAGTGTGTTGAATAGTAAATGAATCACTTACGTTGTGAAAACCATTGTGCTTATTTTGTTTTGGGGCATTTGTCTTGTTTTGTTTTGTTTTTGAGACCATGTTACTCTGTAGCCCAGTCTGGTCCTGAACTCACTGTGTAGTTCACCTGTCCTCAAACACAGGGCAGTCCTCCAATCTCAACATCCCCAGTGCTTGAATTACAGGCACGTGCCACCTTCACCAATTTATGGGGTGCTGGAGAATCAAACCCACGGCCTTGCACTTACTTGGCAAGTGCTCTAACTGCTACACTGTACCTCCAGCCCGCCCTTGTGCTCTTAACATTCTTCCCTTTGAATCTTTACTAGGTGTTAAAGGTAGATAACCTTGGTAAATAAGTGTTTAGAATCAGAATGTATAGCATATTAAATATGGCCAGGCATTCCCAGAATGGAAGACCCCTTTCCTTATATTTTATCTTGAATTATTTATCTAAATATAACGAGAATAGTCTTAACGTGTTAATCTATATTTTCCCTTCCTTATTTCCTTGCTTCCTCCCTTCTTCATGTGTGGTACTGGAGATGGTGTCCACAGCCCTCACACTGAGTTTCAATCCACTAAGTCATTTAGTTGACAAGGCTGGGCTCAAATCTGTTATCCCCCCGCCTCAGCCTCCTGGAGTGTTGTAACAGGTATGCACCACCAGAGTCGGCTAATATTTCACTAAAAAAAGTTGTGAAGACCTCTGACTTGAGGAAAAAATGAAAAACTTAAGATTCCCGGCATGAGGTCATCACCCTGGTCTCCTGGTACATGTCTCACATGAGGCTTGCTTCTGGCACAGTGTGACACATCTTTGGTGTGGGAAGCATCTGTGTTCTTTCAGCTGGCACCTCTGACAATGGCAGAGTCACAAGAACTGTTGCTGTATTTCTGTCATCATGTTCCCTGAGAGCGTTGATTGGCTGTATAGTCACTCACCAATCACCAAGATGTTCAGCAGTGCTAAATGACTGTTAAAGTCCACATGGTTATAGAGATGTATAACACATAATTATGTAATGCATTTTGATGCATTCTAAACTCGTACTCCTATTCTCTACCAAAATGGACCAAGTAAACCAGTTGAGAAAAGTATAGTAATTTATTTGAGTATATATTTGTCAACATTGTTCAGAAAAACACAGGTGCCCATTGCCTGGTCCCCTCACAATACTCCCTTTTGGTTAGCTTCAGACACACTTACCATATAATTCTTGACACTTTCTGAAGCAGTTCTTAAAGTCCACTTTGAAATTTTGTTCCCTTACAAGTGTAGCAATGGAAATACACCAAAATCCTTTGATCAGAAATTATTACTACCAAGAAATAATTTTTCTCTTTACCTTTGCAAAAAATATTCTTCACCACAAATACTTCATTTAGAACAATATAGAGTAAGGGAAAAGTATTTTCGCCTACCCAGCAGTCTCCAAAATGATCTTGACAGCCTCTGTGGCTGAATTATCATATTTATCTAATCTTACCAGCGCTCTTGATCCACTGTGTACTGTTCTGAGTAAGATCCCAGCTTCCTTTTTTTGTGGTTTCAGTTTTACCACAACTGGCCATGCATACCTGGAGCAATAAATAATTACATAGCACTCTCAGCTTTCTAAATAAATGCCCCCAAATGCCAAACTTCTAGAGTCCTGGAGAATTTCATGTCCAGAATAGCTACTGGGATAGTGTTTTCCTAAAATGTCTCTGTGGTTGTAAACATTTAGTATTTAAAAATTTCAGAAAATTTTGGTGGATATCAAAGCTATAGTTTGATCTTAGTGACATTCTATCAAATTAGTTTGTCAGAGGAATTCTGGGAGAAGACACAAGATTCCTGGGTCAGAGATGAAAGATAGCTTATTGCCACAGGAATAGCAGTAGCATAGAATCAGAATTTGTGCAGTTCTCAGTTCCCATGGAGCAAAAAGAAGAGAATTCTGTGATGACTGTGGGGGGTGAGGGGAGAGTAGGAAGCCAACCTTAAGAAAATGCCATGATATCTATTGGCCTATAAGCTTGTTGCTGATTTCTTTGTGTGTGGAGAAAGGCATTAGGTGTTATATACTAAACAACACACACTTGTCCCTTTGCTCCACAGAGACAAAGTCTCATCTTCCAGGGGATATTTAGTGTACATTCATGAAACAGCAGCCTATACTAAAATAGTAAGTCTTCTGTTTGCAAGATATATGGAGATATGAGAGGCCACAGAAAGTTATCCCTCTATCATGGATTTCTTAAATGTCAATAAATTCTTTCCTGGGATGGTAAGGGTGATACAGTATGAAACATTATTAAAGACTTATGGAATGTTGAGTTTTTCCCATGGAGAAGTGTTTTCTTGAATTCCTTGGCAGAATACAGGTTTGCCTTATGTGATTAGCCTATTTGAGTCCACTTTGTTAAAGTAAGTGAATTATGCTTCCTAAATGCTGCAAATGCATCGCTGAGAGGAGATAGGGATGGAGAAGACAGAGGAGAAACGACATAGCCTCATGGCAAAGCGTTGCTCATTCCCTTGTGCTCTGCGTGCCCGTTTGTGTGTTGCTGGACAGTAGCCAGGAAAGAAAGCCAAGGACAACGGGTGTGTTTCCAACTTGAATGCAGAAGAGAACCAAGGGAGCTCCAGAGGCCAAAGTTGTCAAAGCTAATCAGACCTGGTCCCCAAGAACAACACAATTAGTTCTCCAGGCATTAGCATCAATGGTAGCCATACTGATCTCTCTGCTTTTTCTACAGTGTAACAACCATGGTGCCACATCAGATTCTTTGTGCTAGCTCTTGTCTCTTATATGCCCCCTTTTTCTGAGATAATGTAGAGGTGGCCCCCACGGTCTCCAAGCCTTCTCCAAGTGACACTCTGTCACTGTCCCGTTATGTCTTATGTTACCTACAACACACAGAGTTTCACACAAACTAACACAAAGCAGTTGAGTGTTCAATCTATTTTAGCCTACTTTTATTTTTCTTCTTCCAGTATACTATATCATATGCCTAGATTAGTGTTCGGCACATAAATATGTATTTTGAGTTCACATTTAATGATGCCTGGCTGAATAAATAAGTAAATGAAATTAATATTGGTAATATTGGCTGTTATTTTCCTTATTTCTGAGAAGGCGGGCCTGTTAAGTTGAGGTACCATTTCAGAGAAGTAAGGACTCAGTTGGTTCCTTTGTTTGTGAGTATTAAATAATAATAGATGAATGAAAGCTAGTAGCACTGACCCTGCTGGTGGCGATAATGGATTGCCTTGATATAGTGCTTTTTTCTGCAGCCATTTTTTTTGTATGTGGAATTCCCCTCAGTGTCAGAGTGATGGATTATCCCCATTTCTCCTAGGAAAATGGCCATTCCATCTTAATGCAGCATTTAGAAAAGAAAAATAATGCCTACTACAATCAACTTTTAATTATGTACACTAATGGAGTGCTGATGCTAAAGAAATCATCCCCAAGTCATTTACATTTGACTTCAGGATGCAACAAGAGGTTGGTGTTCAGGAAAAAAAATTACAATGTCGAAAACATCATGTGATAGGAGCGGCTCTGGCCTGGAAGCTGGAAAATGGGTTTGATCAGTGCTCAGCATTATGGGCTTAATTGCATGTCCAAAACAGACATGTAGGTATCAGAAGTCCAGTAACTCAGGATCTGACCTTATTTGGAAATAGTGTCTTGACCAAGGAAGTCAAGTTAAAATGAAGTTGTTTGAACAGGTCATCAATCGATGTGATTGGTATCTTGGTAAAAAGGAAATTTAGACTCAGGCATGCATATGGAAAAATTACTGTGTGAAGATTAGTGTTACCACAAGCCAAGAAAATAGAAGGCCTAGGGGAGAGGCCTATAGCAGACTCTTCCCTGGTGTCCTGGAGGAAGGAGACCTGACTAACACCTTGATCTTGGACGCCTGGCCTGTGGGACAACAGGACAGCAAATTTCTGTTATATAAACTGTCACGTTTGTGATAATTTGTTGTGTCACTCTTAGGAAACTCATAGACTTGGTGACTCAACTCTCTTAGCGTACAGTTCCTTCGTCTCCAAGCCTGTGTGTCCACATCTCTGAGCAAGAAACTTGTCATTCTGATATAATGTCTCCAGTCAGCCCTGTTTTCTTTTCTTTTTTCAACTTTCTAGAAATCCCACTCCATCTTGATGTCTTCTAAACTAGGAAATGATCTAGAAGAAAGTTCCACACATAATCTGCAAACTAGGTAAAATGTATGCAGAGCTAACTTTATTCAGATTTGAGTGTTTTTATTATGCTCATCTCTGGGAAACTCAACAAGCTTTAAGTTTTTCTCATAAAAGAGTAGTAAGAAAAAATGATGAATATGATAGTACATATTTGTAGTCCCAGAGCTAAGGCAGGAGGTTCCCAAATTCTAGCCCAGTCTGGGCAATGTAGTAACTTAGGGAGACCCTGCCTCAAGAAGGAAGGAAAGAAGGAAGAAAGGAAGGAAGCAAGGAAGATAAGGAAGGAAGGAAGGAAGGAAGGAAGGAAGGAAGGAAGGAAGGGTCTTAGTTACCTTTTTTGTTGCTGTGACTCAATACCTGACATCCACAAAATTAGGAGAGGAAATGTTTATTTTAGCTCACAGTTTCAGCAGATTACAATCCACTCAAGGGCAGCTAGCAACAGTGCAAGTACATGGTAGAAGCGGAGGTGGGTCAGCTCCTTATGACATTATAAACAGGAAGCCAAGTCCTATCAAGTCCAATCTGATTTATTCTGAGAGGAAGGCAGCAGCATATGTATGCTTCCAGGACCCCTCCCAGTAATCCAGTGATCAAATCCACCTGGATCCAGGTGTGTAAGGTTTGTTAAGCCTCTAATACACACCTGTAACCCAATCTACACTCCTGCAACCCACCATTTCAGACCCGTCCCCAATCTCCCAAAAACACATGGTTCCAAAGACAATAACATCCAAATACATGAGACTTTAGGGGGACATTCTGGATCCAAACCATAATACGAAGGAATAAAAAGAAAAAGAAAGAAAGAGAGAGAGAGAGAGAGAGAGAGAGAGAGAGAGAGAGAGAGAGAGAGAGAGAGAGAAGAAACGGAGGAAGGAAGGAAGGAAGGAGATGAGACACGAAGAGCAGAGGAGAGGAGAGGTGAGAAGAGAAGGAAAGGGAAGGGAAGGGAAGGGAAGGGAAGGGAAGAGAAGGCTCTAGGTCCAGTCTACATACCAATCTCCATATACACACAAAATAGCAAAAATGGTATTCTATATTACGATAATCCGTCTCTTATCTCTACTTTGCTTCCAAGAATCCGCTGGTTTAGCTGAGCATGGTGGCTCACGCCTGTAATCCCAGCACCCTGGAGGCTGAGATAGAAGAGTTGCTGTCTGGGGTGAGTTCTGTGAGTTTGAGGTCAGCAAATGTGGTAAGCTCAGAACCAGCCTAGAGTACCCAGTGAGACTCTGTCTTAAAAAAAATAAAACAAAATGAAAAAGACCTGCTCAAGAATCCACTAATGTCCCTCCCAATCTCGTCCTATTTTCATGCCCGAGTAGAAGAACAAATAATTATTCCCCAGGCTCTGGCATGGCAAATTCATTCAGGAGACATTATAATGAGGACCAGAGTGAAGGTGTGACTTGTGCCAGCACTAAGACATCTAAAGCACCGCTCCCAGTGATTGTTTTTTGTTATCCATTGGTTCTTTTTTGTTGTTTGTTTGTTTGTTTGTTTAGAGACAAGATTTCCCTCTGGAGTCCAGACTAGCACTGAACTCACTATGCAGCCTAGTCTGGTCTCTAACACACACAGCAATCCTCCTGCCTTACCCACTTGACTGCTGGAATTCCAGGTGTGTACCACCACACCTAGTTTATGTGGTGCTGGGAATTGAACTCAGGACCTTGCACTTGCTAGTCAAATGTTCTTAACTGCTATGCTGTTTCTCCAGTTCCCCCATTGGTTCATTTAATATCTGGAGTAAACGCAATGGGTCTGTAGTGCTTTTGCTACAAAGCATGTGAAAGTACGACCAGTGGAAAACATCACTCCAAAAAAACACTCTTATTTGGGAAATGTTTTTAAAAGAACCACCTTCTTTATGATTGGTCTCTTCACTACACTTGTCTGAATATAGAGATAATACCAACAGGTGGCTACCACAAGTATGGAATTTGTTCTCTGTAAGAAAATGACATCTATAACATAAATTTCTACTAAAAACAGGGGCTCCCAAATATTCTGATAAATTCACCCACTTCTGAGTAAGTGTAGCTTATTCCCAGAAAAAATTGCAGGACAGGATTACCGAGGTATAGATTACTTAACAATATTTAAGGGACATTGACTTCACCATAGCTGTTATTGCCAGCATTGTCGATAATACTGTGGGTGCAGAGAGGCGGCTTCTTTGGGTATCAAGATTGCCAGGCAGGGAAGCAAAAGGTAAGCATCAGAGGACCCTGAGCAATTAAAACGGATCAACAACAAAGCTTGTGAATGCTGGGTTCTAGTCGAAACCTATTCATACCTGACTTGACTTCAATAAAATGACTTATGTGCTTTATTAATTCATTTCAGGAGCCAGCAGTATAGAACAGGAACAAGAAAATCTATTACAAGTAAATGAAAGTATAGAAAAACTTAGCAATATTAGGCCATCAAGTGTGGGTACAAATAGTCTCCAAATCTAGTCATCTCTGAGCATGTCATTGACAAATTTCGACCACTGATGATCATATTTATGGCCTTAAAATCCTAGAATTGTTACTGAATACTACATTTGAGAAGTTAAGGGATTATGTGATGTGCTTGAGAATAATATTCCACGTACAGCAGTTGTTTTGGTCTTTGTCAGTTAAGTGGGTTAGAGGGCTTGGGAAGGGGAGGTGGGTTTAGCTTAATGGTAGCATACTTGCTTAGCAGACACAGGTCCTGTGTCCAATCCCCAGCACTGCTAATGCACACATGCGTGTGTGCATGCGTGTGTGCACACACACACATACACACAATGAAAGGTAGGGTCCTGCTACAGCTTAGTGATATAGAAGTTCTCATTTTCTGGCCATGGCAGTTAAGTGAAGAAATTTGGTGATAGTGCTTATTAAAGAGTGTGCAAAAGAAAATCATGCCTGTTATTCCTTAGGCCGCATCAAGGAAAGAATGAATAACCATATACTATGTACGTGTGCGTTTTGGAAGCAGCTGAGCTGTGTGTGTAATTGCAGTTCCTAGAATATGCTTTGGGTTCCTATGTGTGTCTTGTGTTGACTGTGCCTGAACAGCCATATTGGCAGAGATGAGCTTGCTGGCCAGAGCAGTCCACAGACATGGGGTAATTGTGGAAGGAGGTAGGGGCAGTTGTGCAACACGTGGGTAGAGGCTATTGAGAGAGTAAGACGAAGGTGAAATATGCCACAAGCCTGTCAAGAAAGTCTTTCCATTAAGGTATAATTTTCATCAGTTGTGCTTAGAATGTTGCAGACTTGGAATAATGGATGGTAAATGGAAAAGACCAAATAGAATGGGATGAATAAGTAAGACTGCCCAATTCATACTGTAAGTCTAGTCTCTGAATCAGTCGCATCTTAGCAAAAGTAGAAAAGTGCTGAGCAGAGAAACATGGGAACATCAGGTTTCATTAAAATCTTTGTTTCCAAAAGATAGGTGCCAACAAGAAAATAGTTTAAAATTCCAAATAAGAATTCTTCACTATTCATTGCATTGCAAACTGATGGATTTTTAAAACATATTCAAATAAATCCAAAGGATCTTAAACAGTATGTCTCAATAAGTAGACTCAAAGTTTATAGACAAAAAGTGTATTTATAGACTTCATACTTTAAAACATAACTGTTTCTTTTTATCTATCTATCTGTCTACTTACTCTCTTGAGTTTTTATCATGAGATTGGTAGATTCTACATTTCTGAAGTTAATTTTCTAGCATATGTGTCATCCAAATACTCTGACTCTGGAGGAGAAAATATCCTGGCCTCTGTAGATGCCCTTGTTCACACATATGGATGGGGTGATTGGTTCTCAGCCTCCTCGGCTACCCTCACCCCTAGCAGCAGCCTTGGCTGTGCCCTGTTTGCCTCACTTTGTCTTGTAAAGGCTGACGTCAGGACTCAACTCAGCTTGTTAATTATACACCTCTGGAGCTAGCCTGAGCATAATATGCCTCCACGTTTAATTGGCTTTGCCTTGAGTAAGTACTAGCATTTTTGAGGACTCAGTTTCTTTACTTGGATCAATTTCTTTACTTAGATGATAAGATTTTGGATCAGTAACCTAAAACTTTTTTTTCAGTTTTAACCTTTTACTAGTATCTATTTTTTAATGATTAACCTAGTCATACAGCTATAAATATCTTAGACGCAATTATCCTTGGTTCCTTATCTAGCTTTGATCAGTGATTTCAGCTAAGGAAACTGAATAATGGAAGTTGGCCCAGAATTACGGCTTAGAAGACTTATTTCTTCATATTTGATGCTTCATAAAGGAAATTGTTCTATTTCCCTCAATTGTCTCCCTCCTCCATGTTTTTGGGAATTTGCCGAGTCCTCTGGCATTTGAAGCAGAAGGTTGCAGATGTGAGTCCTCAGGCTTGGTCACATCCCAGGAGAAGGTCCCCGCTTTGCCAGATCCTGAGAACATTTCCTCCATGCACGTAGATCAGTACACACACACGCCGAAGTCACACCATCCAGTGTTCTTCAGAGGATAAAAGAATATTCTTGGGCCAAATATTGCATGGGGTTTGGGCAACATTTTGGCAGGTTTACACACTCATATTTCTGATCTTCAGCAAGACCACTGCTTGATCGTCCTGTACTTGGTGAAGGGCATTGTTTTCTGATCTGGATAATTAAACTAATATTTGTCACAGTAATTGCTGGAGTGTGTCATATTTTTATAATAGGTCTTTCTTCAAAATCTAAAAGTTTAGAAAAAGTTGAAATTTGAGGCAATAAGAGATATTTACTGTGCATTCATTTTTTTCTTGAGTTTATTTTTTATAAATGTTATGTCACTTGGTTATTCTGCAATTTTTTGGACGTCAGTATTATTACAACTGCTCTAATTAGTTAAGCAAGTTGAAATTAGTTTGTGAAAGAGCTGTCTTATTCTTGAGTCTATTTTTTTTCTCCTAAATCATTTTCCTTTCCTAAGGGAGGATTAGAAATTTAAAAAGGAAAAAATGTTCACTTATAATTGTGTTTCTGAAAGTTTTTATGTATAATCTTATTTAATTCGTTTAAAATTTAGGTTGTCTTTTTATCTCTCATAAAATTTTCTTCAGTTGCCTGAAGTATTTTTCCCTTAATAATAATTACTATATTTAATAACTATGTTAGTCTTGGCTGGTCCTGAAGTCACTGTGTAGCCCACAATGGCCTAGAAATTGTGACAATCCTGTCTCAGTCTCCCAAGTAATAAGAAAACAGGTGTGCACCGCCAGGCCCAAATATTATGTGGGAGAACAAAACCCAGACCTTGCAATTCCTGGACAAGCGCTCTAATCACTGAGCCACACCCTTAGTCCCACCCCATAATAATAATTATTATTATAATTGCTATTAATCAGCTTGAGGAATTGGCACATATAGAAAAGTAACTTTCAGCACCAACTCAAATACTGCACAAAAAACACTCTCCTTGCCTTGAATATTATTTTTTCTGGAGTTAATGATTTTTTCAGATTTTCATTTGTGTGATTCTTTATATATAAAGCTACTGGTACTTCCCTATTTTTTGTTCAGTTTCTTTGTCATATGCCTGTCAATAAGGTTAGCCTGGTTTCGTTGTGTTTTTTTTTTTTGTGGCTAGGTCTTTTCCCCGTATTCCCAAGGGGCCCTTCGTTGCCCGCCCTAATGGAAACCAGATATTTTCTAGACTTGCTATGGATATGAGGTCCTGTTACTTTCCTCATTCACCATCCTGAGACTTCATGTCACCACTCTCTCGTGTCCCCGATCTAATACCTTCCTTTCCTTGTTTAATTCTCTATGTGGAACATTCTTCAGTAGCTCCCAAATAAGCACACACACCAAATACAGTTGCTGATATGAATCCATGCGTGATGGCTAGGTGGCCTAAAGTGTAAAGAGACATAAAAAGTCCTTTCCCTTCAGGATTTACTCTACTGGCTCTATCTTTTCACTACTATTTTTGAGCAGAACAAGGATATTTTTATCCTCAGTCTTTTTGGTTATTCCTCTGGAAACTCTTGTATTTTTTATCCCAAGTGTTCTGAAATTTATTGATGGTATTTCTTTTGTTTTTTCATAGTTTGGGGCATTTAGGGAACACACTAGGAAGTTTATTGCCATATTTTTGACACCTTCTGCTTTGTTTTCTGTAGTATTTTCACTGTGCAATTTCTGAGTTTAATCTTTTATCTTCTGAACTTTCCTATTTTTTTGTCTTCTGGGATTAAATTATTGGAAATTATTTCAACTTCCTTTTATTGCTTCTCTTGATCTTTTTCAGATATTTGATGTTCAAGGTAGCTTTCTATAATATTCTGATTTTTCATATTTTCAAACATGTGTTTCAGGGTGCTGCCTTTCTTTTTTCTACTCTGAGAGTTTATTGTCAATGTTTTCTCTGTCCTTTATATTGTGAAATTTTCTCAATTGCTTTCCCCCACCATTTCTTTGACTCTCTCTCTCTTTCTCTCTCTCTCTCTCTCTCTCTCTGTGTGTGTGTGTGTGTGTATGTATGTGTGTCTGTCTGTCTGTCTGTCTGTCTTTCTCTCTCCTCTCCTCTCCTCTCCCCCTTTCTCTCATAATGGATGCTGTCTCAAGTCACTTAAAATGCATACTGGAAACTCAGCATACTTAACTGCATAACAGGACTAGAATTCTGCCCTTTACTCCCCCCGCCCATTTTATTGCTATGTGTAAGTGCAAAATTTAAGGTTTATAATGAAGTTGAGCATTTTGTGCACGTAAGTATCTTGTCAAGGTGACAAGGGCTTTCCCACTCTCCTTTTGTCCCTCCCCACCATCCTTCCCCACCCTACTCCGCTCCCCTGTTCACTTTGTTTTTTATTTTAAGTTCCATGAGATAGTTGTGGTCTGGATTTCTCATATCAGAGAGACCATTCAATGTTTCACCTTCTGCTTCTGACTCACTTCACTAAACATGATGGTCTCAAGTTTCTTCCATTTGACTGCAAAAGCTTCCACGCTGTTGGACATTATAGATGCATAGTATTCCATTGTGTAAAAATACCACAGTTTGTGTATCCATTGATCTGTTGATGAGTATTTTGGTGACTTCCATTTTTAGCTATTTTTAGTTGTGCTGCTATGAACATGGGTATACAAGTACCTCTGTTATGTGTTGTTTTGACTTCTTTTGGGAATATTCCCAGGAGGGGTGTCGCTAGATTGAAGGGGATATTTATTTCCAGTCTTTTGAGAGATCTCCATACTGCTTTCCAAAGTGGTTGTATGAATTTACATTCCCATCAGCAGTGCAGGAGGGTTCCTTTCTCCCCACAGCCTTGCCAGCACTCAGCACTGATTACTATTTGATTTGTTGATACATGCTATTCTCTCTGGAGTTAGATGGTATCTTAACGTTGTTTTAATTTGCATTTCTCTTATGGCTAGGGATGTTGAACATCTTTTCATGTATCTATTGGCCATTTGAATTTCTTCGTGAGTGAACTGCCTCTTCACTTGCCCACTTTTTAATAGGCTCCTTTATTTTGGTAGGCTTACTTTTCTTCAGCTCCCTGTATATTCTCGTGATGAGCTTCCTCTCTGAGATGTTGGTGGTGAATATTTTTTCCCAGTCTGTTGGTTCTTTTTTTATAATGTTGATAGTTTCCTTATATACCCCAACTCTAGAGCCCCCAATTATGTAAACTGAAAATTATTAGACCTGAGAGGACACATAGGCCCCAATACAATTATAGTAGGGGACTTTAATGCCCCACTATCACAAATAGATAGATCAACCAGACAAAAAATCCACAAAGATACACAACTGCTGAATGACACTATAGAAAACTTGGGCATAACAGATGTTTACAGAGTTTTCTACCCAGCATCAACTGATTACATGTTCTCAGCAGCACATGGAACATTTTCTAACATATACCATGTCCTAGGCCATAAGTCATGCTTAAACAAGTACAAAGGGATAGAAATAATTCCCTGTATACTCTCAGGCCATAGGAATAAAACTGGAACTTCACAGCAGCAGAAACAGAAGAAAATACACAAATACATGGAGACTTAATAGCTTACTACTGACCAAACAATGGCTCATGGAAGAAATCAGAGAAGAAATCAAAAGCCTCACAGAGTTAAATGACGATGGAAGTACATCATATCAAAATCTGTGGGACACAATGAAAGCAATCCTTAGAGGAAAATTGATAGCCATAATGCACACATCAAAAGAACAGAACAGTCACAAATAAATACGCTAATGATGCACTTTTCTGCCCTTTTCTTTTTGACAAAGTCTCACTCTGTGATCCAGGCTGGTCCTGTGTAGCCTATGCTGGCTTTGAACTCACAGAAATCCCCCTGCCTCAGCTTCTCATGTGACGGGTATACATCACTACAGGTATGGATCACCACACATGACTAGAAGCTGCCAGTCCCCGTGTTAGTGTCTGTCTTATTCCCCAAGACCATCCAGTTACCTGCTTGTGTGTGTCTAGGCATTCTACAGCTGAGGCAATGGCGGTTCCCCTTCAACATGCAGCTTCCCCCTAAATCCCACCTTACTCCTTCCTCTCTTCTGTCTGCCAGTCTTTGCATTTGCCATACCTGTTATGTGACATATGATGCTTCGTTTACTCAGTTTTTTCAGAGGCACAACTCCAGGCTCTTATGGAAGAGGTAATGGTACAGGCCACGCGGCTATAGGGTCTCAGAGAGGACCCAAGTAGTCTAATCATGTTGCATACATGCTTTCAACTGCTTCTCTTCTTCATATCCTCTGGGAAGTTTACTGCTTTGGAATTTTGAATCTGTCTTGAATATTTTTCTGGCACACTTGCAAGAATGTCCTTTATATCCTACCTGTCTTTTGGCGCTCAAGTTCTAATTCATTAGCTGCTATACTGCTACCTTTCATTTTATCTTCCAACTATTGTTAAAATTTTTATTCCATAGGAAATACCCCATCTTTTCTATTTCCTTGTGGGTTACTAATCATTTTAGTCATTTTAATGGAATAAATATGAGAGTGTGGTCAATGCAATATATCCAACTGGAATCTAGCCTGACTTATGACTATCTTTTAACAGTTTCTCTCTGCAATTGTAGCTCTAAACCGTGAAGAACTTCCTCTTTCTTACAAAAAAATATACAGTTGCTTTTTCTCCACAGGAATTAGTCAAAGGCATTAGATGATCATTTGTTCTTAGCCTCTCCCCAATGCTTAATTTATATCCCTAGTAGGTGATTTTACAGTCACGAATAGAGTATCTCCAGTGATGGAGGCGCTTGCTTTCACATGAGATGGTCCATTACACTTTCAAATCCTGCTGTAGTCTGAGTTAACATCTTTTGAACATTCCTGTTAACTCCTAAAATCTGAGGCTTGCCAATGACAGTGACATCATATGGTACAATAAACAATGCAGGAAAAATTCTGTTTCCCAAATGCAAATACATCATAGAAAATAATACGTGAATTCTTCAACTGTGTCATATTCAACTACTTCTGTGGCCCTCTTGTGTGCGTCTCATCCAGGTACTTGCTGTGTAACCCTATGCTGTGAGTTAAGCCATCCAAAAGAAGGCAGTGGGGCTTTCACAGTGGCAAGGCTGGTTGCTCTCGTCTTGCTGAAGTTCTGCTTACTGAATGAGAAATATCGGCAGACTGTCTACCTTTATAGACTTCTCAGATGAAAACGCTCATGTTTTCAAAGGGATTTATTTGCTGCATATTAACAAATTTCTTAGTTTCTCATGATTCTGATATGCATAAGAAAATTTCAGTCACCTAGATGCTAAGCTCCCATCAGACCACTGTGTTTTGTATTTATTGGCAACAGGAAACACCACGATTATCTTTGTCTATGTTTCTATACCACAGTGAGAATAGGGTCTGATGGCCTTTGATGTACTTTATAATATTTTTTTCTTAGCAATCCAAAATGTCTTCTGGAAGCCACACATGGAGCTTATGTTCATAAGCTGCCCGGAACTCTGAGGTTGCAAGTGGTGGTGTGGCTCAGTGTTTAAAATCCAGGTGCTGGGCCTCTGTCACTGCCCACATGTTTCTGAATGCGGCCTTGGTACTGCACATGTTGGTAGTCTTGGGGAACTGTGAACAAGATTCTTCTTCTACACAACCACATGAAAGGGAGGAAAAGATGAGATAGTGAAACCAACAAGCAAGAACAGGAAGGAAGAAAGAGAGGTAGAGAGCATCCAGGTGTAGGGATCAAGTTCTGTGTGAGTCATATATAATCCTTAAATTTTTGCCTATTTCATTCATCTGTTCAACAAGGGCTAATTGTGAGCTTAGGACAGGCCAACTATGTTTCTGTAAGTTAGGATTGAAGCAGGGATTGCAACACCTATCTGTGCCAGAGCTGATATTCAAGTACCTGAACACCTAATCAGAACCAGCAACTGGGAAGAGATGCCATCGATACCAGGTTAGCCATCCGGCAATTCTCCAGTATTCGTAGTTCTGTGTTGCTGCCTCTGAGAAAATATCAAAGGAAAGGAGAATCAAGTATTCGGGAAATGCTAATCCAGCCATTGAGAATGTAGTATTTTTAGTAAATATTTGAAGGAATTCAGTGAGGAGCCAGCATAGACATTTAGAAGGCCAGGCAAGAGAATGTTAGGCAAGGCTAAAGGCAGGCGTGGGCGTGACATGTTTACCACGCAGCAAGAAGGTGAGCGTGTCTGCCCCCAACTAAGGGATGTGGGAATGAGATTAGAAAGATCGTAGTAGGAAAGATCGTGACTGGCCCGATTCGCAGACTTCTGTGCTGTTTGGCAGGTAACGAAGCAGTGGGAGAGCTGGTCCAGAGAGTGACCCAGTCTGACTTTTGTTTTGTAAAGATTGCCTTATTATTGCCTCTTGCGCATGTATAGTTTTACATGAATGTGGCATTCTGCTTGATCTGTAGGTCAGCATTGATCTATGAAAAGCAAAAAATAGATTTTTTTGTGGCAGAGAGACTGACTAATCCCATTTATTGTCACAGAGAAAGCTCATGCCAGCTCAGTCAAGGGAGCTTTCAGTCTGGATTGCCATGAAAATAAGTGACTTTGGGTGTTAAGTAGCTTGCAGTTCTTCTCATTTGCAAATTAAAGATAGTAGTGCCTTTTTAATGAATTGTGAGAAATGATGTTTGTAAAAATAGCTTATTAAAATGCCTGAAGTGTTAGAAGGCCTTCAAAAATGTTAATCTTATCTTCAATGATTTAAAGTCTTTGAACTTTGACATAAATTATGACTACAGTGAAAATTTAAAATTTTGTCTTTGGTCCTTTTATTTTTTTGAGTGTACTCTAGCTCTTAAAAATTTTACAAGACCATCTTAAATCCCTAATTTAGGAATCGAAGTCTTGCATACTGTAAAACATATTGTAATGATTTTCTTAATCAGAAATGCAATCAAAATTACTTCTTAGTATGATTGCCAAAGTGTTACTTTTATTATGGAAAATATATGGAAACAAATATATAGCAATAGTAAAATAAATCAATAAATTGCAGTGTCTAAATAAGCGAAGTAATAAGCAATCTTTAGGGTCCATTCTGTAGAACAAGTAATGATTATTTGAAAAAATCACGCGATATATTGTTAAGGAAACAAACATGCTTATGAAGAGCCTAGAATCTGAGCGATAATGAGAAAACATGCTGAGATATTCACAGGAATGATACCTCATGCAATGAAAAGTCGCTTTTCTCTTTTTAAAAAATCTTAGATCTGTTCCTGCATTTATTCAACCTTACTTAGATCAAAAATAGCCACCGCGTGCCACTTAAAGAAGCTCACTTGGTCCCTTGAACATAGTTCAGCTCCCGTGTTCTTTTTCTCAGTGGTTCTCTGCCAACTTGGAAGCGAGATTGTAATATGATGAGAGATTTGTGATAATGACAAAACCTTTCAGGCAGAAATTTGAGATAAAGATATATCATTGATTTTTTGACATGAGAAATACATTGGAAAAATGTTCACCCAAATCTTGTTCTTTTGCTCCAGCACATCGGCAAAAAGTAGCATCAAATCTGCTGCATTGTAAAGGGAAAAAGAAAAAGACTCAAAAAGTCATTTTATGTCTCCTGCCATTTTTTAGATAATCAGGCATTTTCCTTCTAGAATAATGCACTCCCTTTGCTTTTCCCAAGAAGACAAGAGGAGCAATGGCTGACTGCTGCTGAAAAGGTGATTGGGCTGCCTATCCCTTGATTGGTTCAGTGACGATGACTCCTTAGTGTTTTGAGAAAGAAGCAGAAATAAGGCATGCACAAATTTCATCTAATGCAAAACCACATTTAAAATAATTAGAAGTTGTCTTATTTAAAAGGTGATGGAAGAGAATTGTGTGCTGTATCTCTTTTGTTAACAGTGTTCACAATCACCTGTCCATCTTTCACACAACTTGGGCAGCCATGTATGGCTCTACATTTCCTTACTGATATTCAAGTTTTAGTGACTTTTGTGAAATTCCTGAAGTAGTGTCATGGAAGGGATACCCCATTATATTGAATATTTTTAGTGGAAATTATTTTCCTAACTGATGAGATGTTAAAAACATAAAATTTGCATATTTTCAGGGAGCCATGTGATATTTCAATATATACTGTAGACATGCTTTATAGGTACTTACATATGTAATAGTGTTTAAATCAGTATAAAATTATATATTTCCTCATATATTTATCATTCTGTGTAACTTTTTGAAATACACTATCCATTATTGTTGTCTACAGTCATCTACACAATAGCACAGTAGGGCTTGTTTCTCTAACTAACTCAGTACCCGTTAATTGTACTTTTCCATTTTCTTCTTTGACTAAATATATATTGGATAAAAAAGAAAGAGAAAGCATACAGAGAAAAATTAAAAAATATTGGAGAATTCTCTCAAATTAAAAATAATATTTTTTTCAAGGCTGTAGACCTTGGCACTAACAAAGATTGAAATCTCTCTGCTTCTGTCTTCCTCCCCTCTCTCTGTGTCTCTCTGTGTCTCTGTGTCTCTGTGTCTCTCTGTCTCTGTCTCTGTCTCTCTCTCTCTCTGTCTCCTGGAAACTAATTTCTTTACCTTCTCTGTAGCCAGTTGACATTTTTTGGTATTACCTTGACAATATCTTTCCAGGACCAGAATTATTATTTTGCTTATTGTGAAAAACACTATGCCTAACTAAAATGAATAGACTCAGAGTGTTGTATTAATCCATATCTTCTTTTAGTCAGTGCATAGAACCTATTTCAGTGGTCTCTTCAGTACTGTAAATATTATTGTATTCTATTTTCTATTTAATATTTGGATGTCAAAGATAAGAAAAATGGCACTCAGTTTTTGGAATATATTTTATAATACTTTTGGGGGGAAAAGCCACTGAAACATGATTGATCATAGTTTGGGTATAATATTGGAAATAATTTTACATGTTTCTATCTAACAGAATTATACTAATACAGCCTAAACAAAGACAGAGAAAGCAAAACATGTGACTGTGATTTTCAAAGATGTTCGAATGCCGTGGTTTAATGCCTCTTTTCTTTTTCACTCCCAAGAGTTTTGGTCTCTTTGATTGGATGAAAGCTAACATCCACTCTTCTCTATCAAGCATCTCTGCCCAGTCACAAGCTACTGTTAAGTTCTTGCCTGTTCAATTGGGCACAATCTGTTTCCTCCTTAATTTTTACCTAACCTTTGTGAATGAAATGTGATTAAATCCAGGAAAATTGTGGAAACATCATTATAGCAGATGGGAAGCCTTCCTGTAGTGCGAGTTTGCTATTTCTGTCTTATGACAGATTTTTTAAAAAATCCAATTAGATATTTTGAGAAAAATAAAAAGGCAGAGTTAAAAATATCCTACTGTTTGACTCAGCACAGCAAGGAATGGTTTATAGGGCAATCATTCGTGGTGAATAGGATCTCCGTGGTGAGACACTTGCTTCTCTAGCCCATTAGGTTAATATTTTTTTTCTCCTCACACTGCTTCTAAAATGTTCTACTTAATTATGTCATGTTAAATAGCAGGCACTCTCTCTCCCTTTATGGGAAGTAAAATCATGTTTATTCGCCCATACAACACCGTCATCGAGTGTTAAGGGATCGGAGTTGACCCAATGAGAAGACAAACAGACGGTTTGGGAAATGAGACGTGACTTTTCACACAGTGCTTAAGTCATGGGAGAAGAAATGAGGTCTCTGTCGACGTGTGCTCACCAATAAGTCTTAAATGGCCCTATGAGGTTTGATTTCTTAACTGTATTAGAAATGGATGAATCAGTTAGGAAATTATCCTTCACCTGTCATGTGACAGTTGGAACAAAATTGTTCAGTGTAATTAAAGTTGTAAGGAAAGGAAGTGTGTCCTCTTAAATACTGGTGGTGAGAACATAAAGTAGGTCGTTGTTTTAAAAACTGACCGTGTGATCCTGAATGTGGCTGGGGAAAAACCATCATGGCTGGAGGAAGAGAAATGTACTGTTCTTTCTCTCAAGAATAAAGCAGTCTTGAAATCTCCCTGAGCAGTTCCACCCATTTCAGGAAGCACTGACAGGGTCCAGAGAGGAAAGGGGACTGGATTGAAGGTGACCTAATAAAAATTTTTTTAAAACCTGACCATGTGAAAATACACTTATTCTACATAATAACATAGGCTAGGTAATACAATCGAAGATGCAGTACAAGGTTATAAACCCTTATTTTAGTAGCATTTATAAGATGGTGGAAATGGAAACAATCTAAGTGTGCAAGAAAAGGAAATATAAGTACATGAGGAATGCAGTAAATATTGTGTTAAGTGAAAAACTTGCACAACCTTAACCTGAGAACATTTTAATACATTGGAAATGCTTGGAAAAACGTGAATGCCCCCCCTCAGAATAAGTAGTGATCACTTATTGAGGATAATTTAGTTTAGTTTTGTTTTCTTGTGCATACCTTTCCAGATTGCCCAAATTTTCTGTAATAAGCATGTATAACTTATTAGTTCAACCTGTAGAAGGTTGGAAAATAATCTTGGAGGCTTATTCTGCAGTATAAGTTTAGGTTTGAATCCTATCTCTGCCATGTATTAAAAACATAGTATTGGGAAATTACTTAGCTTCCCATCTCTTTAAATTCTTCATCTGAAATATAAGAGTACTCATGATTGCTATGGGTTTAGGATGAGTTAAATTAACTTTTTTATTTAGATGATTTTGTTTAGATGAACAATGTGTGCTTAACACAAAATGTGTTTTCTTTAAGTGATCACAATTACTATTGCATCTATCATTTTCCCAAAACTTATTTTTATTAATATGTAGTTGTGACACATAATAATTGCATTTGACTCAGGGACTTGGTGCCTATACCTTGTGCATCTCGGTCATTTTTCCTTCCTTTTCTCCTTCTCATCCTTTCATGTACCCTCTTTCCCACAGCCCTTTCCTTTGTCCGCAAAATCTATCTTCCTGTTTTCTACTATCACTCTCATTTAGCTTTTTCATATCAAAAATTAAAACTAAAAAAGATTCTATCTGTAAGAGTGCTCAAGTACACATTCCAGCATGTATCACAGCAATGGTATCATCACATGTCATGTAGCCTCTGGAAAATTTCACCATAGATTTGTTAAGAGGTGAGAATTAACAACAACAATAACAAAACAGAGAACAACTTCTAATGACTATAAAAATAATATTGACCTCCCAGTTCCTGATGGGACTCAAGGATTCCCAAAGATCACACTTTTGAGAATTTATATATAATGTGTCCTCACTTTCCTCCTTGCCTGGCAAGTCTATCTTTGGAATCTGGGGTTGTTTTAGGCCACAGTACAGCAGTATGCAAAGGTTTAAGATAAGAAAAGGTGAGCGTTATCACTAAAAGCCCAAGTGGTGGAAAGAATATAGTAAATGAATTTCTTCCTCCAGACTTTCAGACCACTCACGTAGCAGCTGTACGCTAAGAGCTGTTCCAAAGATTTGATAAGAACCGTGAAGAGGCATAACGGGTCTCTACATGGTCACCAATGTCCACTGAACTCAGATTTAGCTTTTCCTGTAGCCCAGGCCAAACCAAAAATGTGATTATTTCCTACCTCTACTTATACATCAACTGTCCCAAGAAAAGAAGAAACAATTGAGAAAAATACATATACTAACCACCAGTTTATTAAATGCACTCACTTTGGGATTTTTCTCTTTCTTTTTGGTTGATGACAACATTAATTACCTGCTTTATAAAACATTAAAATAATATAACTAATCCACATAAGTATGGTGAATAGGAAGAGAATGTTCTTTTTTTACAAGCCTTTCTCAAATCACATTTTGTAGAGATAAATGTTAGCCTTTTGGTATCTTTTTTATATCCCTTTTCTGTGGTCAAGAGTAAGGATAGATCAATGGGAGAGCTGGGAGAGAGGGTTAGGTTTGTTTTTGCTTTTTTTTTTTTTTTTTTTTTTTTTTTTTTTTTTTTTTTTTTAGTACAAAGCTGTGTCTCAGACTTACTTCCAAGTATTAAATACTTGCATTCTATTTTCTTAAAGGAAAACAAATGATGTCATAGTGTGGATGAAGTTCAATGTTTGGTTTAGAGCTAAAATATCCCCCAACAATCTCGTGTGCGTGGAAGGGGATAACATCATGGAAAGGGTGGGGGGGCACTACGCTTATCAAGGACTAAGCCACTAATCAGCAGTTCTTAGCCGATTTGCTGCTAGGGGGTGTGCCTGGCTGGAGGCTGTCACTTAAGGTGTGACTTGGAAAGGTGTGCTCTTGATCCCAGTGCCTCTCTTTCTTCTCTGCTGCCTGGCTACTGTGAGAACAGCTGTCCTGGACCCAACAGGCCATTTCTGCATTGGAGCCAGCAGACTTTGAGCTGAACTCACTGGAAATTGTCAACCAAATAAACCCTTCCCTGGACAGCCACCCTTCTGGGAGTTCATTTTTAATGTCAGGTCTTCTGTTCCAGTGATGGGAAATGGTTAGCACACTCAGTTTACTTGCCTATTCCCTGATGGGTAGAGATCCAGTGTAGTTGGAGTTCCTTTTTCAGCTTTTCTATTTTACGATGTTTCTATTTGAAGAATGCCCCTTGTGTGCATAAGTCTTCACAATGTTTGATAATTTCAAAAGTGGAATTGCTGGGTCAAAGACAACCCCATTTAAAAATCTGATAGGGACTGCCCTTTGGAACGCATTTCAAGTTACACCATTATTGGTAATTTACAAGTGGTATCATTTCTCTTCTTTTTGGCGTTGCATATAAACACCCTTTAAAAATGTACAGTCTAATGGGGGAGATTTTGATATGTCTTGTTTTGCATTTTTGCCAATTATCAGTGAATCGGGCCATCTGTTTATATTCTTAGGACATTTGTGCTTTTTTTCAGAGACATGTCTGTCTGTATCCTTTGGTTATTTTGGGCAGGGTTGTTTGTCTTTTTTCAATAGATTTCTGTGGCTTCTTTATCAATGTTAATGCTTAAAGTTTTGAATATTTTCCCCTGTTTCATTGCTGTCTTATAATCTTGATTTTTCTTTCTTTGAAGTCCAGGCTTCTATTTTTATATTTTTACATACTGACAGCTGCCATTAATTTGGGATTTTTTTTTTTCTTTGTCAATCTTTTCACTTACAGTTTCTGAGTTTTGGTTTTCCTTAGGAGTCATCTTCCCCAGATTATCTCCACAAGCATTAAAATACAACTTTATTCTTTTTGTGAATTTAATTTCTTACAATTGTGTCTTTCACCCATATTTTATTTTTATAACCATGCATTTTAAACAATGTCATACACATTTAAGTCAATTTTTCTCAAAATGGGCAGCTAGTTGCGCATCTTAATTTAGTGAGTATTTTGTCCCATCCCTCCTTGTTTGAATTGTAACCTTGTGATACAGAAGCAGGATGAGACTGCACGGCCAAGTGTGCGTGTCCAGAGTTGCATTTCCTGGCTTTAAATCTTAGATTCATCATCCAAAATTTATGCACAGTTAGATCAACCTAACTTCTTCTCATCCCATTGACTTGGTAGGTACAAAATGGAGAGAATGGGTCTGTTCAGCATGTTACAGCAGCTCAAAGTTAAATAAGAAAATATTCATAAGATATTTTAAAATGGTGTTAGGTATTTTAAAAGCATTCATTAATATTAATTCTTATTAAATGTTTAAGTTTAAACCTGGATTGTCTCTATAATCATTGTCAGATAGAACTTCCTGTGCTATTTAATATAATTAGTATTAGCCACATTGAACACCAAAAGTATAGCTAGAGTCATTAAAAAATTAATAATCTATTTTAGTTAAATAGCCACATGTAGCTGGTAACCACACTTTTGGAGGTTGCTGGTAGGATGTGTGCCATCGGCTTCTAATAGTTTTACTTTGCTATTTGAAAATCAATTTTGTTAAACTCTTCACTTGGATTATGTCCAAATGATGTGAGACTCTTATTTATTTATTTGTGGCAGGGTCTCATTCTGTTTTCCAGGCTTGCCTTGAGCTCATTACAGAGCCCAGGCTGACTTTAAGCTCACAGCAATCCTCCTCCTGCCTCAACCTCCCAAGTCCTGGACTACAGATATGCCCAGCTTATTTGGTGCTGAGGAATTAAACCCAAGGACTTGAGCTTAGTAGGTAAGAACTCTAAGCGCTATGCCCCCAACCCTGAGATTTTGAATTTTAGTCAAAGAATTTTTCTAGGGACCACCTACCTTTAGTCTGTAAAAGCCATGAAGTATAAATGTAGTTCCTACATAGAATTCTTGAAATAAATCTTATTGATTCTTCTTTTATTTTTTGACTTTGTGGTTAAACTAGAATTGCAAATTTTGTGTAGAGTTCTACATTCACCAGTCAGATTCTTTAATTTTTGTATTGTGCAGTGACTACAATAGTGGACTTTGTTGGCTTATCAAATGGGTTGGCAACTTTATATTCTGAAGTATGAAAAGGTTGGTATATGGAAGTTATTATCTGTCCTTTAGAATTCATGGAACTGTCAGTAAAACTACCTGGGCTTGGTACCTTGGGTTGAGAAGAGGCAAAGGGACCAGAGTTTTCACTTTCTTCAGCATTTCTTCAATGGTGATTGTCTCTTCAGTTTTTCTGTCTATTTATATGATAATTTTGAACTCACTGGCACTCCAAAGAAAATTTGGACTTGGGGTAACAACATCTGTACTCAACGAGACTTTTTATTTTTAAGTATATCAAATCATAAGTTTGAAATTGTGGGGAGGAAAGCCACTTTTCCCTAAAACCCTCCTAGATTCTCTCTCACTGTGGCCCTATACTTTGAACTGATAAAACACAGGTGACTAAGAGAACAGAAGCCTCTTGGTGTGAGTATTGGGCCTCTTTATGGGATGCTCAGAGATGGGTGACATGACTGAACGACTGGGAACAACTTGGTCATATATGACATCTGAGCAAAGAAATGATGCATTTTTAGAGAAATTTAAGGCAGGAAATAGTCTCAGAGTGTCTAGATTGGAAAATTGCATGAAGTTAAATAGTAAGAAACTTATATAAGTAGGCAAATGCTAGTTAGTGACGTTATATAGATTCTTCTGGTGATGTCTATGAAAAATTAGCTCAGATGGCATTTTAGTTACTTTTTCGTCTCTGTGACTCAGTACCCGACATCCACAATTTATGAGAAGGAGAAGTTTATTTTAGCCCACAGTTTCAGAAGGTCACGGTCTGGTCATGAGCAGCCGGCAACAGTGGCAGGATGCAGCAGAGGCCAAGGTGGGGCAGCTCTTCAGCATTGCAAACAGGAGGCCAGATCAAGTCAAGTCCCACTCAGTGGCGGCTGACAACTGAAGAAGCACATGGCAGAGGCAGAGGCAGCTCCTGGTGACATTGCAAACAGGAAGCCAAGCCAAATTGAGTCCAATCAGGAAGGAAGGCAGGAAGCTGCAAAAATCCTTCCTGGTCCCATCCCAGTAGTCCACTCCTGCAGGGCCCCGCCTCAGTGTTCTGCCCCTTTCAAGTTGAAGAGCTCACCATAAGCCTATAATCTAATTCACACTGCTACAGTCAATCCCTCCAGACCAGGCCTCTCTCTCCCAACAGCACATGGTTCCATAGGTAATCTATACCATCCAAATGCATGAAACTTTTTGGGGACATTCCAAATCTGAACCACTATAGATGGTTAAATTTTGTGCTTACTAATGAAGCATAAACAAGACACACTTCTCATAATTTTTTATAAGACTCTTTTTTTATTCAGAAAAAAATCCAATGGCTGGGGAAATTAACACATAAATATATACCATATTTTCATCATTTTTCCTTCCTTTCTCTTCTCTGCCCTCATCCCCTCCTCCCTTGCCCTCAAGGACACCTGCCCGTCTCCACCGTGTACTTCTTTATTCATCATCTTCTCTCTTTTATTTGGTTCTTTAGGTTACGTATGTCTTGGCCTTCTCATATGAGTGAAGCCGTATAGTACTTAACCTTTTGGGCCTGGTTTACTTCACTGAGCATTGTGATCTCAATGTGTGGCAATTCTTCTGCAAACAATTCAAATTTATCTTTTTAAATGCCAGAATAATGGTCCATTGTATTTATAAAACACATTTTCCTTAACCATTCACCTCTTAATGGACATAAAAACTGCCTCCAAGATTTAGCTATTGTGAGTTGTGCTGCTAGTATGGGTGTGCACGTATCACTGTAAATCTGAAAGATTCCCAGAAGTGTAGCTGTAACTGATCTCTGCTTTCAGTTTTTTGAGGATTCTCCATATTGCTTTTTATAATAGTTTTAATATTTGACAGTCCCCCAGCGGTGTAGAAGGATTCTTCTTTCCCCACATCCTCACCACCATTGGTTGTTTTTTGAGTTATTAAGGATCACCATTCTTACTGGAGTGAGATGAAATCTCAATGCTGCCTTTATTTACTGAGGACGTGTTTAAATATAGTTATTAGCCATTTGTATTTCTTTTGAGAAATATCTATGCATTTTAATTGTTTATTTTTATAAGATCTTTTACTTTGGGGCACTCTTATTTTTTGAGTTCTTTATATATTCCTGAAATTAGTTCTCTGTCCAGGGAGAAACTGGCAAACATTTTTTCCCATTCAATAGGTTGTCTCTTCACTCTGTTGACTGCTTTATTTGCTGTGCAAAACTTTCCAGTTTTCCACAATGCTATTTGTTGATTCTTGGTGTATGTGTGTGTGTGTGTGTGTGTGTGTGTGCCTGCGCACACACACACAATTAATGTTCTCTTCATTAAGTCCTTTTCTATACCTATGTACTCAGCTTTTTTCCTATTTTACCTTTGTGCAGATTTAATGTTTCTGCTATAATATCTACATCTTTGATCCATTTTGATTTGATTTTAGAACAGGGTAAAATATGAGTCTAGGTTCTTCCTTTTGCAGATGGATAGCCAGTTTTCTTAGCTGTTTGTTTTTGTGTCAGTACTGTATGGTTTTTACTACTGTGGCTTTGTAATAAAATTTTAAATCTAGGATTATGATGTTTTCTGCTGTGCTTTTGTTGCTAAGGATTACTTCGGTCATTTTGAGTATTTTTTGGTCCATATTAATTGTAGATTTTTTTTAGTTCCTTGAGAATACTGTTGGTATTTTGTTTGGAATTGATTTGATTATATTATTTTTGCTAGTTTGGCTATTTTGACAGTGTTACTTCTGCTTTCCCAAGAACAGGTGATTGTCTTTCTGTTTTCTAAAGTGCTCTTTATCCCCTTTCTTTAGTGTACTATAGTTTTCCTTATCTGTGTCTTTCATGTCTTTCACTTTCTTTGCTAGGTTAAATGCTAAAATTTAAATTTCTGCAGCTACTGTGAATCAGATTGTTTTTCTGGATTATTCTTCTTGTCTTCAAAGTGTTCATCCCATATTTTCACAAGAGCAAAACTAGAATTAATGACACAGCTTAGTCAAATAGATGTTATCTATTCATTAAAGTCATGCTGTAGAAAATGTATTTAATTCTCAAATAACTGCTGGAGTATACCAATACTAATATTGTTTTTCTTTGAGTATTAGCATTAGGGAAACTTAAAAGAAATAATCTGAGGTTTTATAAAGAACTTTAAAAATGTCCAAATTAGAAACCAGCGTCAAGTTTAATCAGTTAAGGAAAATAATCCCAAGAGTTGTTACATCCCCAACCACTAAGTATAAGAAGAGACAAGATCAGTGAAACAGAACTGAGGATACTGAAACAAACCCAAACACCCTTAATCAATTATCTTTGACAAAGAAGCCAAAACAATCCACTGAAGAAAAGGCAGCATCTTCTCCAAATAGTGCTGGGAAAATTGGGTCTCCACATGCAGGAGAATGAAATTAGACCCACCTGAAACACTGAACTTATTGGCAGACAAAACAGGTAAAACCCTAGCAGGCACAGGGACAGGAGAGAATATTCTGAACAGATTATCAACTACACAAGAAATCTCAGCAAGAATCAACAAGTGGGATGACATTAAATTAAAAAGCTCTTGCACAGCAAAAACAAAACAAAATAAAAAAACAATCAGCAAGGTGAAGAGAAAACCGACAGAGAGGGAACAGATCTTCACCAGTAACACTTCAGACAAAGGATTAATATCTAGAATATACAATGAATTGAAAAACATAAAACTCCCTAAAATAAATGATCCCATCAAGAAGTGGGAAGCTGAAATGAAAAGAAATTTTACAAAAGAAGAAGCACAAATGGACAACAAGCATATAAAAAGTATTCTTCATCACTGGCCATCAGAACAATGCAAATAAAAACAACGTTGAGGTTTCACCTCACTCCAGTGAGAATGGCCGACATCGAGCACTCAAAAAACAATTGTTGGCAAGGGTGTGGAAAAAAAAGGAACTCACTACACTGCTAATGGGAATGCAATCTGGTACAATCATTATGGAAAGCAGTCTGCAGGTTCCTTAGAAATTTGAGAATAGAAATTCCATTTGATCCAGAGACTGCTGTACTGGGCATATTCCCAAAAGAAATAAAGCCAACATACCAAAAAGACACATGCCTATCCATGTTTATTGCAGCACAATTCATAATAGCCAAATCCTGGAAACAACCTACCTGCCCATCCATACAGAATCGGTTAAAGAAAATGTGGTACCTATACACAATGGAATACTATGCAGCCATAAAGGAAGACAGATATGAAGTGTTTGAATGAAAATAAGACCACATAGAGTCAATAATGCTCAGTGAAATGGACCAAGCCCCCAAAACTGACTCTAGATAGGTGTCCCTCTTATGAAAATACAAAAGAAAAATAATAATAACATAAAAAGGCCCCGACATGAATGGCAGGGTAGAAAGAGAGGCAATGGTCAAATAGGAAAGGGGTGAGCCTCTGAAAAAAGAGCAGACATAGGCGCTCACTGATTACCCAGGCCCCGTGGTTATAATGTGTCACAGAATTTGGAATTCGTGTATTTACACAAAGAGTTAAATTTTATGTCATATGAATTTTTTTGCCAAAATAAAATTATTTAGAAAAAAGAAAAAATGGAGGGGGCTAGGGATGTAGCTAGATATTAGAGTGCCCTGGCTTCAGTCACCAATACCAAAAAAGAAAAAGAAACTTCTGTAAGCATAGACTCACATTATATATTATACTATATTTATACACACACAAGAATATATAATTCAGTGGTATTATAGTGTTAACATATATATATATATATATATATATATATATATATATACATATATATATATATATATAATTTGCATTTTTCTAAAGAACCTTAACTAATGCATTCAATTTACAACAAAACTCTATAGTTGAATTCTCCCTCATAAAAAGAATTACTACCCAAAACCAACTTTAGATTGTCATTTTTTGATATTGCTATAATCATATTATATTCTTAGAATTGTTATTTCCTAGATGCACCATGGTACTAAGTATAAAATATTTTTTAGATATTAATATAGTATAAATTATTATATTGCATAGAATAAGATTAGTTCTATTTTTCTAGAGATGCTTAACTAATATACTCATTCCAGCACATAAACTCTATTGCTTAGGTTCACCCAAAGAAACATTATTATGCCCTGTTTTTTTAACTTTGGTTGTTCATTTAAAATACCTGAGGCACTTTGTAAAAAGACTGTAGATCAGAGGTTCTGGTTTGTGTGAGAAAAGACAGGAACCCAAACTCCTGGGGAGGCTAATGCACAGCCCAGGGAGGGCCACGGAGGGGAGAAGGGTCAGGTACCCTGAGTGTTGCCTAAGGGGATGTTCACTCTGTAACTGAGTCAGCAGAATGTTGGCCAATTTTCCTAAGCCAAGAACTCTGAGAATTAAATTGATATTGTGATTTCTGTTTTTTATGAATTATAATACATTCCTTTAAAAAATTAAGAATCTTAAGCAATTTGAAATCACCAGTTGAGAGGAAAACAAGAATGAACGAGGAGGACCCATCTGTTTATTAAATTTATTCATTCTTTTCTTAATTGTCAACTTCCAGTTTGGGAAATATTTTCTGTGTACCTAGAATGTGCTGAGTGAGGTAACACATATTTGGGAAACATCATTAGGCAAAACAGACAACAGCCACTGTGTGGGTCTTCCAATGGCCTCCCCACATGATCAGGCTTTAAATTAAGTCATTTAAAAATTAATTTAGATAAAACATGTCTTTATCCATGCCCCCTCAAAACAACCAAACACTAATAATATGATAACTTTTAGTAGATAATGAAATCACAATGTGCATGTGCTAAGACCTACAAGAGTTGAAGTAAGGACTCCCTTTGCTGTGTGATTTAGCACTTCCTGTTAATCATGTTTGAAAAATTACTGGTAGCTCGATTAAGTGATACAGAGTTAGTGCGATTGCTTGCAAACATGAGTACAGATACTAAGGCCAGGTTTGGGAAACCTAGCCCGCACTTAGCGTTGGGAAACTCAAGCGAATAGGGGCCGCACTGATACAGGCTGAAGTGGGACAGAGGGAACACAGTAAGAAATGACAGGGACCATAGCTAGAAAGGATGGAAAGGATGGACGCTCACCCCCAGAAGTTAAAGTTGGGCCTGAGCTGTTTTGAGAATGTACCTGTCACCCTCGTTATTAGGCCAACCTCTAATTATGAGTCCTTCTCCCTGTCGACTCCCCATATGGAAGATGTTTTGTTTACCATGACAAGGAGAGCTAGAGTGAATGGTCTACCAAGAATGAGAGTTTGCCTAGCTTTCCATCTCTATATGAAATACCTGAGATAATTAACTCGTAAAAAAGGGTGATTTGGACTCAGAGTTTTGGAGGTTCCAATCCATGACTTATTTGCTCCATTGCTTTGGCCCCATGATGAGGCAGTGCATTATGGCAGGAGCCTGTGGTGAAGCAAAATTTTTATGTCATAGCCCATGAGAGAGAGAGAGATAGAGAGAGAGAGAGAGAGAAGAATTAGAGACAGAGAGAGGGAGAGAACAAGTAGAAGAGACTATGCTTCCATGATGCTCTTTGAAAGCATGGCCCCAGTGACCTATGAGGCCCACCCTGGGGGCTCAGTTTTTAAAACATGAGCCTTTGAGGGAACATTTAAGACTCAATACAGTACTTAACATGGAAAATCTGCTCTTGCCTCTACGCAGTCAGCAGTAAATGACATTCAGCAGGTGTTTTCTTGCTGTGGAATGTGGTATCCTGCTTGAAAGAGGAAGGTGCTAGCCAGATGATTTCTTTGGTTCTTTCAAATGTTAACATTCTGTAAGTCTCTTTATTGTGTGTATCAAGATGCACACTATTTAAGACCCACCTTTGAGAGTATTAAAAGCCTAAAGGTTGCAGACAGAACCTGATGCTCTTTGGCATAGTGTCAAGAAATAACCATTCTTTATTTGTCTCAGGAGAAGAGGGCAGGACTTCTTTCAGGTTTGAGGTCTTTATTCATAATTACCACACATGCCAGCACCCTTGAAGGCATAGACACAGAACCAAGAGGTATTTATAGAGTGCATGTTTTCTTTCAGGCCCTGTGCTGTGT
This sequence comes from Ctenodactylus gundi, assembly GCA_004027205.1. NCBI lineage: Eukaryota > Metazoa > Chordata > Mammalia > Rodentia > Ctenodactylidae > Ctenodactylus > Ctenodactylus gundi. The sequence goes on along the minus strand of PVKB01000537.1, from coordinate 12,577 downwards.
GGTATTAAAACATAGCTTATTAAATAGTTGATAGTATGGCTAAATAGACAGGCTTTTCTTCATAGATGATTCAGAAATATGATTTCAAAAATCTATTAAATTCAGTTCCCTCGTAGAATTCATGATCTGTATTTACACATACCTATCACCATGTAGGAATTCACACCTGAAAGTAGTAGGTTAGCAAATGACTCCTACAGACACCATCACAGACAGACGGGTAAATGTTACACACAAGAATAAATACCATCACTGGCACCAGAACCCCCTTTTTTAACCTTTATGTGTTAGGAAGTATTGACCTTTGGCTCAATAAAAAGGTAAAGAATGAAGTTTGCATTCAGGTTCGAGGAGGAAGGAGGGTATTCACAAACAAATCTAGCATTTCAAACTCTGCACTCTAGTGCCAACATATTGTCATTTCTGTGTTTCTCCAGTCACCTGTTACACACTTTACAATTCCTAGAATTAAACAACACTTATGATTCTGCCTTTTTGTGTGACTTACAAGCATCAAGTTCTTGCTGTGTTCATTCATGTTGGCACGATTGCGACCTACTTCAAATGGTGAAACACAGCTCAATGTTCAGTGAGTTTCATTTACCAACATTTCCCTTTAAGAAACAAGGGTCACAGTGCACTTTCTACTGCTTAGTTATCATCCTTTCTTCTTGGATATACTTCTCAGTTGCATTGAATACAGTAAATGCGTTATTAAGGCATTTTATTAAATACACTTCTGAGAGTCAAAGGCATCTCAAAATCTCATTCATTTTATCTCTTAGCAATATCAACATTCCTAGGTTGCACTTGGCCAAGGGATTGTCCCATTGCTTCGGATCTCTGCCTAACCACCAACCACTTTTGATGCCCTTTGTTGTGAACGTGCAAGGAGGCATTCCTAGGTCACCAAGAAATTAGAGAGACACAAGTTTAACCTTGAGGACTCTTGTGAAGGGCAATGCTAAAAGAAGGAGAGGGAGCTCCTCCCAGGTGTAAGCTGCCAAGTAGCAGAGCCGGGATGCTCCTGGAGGCCTTTGTTCTTTTCAACAGTGCCTGGAAATTAATAGCTCCTGCTTTCTTTCTGCATTCATTTAATCTCACAGTGGTGCAAGGTGCTCAATGACTATCAGGTGACAATCACGATTTTAATTTCTCATTTTCGCTACAGTGACTTGGCTTGCTTTCAGGCATTTGCTCAGGAGTCTTTAAATGCAAATGAGGGAAACCCCAGGTTATAAAGCATCTGCTTCTACGGTTAGATTTTAGGTCCTGTTACCTTAGCAACATTCGCCCTTGGATTCCACGCGCCACCTTGACAGCCTGCATAATGTGACAGGCAAGGAGGGGCCAGTGAATTGGGAAGAAAACCGGGGCACCCTAGGCTTCAGGTTGATTAGTAGCTTGAGATGCTTCTGATAATGTCCCTGCAATAAAAATAGAAAACCGCATTTCCAGAAATAAAAGAACTTGGGGAGAAATAAACACGCTGGGGAAAAGAGGGGAGGAGAGATATCAGATCTAGCTGGACCTCAGAGAGGAGAGATTCTCCAAAAATATCCTTCTCACAAGCAGCGCTGCAGATGTGTCTCCGCGGCTCAGAAAGGCAAGCCATCTGCTGCAGTGTTTCCCTGGAAACCCCCAGCAACGCCCCTCCCGGAGCTCCTCGCGGCCCCCCTCCTCCAGCCCTGCGCAGCCGAGGAGTGAGCCCTGTGATGTCACTGCTGCTGGCTGGTGGGGAATCCCAGGACCTGCGTCCCTGCCGGTGGAGCCAAACCTGGTCATTCTGGACGCTAGAAACCCACGGCTTTTAATTAGAACTACAAAAACAATATGCAATTCATTACAGTTTACAAAACACAGTTCCTAACAGATTCTAAAAATGTGATTTTAAAAAAATGAGATTCACCTATAAAAGAGCGCTAGCGCACACCGGCAGCAGGGCAGTCAGTCCTCCTACGGAGTTTTAGCCTACACGCTATGGATGCATGAGAGGGAAATGCTTTTTGTAGAAACTTTAAAAAATGAAGGTAATGAATTTTTTTATCTCTATATTATCACTGTGTTGTTGTTTTGGTAGCACACTGGGATGGAAGCCTCAGACGAGCTGTAGTTCCATTGGGATCCACAGCGATGTGATCCTGGGCTGCCCAGCGTTACTGGTCCTCCGGAGGGAGCTGCAGTAGGGTTTAACCTTCTCTGTGCACGGTGGAGAAATGAGTTCCCCACCCTGTGGTTACCCCTTCTGCAGAGGGGCGACTTCGGGGCAGGGCTGGAAATACGGACCCAGAGCTACTTTTAGAAGATTATGTGGCCTCTGAATGTGACTTACCTCACTTGTTCAGAATCTTAACAAAGGACATAGTAGTAGCACTGGGGTGGGGCCGATACATAGAAATAGGTGTTTTGGGAGATTTTATTGCCTATTCACAGAGTGTAATTGTAGCTTTGCTGTCATGTGTTTCTAGGGAGTAAATAGTAAATGCTTGGAAATTAACAAGCTGATTTTTTTTGTTTTCTCTGGAAGAAAGGGAAGTGCTACAGCACATATTAGCTGGTGCTGATTGTCAGATGGATTGTGGCCTGGTATCGTCCTGGGCCTAATGCAAGGCCCACTTACCTCTATTGTGTTGGCATTGCTGGAAATTTTTAGATTATTTTTGAAATAAAACAGCCTAAAGGAAAAAATTGAACAGGACTTTGATTCTCTTCTGTATAATTGTTAATATCTTGTTTGTTTTTAAAGGATTGTGTTCTCAAACTTACAATTCCTTATTTTTCTGTCATTCAAATCTTTGTCCCCAAAATACATTCATCCTGTTTTTCCATTGTTCTAAGCTTTTCTTTCCCAGATAAGCATATGTGCTTATAGAGAAACTATCTCTCTCTCTCTCTCTCTCTCTCTCTCTCTCTCTCTCTCTCTCTCTCTCTCTCTCTCTGTGTCTCTCCATCTCTCTCTCAGTCTCTCTCAGCCAGGAAGAAGAGATGTGTAAGTGTAGATACCTTTTTAGTGATACATATACATTATAGTCTCTAGTTAAAATTCTGCAGAAACAAAGCCAAGTATTATTTGATTTCACATTATTGCAAAATACTGAGCTATATGTAAAACAAACTAAAATTTATAAGCATAAAGATGAATAAAAGAATAGATTCAAATTTTTGCATTTTTTTTGAAACAGAATCTTGGTCTGTAGTCCAGTCCAGGCTGCACATGAACTCACTATGAAGCCCAGGCTGGCCTTGAACTCATAGCATTTCTCCTGTCTCAGCCTCCAGAGGGCTGGAGTTCCAGATGTGGGTGACCGTGCCCATCTTATTTGGTGCTGGGAAATCAAACTCAGGGTTTGTGCTTGCTAGGCATTTCTTGGTTTCTTAACTCCTTTTCTGCCTTTTATGAATAACACTAGGTATAGTTATTGTAAAATTTTACCTAATAGTTAATTTTTATTATGTGTGTCATTTAATCTGTAGAACAAATCTTTGAAACAGGAAAGATGAATAGATCTTGACCCAAGACAAAATCTTCTTTGAAGAAGTAGATGGCAAGACCAGCTTCTTCAACGCTGTTCAGCAGCCTACAGCTTTTATCTTCTCAAACGTTTAATTACACCATTACCTATGGAACTTTTATTCCTATTTCTCTTCCCCCATCATTAATGCAACCATCACACTTGGCTTTGCCATTTCCTGAATCCCTGAAAATAGAATTCCTGTCTACCCTCATTAGCTAGCAAGTGCCACCATCCACAGGGACCTGCACCATCAAAATGAGGAGATAGACAATCAAAATGACTCAAAAAGTGGTCAGCCCAAACATAGCCTCACTGGCTTGCCTGTTATAATTCGATTCCATTATCCATTTGCTATTAAGAGCATCCAGCAAGTAAGCCAACAATGCTGATCTGAGAGCAGCCTACACATGAGGTACTCAGTCCGTCACAGGAAAGAGAAAAACAGTGGCATTTGCTCAAACATCAGGTGCTTTGTATTAGAAACTTCATTGTTATCTACTCTTTATTGGAAGTACAAGAAAAAGAAGAGGCAATAGGAGAAAATAGTGTACATTTTTTTAGCTGAAGAAGTCATATTTAATATAAAAAAGAACAAGTAGAAAATACTTGATACCAGGAAAAAGTAGTCAGATTTCTGGTTACTGGATTAGATATTAATAAAGGATATTTATACAATGTTGAAGTAAATCCTTTACCTAAAGATGATAACTTTCCTCTAAATAAAATTATACTTGGTATTTTAATATTATGAACTAGCCTTGGGGCTCTGCTGATTGCATTAAAAAATAACGCTTTACCATAATTTGATTTAAACCTTGAAGCAACCTACATCTTCAAGTTTTGCGCTAGATGTTTCTGGAGGATGCGATTAGGTGGGAGAATGTAATTTGCTTTTTCTGTGACCTTGGGTAAGACAGTCTCTCTGAAGCATGGTTTCTGTCTTCTGTTAAAAATAAATACCATAATATTTGATCTCTCTTTCTAGATTTTGTTAAGATTCAAAGGGCCTGTATAAATGAACATGCTTCTGTAAATACTGACGAACACGTCTGATTCTTACGTGTTTTCCTGCTCTCTGAGCAGTGTTCCAGCTGGCTTGTCCTTGTCTTTGTCCACCTTATGTGATAATGTTGCCCTCTAGTGACTGCTCTTCATAGAGACTAGGCCCCAAGGAACGTGGGAGAGAGGGGAAAATAATACATGTAGAGAAAACAAACCAGTAGCAGATAATTATAGGTTTATACCAACCAAAGCTGCATGAAAAATCAGGAGTGGTTTGCTGTGAGTAAGAAGATGTAATGCAAAAGGCGAGAGATGTGAGGCAAAGCAAACAGACAAAGAGTCCGGCTGACTCTCAGGGGCCTGGGAAGCTGAGGAGTGGGTAACTGCCCAGCTGTGTTCCCAGAAGATCCTTTCACTCATCATGAAGCCTGGCCTCTGTGACCAGACCTGAGACTTAGGAAAGGAGACGCTAAAAATAAAGGTTCACCCAAGTTCTTTACAAGTCCAGAATTCTTTAGATCAACATAGTGGAATGAGAGAAAACTGTTAACAATTTTTTATAAACCTAAAAAAGAAAAGATGAAAGATTTGCCAGTTTCTTGAATAATGTCTGAGGTCCCTTCAGTTTTGCAAGATCTTGTTAACAACTAAGTGGATGAGGTGTGCCAACAGTTTTGAGGGCTGGTTGCTTCTATGACTGCAGTCACTGTAGTGTGTCGTGTAGTGCAGTTCCATCCTTCCTGAATACAAAGGCCAAGGGAGATTACATCCTCTTAGGCCGCACACTCAGCAACCTCACTGAGTATGTGTGAAGAGCTCCTGCTTTTGAAATTAATCTCTCTTTACTTAGGACTATCTGACTTCTTATCTGGGCTTCTTATGGGAGGCTGTATAAAGTCAGCTTCCCATTTCAAATTATGGGTGTTACCATTTCTGCATTAGACTGTACTTTGTCTCAACCACCTAGGTATCATGGAAAGGTAGAGTCTAGAAGCATCACGTAATTCAACCAATAAGGGTGAGAATAGCCGTGAAGTCTGTCACTGCTCAATCTAGACAAGGATCACTCGTGGATGGGTATTTTAAACAATCTCACAAAAGCAGAGTGATGCAGTCAGTGGAGGGAGCTATGCGCATAGGTTTTCATTCTTACCCATACATTTGCTGGTTGCAAGTGATCTGCGATATTCTACATTTATTTCACCCTCATCTGTAAAATGAAAATTAATTATTCAGATGTGTCAGCATTTACAGTGTTCTAAATGCTGTGTTAAACACTGGATTGCAATGATGAATAAACCCTGATATTTCTAAGAGTCAGACACTTAACTGGTGTTTCTTTTTAAACTTGGAGGACTATACCAATGTGTGGTACTAAGCATTCCTAAACAAGAGATATTTTGCCAACAGTAAGGAGCAGCATGTACAGTAGACTCTCGCCTTGGGAACTGGTAATCCATGTGTGGGACATCAGCCACTATTTTCAACACAAAACCTCCCTAGTACTATGGGAGAGCCTAGAGTGTTCCATGAACAGGTAGGCAAAGAAGCTATCACAGAGCAGACTGCAACTCTTTACCAGAATAATTTTCTTACATATAGATGCCTCCTATGTCTACCAGTTTCTCAGCACCCTTCTCTATAGAAAGGAAGAGCGCCTTGTCATCTCGGCATGATTCAGCGTCACACCTAACAGACACCTCTTGTCTCTTCTATGCATCCTTTGCTCAGAAATTGTTAAACTTTTTTATTGTGCCACCAGGTGGCAGTTAGGACAAATGGTTTTAGACTTTTCATCAACACACCCTCAGGGAAAGTTCAGGGCTCGACTAAAGGAGAAGTAGGCCTTGGGTAGGAGAAGCCTCTAGATCACTGGTGAGTGCCAGGCCCTGGGCTCTGTATGTTGCACACACTATACTCCATGCAGTCCTTGTGGTGCATCAGATGAACATTTCATGTAGACAGATGAAAACAAAGCAACATGGTGGTAAGGGATTTTCCCTCATGCAGAAAAGCTAGAAAGTGTTACAGTGTGAATTCAGCCCCAATCATGGAATACTAGAGAGCGTGTGCTAGAGACGACAGCGCCGTATTCAAAAACTGAAGAAGAGAGAAGGCTAGATTCTGATACTACAGTTATTTTTTTCTACAAAGGACACTAAGAATTTATTAGTGACCTACCTAACTGGTAATCATATTTTTAAGCTTCTCTTACCTCATAGTCTTTCCATCACTTTCCTATCCTTTTTCCTCTTCTAGATTTGTGATTTTTCTCCTCATGCAGTTTAACTCTCAGATTAGCTTTCTGATTCCATACATTTTACCCATCTTGATAAATAGATTTTAAAACAATATTTGTAAGAATCTGTTCAGGAGCCTTGGTTGCAGAGAAGACTGAAGGTGTAGCTCCAACTTCTTGATGGATTCACACAGACAATCTGCACACAGAATTTCCCTGAAGCAAAATTAAGAACAGCACATTTGACTTCTTACTCCTTTGTCCATAAAGAGTTGCTGAAAGTGAGAGCTGATTTGGTCAACTTTTCTGCCTAAGTTTCTGCCTCTTGATGTGAAATCAGTTAAAATCATCATTTTCCACAATTAGATAGCAACATTACTCTTTCAAACTTAGAACAACTATTACTCAAAGTTGGCTTGAAATTGTGCCACTGATTCATTATGCGTTTTCTGGGTATTTCTAATGCACGCAAGCCCTGGTGGGCAGATGCTTCGGTAACTGCTCCCCTCGTTGTACACCTACTGCATTTCAGCAAATGTTTCTAGGTGAGTGGTAGGAAGCAAACTCTTCAATAGACTTGTCTTTTTTTTTCCGGCACTTGAAGTTACCTGGTTAAAATTAGGACAAGTTTCTAATTCATTATATAAAATTTGTGTTAAAGATAACAGTTTGGAAGTTTTTCTTCTCTCAGGTGATAGGAAGTCCTTAACATTGATGGCCCAGCTCTGTTTTCATAAAACATAACATTTGATTGTAAAGTTTTTCTCATAGAAGTCAGTAGCATGAAAGCTGGGGAAGTGATTTTGCATATGGTTTGTCACATGACTGCCCTCTCTGGGAAATAAATTCCCCCTGTCCAAATGTCAAGTTGCTTTTACTTCATAACAAACGAGGAAGGAAGTTTTTAAATGCAGAACAATAAACCAGTAAATAGCCAGTTTCTGTTTGGCTTGTTGCTACCATGGCAGCCAGATTTCATGCGTTCCACGATTGCCCGTGCAGCAACTTAGACTCACCTGGAACACTTTTCTTTCTGTAATTGTGTGAGAAAATATGATCCTGGGGAAAAAAATTCTAAAATGTGCACCGTGTTCTTTTTAGTAAGGATTTCTATCAAGAGTTTTTATTTCCTTTCTCCTTTTACTCTGCAGTTTTCTTGAGCTGAGTCATTTGGGCAAATTGACACACACTTCATGATTTCTACCTGTGGGAGCGTTTCACTCAGCACCGCGCTTCCAGGAGCACAGGCCTTCCTGAAGGCCTTGCAGCTCAGGAGGGGCAGGTGATGCAGAAGTGCTTAACTCACTCATTATTAAAATTCTAACACATTTATAGCAACAAACTACATTGTGAGTATTCTTTTTTTGTACAAGCATTTGGCCGATACAACAAGCAGAACTCAAATTAAGTGAAATAAAAAGCTCTGAGTGGTGTAATAAGGTCGCTTTAAAGTTGCACAGTCTTTTATAAATTATTTCAAGGAAAAACTGTGCACCTATATTTGAAGGGATCAGTCCATAACTATCCGGGGAAGCATTATAGATCAATTATTACAATCCTAGAGAATTAGCATGTTTTGATCCATGATGAGTAAAGCCAAACATTTCTCTATTTCTCTTTTGTTTTGTGAATTTCTTTTTCTGGGGCTGACAAGGGCAATCCTGTTCTCAGTTTTCACATGAATTAATGTTAGACCAGCTAAGAACCCGGAATCATGAATGTCCTTCTCCTGTGGGTGACTAAGCTTAAATCCATCAGCCAAGGTGTGCCAGGCCCTTCTCCTCGTTTCTGGCTTCTGTTTCTTAGAAGCGTACTCAGACAACCCAGGCATTCCAGAATTCCTGAGCAGTACCTCCAGGTAGCAAAAAGGAGAAGCGAGTAGCAGTGAACCCGAAGAACTGGGCCATCTGTTTCATCCTAAGAGTCATCCAGAAGTCTAAAGGAAATGGGTGGAAATTAACCAGTGCGGCAGTGATAACAGATATGTGTGCTGTCAGCAGCCTTCAGGGGTGCAGTTTCTGTACATGTGTATTCTGTTATCCCTGAGATGTTAAGGATTATATAGTCCATCTCATTTGTCAGCCTGGTTTTTAAACACAATGGTGAAGTTAGCTTCAGTTTTTACATCACAAATGCGGTACCTATGCGGTTATTTCTTGACATATTTGAGACCTCGTTTAACTAAATCTTTCCCCAAAATGGAACTGCATGTAGGTATTTCAGCATAAATCAACATTAAAACTAGAGCTCCTTTTTACTCTCATAAATGAAAGTTAATAACTACATTAAAAACAACAATTTCAACTTAAAATTCCATGTGTAGTCATGTATTGTTTAACAAAGGAGAGAAATTCTAAAGCAGCGTGCCCTCTTGTGATTTTGCTATTGTGTAAACCTCAGATTGCACTTACAAAACTCTCGATGACCTGACCCAACACACTTAGGCTAGAGAACATAATCTATTTTCACCCCTTCCATTCTTTGTTTTTTCTCTTTAAAAAAAAAAAAACTCTTTTCATAAAAACCAAGTCCCGGATACATACATTAGCCCAGGACTGTGTAGAGTCAGGATCATGAATATCACGTTCACCCACGTACACCTCCTGTCCCACCGGGAGGGCCTCGGGGCCATGGGGCCCATGGCCTGGTCACCTGTGAAGACAGTGCGGCCAAAGTCTCCTGAGGATCTGCCCAACGCTGTCTTACTGTTGCACGCTCTTTTCTTTAACTCAATTTTTCGTGTGTAAGTGTGTTAAACAACAGATTTTACTTTGCGTTGCACAGCATGTCGGTTCATAAGGCTGTTTCCTAATATCTGCGTGGTACTGCAACCCAGAGAGTTGTGTTCTCTCATTCAGATATGAGATTATTGGATCCAGGTAAAAAGAAATCGTAACTCTCACATCCGAGACAGTTCTGGCTCATTTTGTGGATATGGGACATTTGCATGTGCCTACTTGCTACTAAGTTAAATTCCCTCATATCTCACTAACTTTCCTTTAAAAATCAATACATTTAAATACACTTAACTCTCCTCTTTATGAAACCAAGGAGAGTTTCTTACCTGATAAATACCTACCAAAAAATGAAGGTAGACTCTGGAGAAATAGCACAGTGGTAACAGCACTTGCCTACCAAGCTCAGTGCCCTGAGTTTGATTCCCCAGCACCACATAAACCAGGGATGGTGGCACGTGCCTGTAATCCCAGCACTTGGGAGGCTGAGACAGGAGGATTGCTGTGTAATGAGGCCAGCTTGGGCTACATAGTCAGTTTAGGATCAACTTAGACAACAGAGGGAGACCTTGTCTCAAAAAATAAAAAAGAAAGAAAAGAAAAAGAAAAAGAAAAAGAAAAAAGTGAAGGTAAGCAATCCAGATGACTGTCTCGAGTTTAAGTGGATTTGATAGCTCTTTCTGCACCAGGAAATATAGAAAATCACAAAGCCAGCCTGTGCCTTCTCAGGGTAAAAAGTCTTTCCTGAAAAGTGCATTATCTTTGATAGGCAATGCGGCAATACACCTTGGCATCTCTGAGTCAATTAGTGTACCGGAAAGGTGTCTGATATTTCCTTTTGGCAGCCATAAAGTGAGAATATTGGAAGGCTGCTGCCTCCGTGGTGTGCCAAGGCCGAGAACTCATGGAAGGGGTAAAATGGCTCATGCCAAGAAAGGAGCAGCTGCAGGAAGAAGCAAATAAAGCAAAGCTTGTGTTTCACCTCTACAGGTAAATATCCATTTACCCAGAACAGCTTCAGACTGACAGGTTTTGGATTTGTGAGAAAGTTTTTAGCCAGGGTGCTCCTGATTTGGCAAGAAGGATGAGCAAACACCAATATCCTGAAGGGGCCTGAGTGTGAGGGGTGGAGGAAGACCCCTTCATAATCCCGGCAATGTGGGAAGGGGGGCAGGCCAGTGGTTTCAAGCCAGTGTCCAACTTCCCTCTGGCAACCAGTCAAGTAAGACTAGGACTGTAACAACTCCCTCTGCCAGGTTCTAAAGTCTCTTTCCTATGGCTTCCTTGAGATCTTTGAAGTACGGTCTGCCCTTGGCCAGTAACAGAGAAGACGCTCACAATGAATGAGAAAAATATTGCCAAGACATTGGATGTACAATCCTCTTGTGAGCATTCTGCAGTTTGATACAATATAGAATTTTCTGTAAGGATTGTTGTGTTCCTTACTTAAGCACATAGACTAGTACAAAGATGGAAATGCTCATCATTCACATTCCTCCCACTCACAAGTAACCGTCATGCCCAGAACAGTCTTTAAGCCCCAGGTCCCAGTTCTACATGTGACTGATCCCAACATACTCCCTAACCCCAACCCAAACACTGTGCCTAAAAGTTTATCTTCCTTTGTACTATCCTAGTAAATGTGTATTGCCATTAAGCAGGAAACGGGGTGGCTTCACAAGGTATCTCAGCAACTATTTGAATCTGATGACTTTCCTTGTAACTTTAGCTCAGACCAGCTCTGCTGAGGGCCTGAACTGTGACTATGGGTCATAGGAAAAAAAAAAAAAAGCAACACTAGGAAAAGAGTTCTCCAGCCCTCATTTTCTATACAAAGGTCTGAGGTAGCCTGAGGTAGCCTGAGGTCAGCCTGAGGTAGTGAGACAACACATACAGAGTTGCAAAAAGGAGTTCACGTTTGGGCTGGAGGACCAGCACAGCATCTAGAGGGCTAGCAAGCACAAGGCCCTGAGTTTCTACTCCCTAGTACCACATATACCTGGAGTGGTAGCATATACATATAATCTGAGCACATGGGAGCCTAAGCCAGAAGGATTGCCATGAGTTCAAGGCCAGCTTGGCTACATATTCAGGGCCAGCATGAACTACAGAGCAAGACCCTGTCTAAAAATATAAATAAATAAAAATAAAAATAAGTTAAAAAGCTCATGTTTCAAAGTGGCTGAAGCGGGATGTTTCTCCAACAGGAAAGTACCGCTTTCACTTTCTTTCTTCCTCCCCAGCAGTTCCCAGGCTACTGCTCCTAACAGCTAGAGCAGTGGGAAAACAACCCCTGGGGGAAGGAGAAGCTGAAGAATGGAGAGTTTGAGGCAATCAGTCCTGAGGGAAGTGGAAATTAGGAGCAAAGGATAAAACCAGTGAATCAAACATAGGTGCACAATTGTGATACGAAGTTACTCTAAGACTCCAAATCTGTAGAAAGACAGACCTGGGTTAGTATCCCCGTAAAAATCAAAGGGAAAATGGCTCGTGCAATAGTATAAGAAACAGGATTTCCGACTGATGAACACAGCTGGCGAAGACAACTCTGAAGTTTCTTTCCTAAGAAACTGGGAAAACTAGGAACTTTTAACACAATAGGAAAATTGAACTATGAGGCTAATTGAGGAGAACATTTATTTTTTAGGCACACTGAGAATATCAAATGAAGTATCACATATCAGGACTCAATCACAAACCTTAGTATAGGTTTTATGGAACATACTAATTAAAAGAAATGCATATATTTTGTCAAATGATAGAAACCAGTTAGAAGGATATAGCACATATGATTCCACTTTTTACAAAAAAAAAATTTCAGAAGTATATATAGAAAGGAAAATCTTATGTTGTGTCCTCAGACAGTGATCCAGTGATAATAACTGCAGGACATGACTTTCCTCGGTTTGTTTTGCCTTTTTAAACCGTCTGATGGTTTTATGTTGATATAATTTTTTGTTTGTAATTAGACATTTAAGATACAAGATAATGCTTCAAAAGTTTAGTAATTCATATTACTTAAGTTGATTTCATGCCCAAGAGAAGTGAGTTCTAGGAAGGCTCATGAAATTCGGCACACACCTTTC